>JANJGK010000041.1:17271642-17289117 GCA_039081455.1 Macrobrachium rosenbergii
AGACTCGGTGCTAATATAGGCAAGGCCTGCGAAAGGGAAAAATGAATGGCGATGCAGAAAGAAAGGACTGTGAGGTTCGGCGGCGGAGGGAACAATACGCCACTCTCCTGCGAGGGGATATTATTGTCCATAGGATGAAGGAAAACAGAAGAAATGGGAAAATTTCAAAGTTTTGATTCTGTCGATATACAGAAGAATAACGTTGTCGAGTGGCTACCTAAGAAAACATTTCTTAGTGAAAAAATTAATTTTTTTATCTTATCAAATCTCCCTGCATTAACTTCAGATTAGCCAAGATCACGATCACGAGCAACGAAACATAGGTACAATCTATGCATTTACTGAGGCGATAATGAAAGACCGAAAAATGAACATGCTTCTAATGGATGGACATTACTGATTTACAGCGCCAGACTCCATACATTTCCTCATATTTGCAATAAGGCCAAAATATTCAAAGGATAATGGCACAGATTCACGACACTTCTGATATATATCTAAGTATATCTCGTGATTTAACTTTTGCCGAAAGAGAAACAACAGTCAACTTAGCATTTGAACGCCAGGGAACCTAACTCCCAACATTTTAAACGAATTTCGAAGATAGCGGACTTTCCCTTACAGCTCCAATAGTAGAGAACGATTCATTTGACAACAGCAAAGAGCGAATAACGAAACGAATAAAATTTAAACATACTGATCTGAAGGGCAAATAAGAGGATTAGGAACAGCACATTACCATTACGAAAAAATCATTGTTTACAAATGCCTTTTAATCCCTACAAATATACAGGCTCGTTTGGCTAATCACCAGTTACCAACATCAAACAAAATCAATGTTTACAAAGATCTTTAAAGTTACTAAAATCTTGCAAGAGAAAGACACAAAAATAAGGACAGAAAAATACGAAAAGCTTCCTCAAAAAAAAAAAAAAAAAAAAAAAAAAATACAGACAGATGTGAGCGATCTGGTCTGGCCATAACTGTACCCGTCCAATCTATCTGTCTTAACCAATCCAGTTGAAATATAGATGTATGCAAATTATCAGCTCTCCACCCACCTCCCATACGATCCCCTCACTCCCTCTATGAGACAGCCTCAAAAGACCCCCCACCCCCTCCTTCCCTTCCCATCTCCCTCCTCCTTACCGTATAAATAACCGTATCAAATCACTGGAACAATCACAGTGGTGGTGGAGGTGGGAGGAGGGGGATTATCCCTCCCTTTCTGAGAACCATCAAAAGGAGTCTTTTCTCTGCGCCAACTCATTAGCAGATAAACGTCCCAATTAATACGTCAGTTTCATTCACTGGACGAGCAACACGCACAGGACTCCGATGCTTTCCGAGGACACAAATCAACTTAATAGCCGTTGTAGGGCGTGCGTTGAATGGGCGGTGGCGGTGGCCGCAGACGCCCGTGATTTAAGGGCGTTACGCCCTCCCCTTCCAGGTCGGCCCCTGCTGTAAGCCAGACTTGCATATCAACTCGGATGCCATTGGCTGCCATTGCAAAACACTTTCCAGAATCTCAGTGCTTCACTTGTTTATCAATGGACGCGTGTCTTCCGCTTTATGTGGTTACTTTGTTTTTGTTATAAGGATTTACGTGTGCATATCTTTTTCATCTGAAGAAGTGTATAAATACTTCAAGCGCAAGACACGAGATAGCAGATGAACAGGATTTAATTAGTGACTTGTGCATAAACTCACAAACACATGATGCTTCATTTATGCATATTTCTCTTGATGTCTGATGACAGATTTATAACTTTATAGTATATCAGTACATAGTCTAACCATAATTAAGTCGTTCAATTATATCTTTACTTCGTAAATAGTACTCTTCCATAAATTTGCAGAAGTGACAATTAGACTTTTCCAGCTAAAAAGAATATTTTCCTCGTTAAAAGAAATTCTCATGCATAGTGTTTCACAATAATTAGCTTTGTCACTTAGTATCGTATTTAATCTATTTAGTCAGTAAAAAAGGAAAACCGTATGACTTTTTTCAGAGTATTCTTTTCAGTTACTCTCGACTAAATTAAAACGGAATTTTAAAAATTCGATGTATTTCAACTCTTGCAGTAAATACTGAAAATACTTGAAAAGAAAAAAGAAAGAAAACGAGAAAGTCGCGAATGATGAGCACAGAAGCAGCAGAAGGAAGCAGAACAAATGTGTGGGCGAAGCAGGAATAGGAAGAAGGGGGGGGGGGAGGTTCCCGGAGTGGGGAGTGGGGGGGGATGAGGAGGAGAATGCTGAGGAGGAAAAGTCGTTGCTAACTTTGGCCACAGAAATGTGAATGGCAGTCAATATTGCCCATATGCTTATTGAGCCGTAAGGCAAGATAAGTTTTTTTTATTCTCTCTCTCTCTCTCTCTCTCTCTCTCTCTCTCTCTCTCTCTCTCTCTCTCTCATCGTTCATATCTTGTTTTTCTCTTCCCTCTCTTATCTCTTACGGTCATTTTTTCACTCTGTCAATTTCCGCTATTTCTTCATATGTTTTTGATAACTATTTTTGTGCAAGTGATTTTTTTTATTTTTTCCTTCAACGGAAAAACAGTTATTTCTGGGAAAAGATTGCTATACTACACATTCATGCACGTGAAAAGATAGCTTTAATAATTTTCCTGAAAGCTTGAATTTACGTTTAGTTATCAAAATCTGTGTTGATCAATTGTATGTTACATTGTCTTAATAAGAAGGATTTCGATTCCATAAAAATAATAATAATAATAATAATAATAATAATAATAATAATAATAATAATAATAATAATAATAATAATAATATTATTATTATTATTTTATTATTATTATTATTATTATTATTATTATTATTATTATTATTACTGTGTAATACTAATATCAAAATAAAAAATAATACAACCTTCATAACAGGTAAAAGTTATTAAAAGAAGTCACAAAGAAACAAGTGATGAACATGAAGCATTCTTTGTCTCTTAGTGACCGTCACTATCCATTTTTCTTCATTCAGCCTGGTAGATGTCAATTTTGAGCCAAATGAATAAAGTCAACAGCAATAATAGGACGCATTTCATCTTTTGTATCTTGTCCTGGTATGAAGCAACGATTTTCTCGTGTCGTAAATAATAATAATAATAATAATAATAATAATAATAATAATAATAATAATAATAATAATAATAATAATAATAATAATAATAATAATAATAGTAGTAGTAGTAGAAGTAGTAGCAGGAGTACTAGTAGTAAGGTTAAATAAACATGCTTGCAAAATCCGGACTTGTATCCAAGGAGAGGTCCTGGTCAGTTTTACTGATGAGTTGAGCTATACAACTAACTATTGATATCATGCATCACTTTTTATATATAGTTTTCGCACGGTTAAATCGTAACATTATAATATATATATATGCATACATACAGTACATGTGTGTATATATACATGTATGCATATATATATATATATATATATATATATATATATATATATATATATATATATATATATACATATATATATACATTATATATATATATATATATATATATATATATATATATATATATATATATATATATATATATATATATTTGTAACCATATAGACTATACCTTAACGAATACAAGAAAGCGCAACAGAATAACAGAGAATAACAGAGAACACAGAGATCAACATTTTCCAGTCTGCAGGTGTTCATGTAGACGAAAAGGCGCCATTCGGAATGGTGTTTGCGTATCCCGAATGTGAACAATACTTAGTCAGCATATTAGCAAGCCTATCAATGAAAGGGCGCTTTTGTTACTCCCGAAAAACACCTCACGAGAGACTTGAGTCAGCGCCTCGGTGTCGCAGATACAGATGTGTTATGAGTAACTGATCGAACGAAAAGTGAATGTGAAAATTAATGGGAAAAGAACCCACAGAGTGAAACTCGGGAAAATATATTAGACATGGCATCGACCTACACTCTCAGACAAATCCTATACAAGCAGAAGCCTTAAAGTATTTATTATTTTAATTACAAGAACTTTTCTGGTGTAGCTTTTATGGAATATATTTATTGGGTATCATCATGACATGTCTTACTGGTAAGTACAATAGTAAGTGCATAAATTAGCACTAGAAAATGTTTTATACCTTTCTACTGTATAACATACAGTATATCAGTAGGGAAGTGTACGATAATTGTATCATAAATACGATAGTTTTGAAGCCTGAGTACGATGATTCCGCTAGAAAAATATGGCAACCCTGGCAGAAGGGATGAACTATGGGCAGGCAGTAATAGGGCACAGAGGGGCAGAGAGTGTAGAGATTTGTGAAGTTGATTCTAAAGGCTTGGTGAAAAATCATAAATCCATTTGTAGGCTTAGTGAAATTACTTTGCCCCCTCCCAAGATAAACACTAAGTGAAATCCTAAGTCCAGTTTTGCGGACTTGGTGAAATTACCGTGCCCAAGAAATCTAAGGGAAGAAATTATGAATTTTAATCCACTACAAAATGTAGAAAGGGGAAAACACGACTCTAAATGGAACACCTAAACAAGAAACTTATATTATTTCATTAAGAAAGCTTTGTTTCTACTTAATGATGAAAACCATCTGCGCAAAAGATATAGTTTCAAGGAAGAAGACAGCAGCCAGCTAACTATATACATATGTATATAATATATATATATGTATGTATATAATATATATATATACATATATATATATATATATATATATATATATATATATATATATATATATATATATATATATATATATATTCTTATTGAGCGCAAGTGAAGCTAAAACCTAAAATAACAATGATGACGTTGAACGTTGTGGTGAGAGAGAGAGAGAGAGAGAGAGAGAGAGAGAGAGAGAGAGAGAGAGAGAGAGAGAGAGAGAGAGAGAGAGAGAGAGGTTAATGAACAAAATAAATTGCAATGGTATCCATTTAACGAACAAAATGATAAAAAAAATTCACGACACGACCTCCAAACAATAAGAACAACAGCCATAACATCCCACGAGAGAATCAAACCTGACAGAGAAACACACATAAAGAAGAAATATAAATAAGAGAAATATAAATCAGAGAAATATAAATATAGACACACGAGAGCTGATGAACGAAACGACAGATTCAGATAACAGTAATGAAGAGCCAGATAAAAGAAAACGACATTATTCTCTTTTTTTTTCCTCGTGCGTTGTCTTAATTGACGTGCAGGTTAATTTAAGTGATCATTTCGTTGTCAACGTGACCTAATTACGCTAAAGACCCCCTCAACTCGACGCAACAAGGACAGGACGTGTTTAAAAATACAATTATTTTCTCCCTCGTGTTTTGAATAGAACAGAAGAGAATATTATAAAATTTATGCCAAAGGCCTTGGACCTATGAGGTCATTCAGCGCAGAAACGGAAAATGACAGCAAAAAGGTTTGAAAGGTGTTACATGAGGAAAGCCTATCAGTTGCAACAGGACTCAATTATTAGGAGAGGGTGGAAAGGAAGATGGAAGAAAGAGAATATGAATGGAGGTACAGTAAATGGAATGAAAGGGGTTGCAGCTACGGGCCGGAGGGACGCTGCAAAAAACCTTAAGTAATGTTACAGTTTACCGCATGAGGTATGACACAACCCCCTAGTAGACCACTGTGTTTGTCTTTGCAACGATTTATCCTTTAGATTAAATGGAATGGAATGGAATATAGAGTTTAGACCAAAGACCAAGCTCTGGGACCTACGAGGTTATTCAGCCCTGAAAGGAAAACTGAGAGTAAAAGGTTACAAAGGTGTAACAGGAGGACAACCTCGCAGTTGCACTATGAAATAATCGTTAGGAGAGGATGGACAGCAAGATGGAAGAAAGATAATATGGATGGACGTACAGTAAAAGGAATGAAAGGGGTTGCAGCTAGGAGCCGAAGGGACGCTGCGAAGAACCTTTATTAATCATGCCTACAGTGCACCCCGTGAGGTACACTAACGGCACTACCCCGCTACGAGGTATCCTTTAAATAAGTTTATGTACAATGACCTGGTTCACGCCAATGCCAGATTCTAATGGCTGCTGTTTGTACTGGGAATGGGATTATATTTTACTGTAAGCTTCAGGGGACTGGTAATTGAGATATATGTTACTGTTGCTTTAGTGCTTTTTCTCTGTTGTTTATGTGTAAGCATGACGTTTCACGTAATCGTAAATTTAGCGATAATGGTAGTAATGACGCTAGTGGAACGAATGACATATATCATAACACACTGTTTCAAAGTTATCTGAATTTTCAAACTGCGTTCAAGATGAGATATGGAAACACCCATATACAAACTACCGAAAAAAAAAATCACATAGTGACCACAGAATTAACTGTAATTCATAATATGAAAATTTTCGTTAAAATCCATTAATCTCACTATTTAGCCTATATATTTTTTTACAGGACCCAAATATTCCTCCAACTGCAACTGCAACTGCAACTGCTACAGCGTATAACCAAGGCCACCGAAAATAGATCTATCTTTCGGTGGTCTCGGTATGATGTATGAGCCGTGACCCATGAAACTTTAACCTTGGCCGGTGGTGGCCTATCCTATGCCGTTGCCAGAAGCACGATTATGTCTAACTATAACCTTAAATAAAATAAAAACTACTGAGGTTAGAGGACTGCAACTTGGTATGTTTGATGATTGGAGGGTGGATGATCAACACAATAATTTGCAGCCCTCTAGCCTCAGTAATTTTTAAGATCTGAGGGCGGAAAGAAAAAAAGTGCGGACGGACAGAAAAAGCCGGTACAATTAGTTTTCTTTTACAGAAAACTAAAAGTTAGAAAAAGTCTCCCAACTGTGCCAGGTGTTTTATCTTCGTAATTAACAAAAAAACTTTAACTAACGGTTATCGAGGCAATTAAGCCGCTTTTCCAGTCACTCATTAACATTCAACACTTGATTAAACCCTAAAAAAAAAAAAAATAGAGATAAGGTCCAAAGGTCATGCACGTCAACGACAGACAACGAAAAAGGAAAAAGGTTATTTTTTTGTGACCCTTTCGTACGAATACCTATATTTCCCACCCGGCATTGGAAAGGGTCCAGGATTTACCGTAATCTCTTCTCAGACGTAGATATGAATGGCTAAGGGATGTTTGGAGAAATCTCGTCGCTCGTTCTTCAGGGGAATTCTGTATTGTAAGGAAAGCATAAGACCACGGCCAAGAGACGCCATCACCAGTGACCTTTCTTTTGGAAAGAATCGCCGAAGAAAACTTTTTTAATATCCTTTCATCAGTTTATTTTCTCTTGTTTATCATTAGCAGTTCGAGCACTCGTTTTCGGCATTGAAAGTAAACTCGAAAATAAACATAATTTGGATTTTTCTCAGCACCGTTTTTTCCTCTAGTTCTAGTCAATTCTATATTTAACCTATATTTTTTTTACGAGACCCAAAATATTCCTTCAACTACAACTTGAATGACAAAAACTCTATATGTTGCATGATTCAGTTCGCTTAATATAAAATAAAGGAAACGTTTTTTCGGTTCCTATTTGTGATAATCACAAATAGGAACCGGAACTGAGAGACATGTACAGATTTTACGTAATTATAGGCAACAGTTGATGCATTTCTGTGCATAGGGCGCATTTCGCAAGAAAATAACCACTAGCAAATGAAAATTAGCAGATGTAGGAAGCAGGCACTGGCGCCGGAGAGGAAAATAAATAGGAAACATTCTGAGAGAGAGAGAGAGAGAGAGAGAGAGAGAGAGAGAGAGAGAGAGAGAGAGAGAGAGGGGGGGGGGGAACAAGAAGGAAAAAAATTCAGTTTAAGGAATCACAAAAATCTCGACAGGAGAGAGACTTTAGTAAAAATAACCAGTCTAGGAGAGAGAGAGAGAGAGAGAGAGAGAGAGAGAGAGAGAGAGAGAGAGAGAGAGAGAGAGAGGAGAGAGAGAGAGAGAGAGAGAGAGAGAGAAGAAGGAAAAAATTCAGTTTAAGGAATCACAAAAATCGCGACAGGAGAGAAACTTTAGTAAAAAAAATCAATCTAGAAGGGCTCAGAGAGAGAGAGAGAGAGAGAGAGAGAGAGAGAGAGAGAGAGAGAGAGAGAGAGAGAGAGAGAGAGAAGGAAAAATTCTATTTAAGGGCTCGCAAAAATCGCGACAGAAGAGAGACTTTAGTAAACAAAAATCAGTCTAGAGAGAGAGAGAGAGAGAGAGAGAGAGAGAGAGAGAGAGAGAGAGTCAACATCCAACTTCCGGAAACGTTACAAAAGTCAACCACAAACAACACACAACATAGACGAATCATATCCTGAAGCTTCTCTGTACCAGGGTGCATGTATGTGTATGTATGCGTGCCTGTGCGCGCGCATGAAAGTGAAATTGGGATAATTAGATGCACAAGCTTACAAGCTTGTTTTGATCCTTGCTCCATTTTCATATGTTGACACATGCGCATATATATATATATATATATATATATATATATATATATATATATATATATATATATATATACACATATATGTATACACACACATATATATATATATATATATATATATATATTTATATATATATATATATAATATATATATATTTCTATGTTTGCATACTCTTTGTAAAAAATGCAGTAAATATACTGTACATATTAAATATGTATGTGTGTATTTTTACGAAAACAAACATGCACCATTACCGCACAGATGTACTGCCATGAAGTCTTTTGGCTCGGCTGCCATAAACAAATAAAACAATGATTAGCTCCCCCCTCTCCAACCTCTCTCTCTCTCTCTCTCTCTCTCTCTCTCTCTCTCTCTCTCTAACACACACACACACACAAAATGAAAGCTGACAAAGCAAGACTAAGTAAATGTATTACATAACACATGCCAACGCACACCTTAACGAGATGAATAAAATAATGCAGAAGAAGAATCAGCTAATGAATACAAAAAGCTGAAAACCGAAAACGAGGAAAACACAAACGAACTTAATGGTATTCACGACCTGATCCGCTCTAGCTGGGGACGAATCTAGTTCCAACTAAGCTCCAGTAATTCGCGTTAGCCAGTCGCCAAAATTCGTACTCGCTAAAGGGCCAATTAATACGCATTCTGCCACTGCATTTAGATGTAATCAAAATGGAATATTCCAGACACCTCACACACAGTGGGGTGTCAAAAATAACGCTAGACTGACATGATTATTTATTTAAAATTAAATATAATTTTCTGATTATTTGATGGAAGGATAAATTAGCGAGTACCCCCTTTTTCATTTCCTTGACAAGTTATAATTACAGAGTGTCGTAAAGCATATAATAAGCGAATAATATGAAACAGGTATGTTTAACATCCTCATTAATCTTCATCGCATTACAGATCGTATCTAAAACAACGAAGAATGCTAATAAATTATTTAATCGAACTGTTATTGGGTTCATTCCGTGAACTCGGTGGAAAATTAATTTAACTCAGCCTCTGGAAAATTAAATCGAACTGCATAGTGGAAATACCTTTCCCGTATTCGGTCCTCTGTACTACCTGGCAAGACATTATGCTGTTTCGGGTTCAGTTCATAATGGGTTTCGCAGCATTACAGCAGTTGGTTGCGAGGGGTACGGAGTACTCTTTGTGGGGTGGGGTGGGGGGGGGGGTGAATCACCTAGGATTCAGGTGTGAAGCCCGGCTAGGTAAGGGCGCATGCGCCAGGTTTGACTTTGTTCGGCAAAGTTAGGTTGTGGTAGGTACTATCAATACCTAGTGATCCACTTACGTGCATTTACATTTCTCGATTTTTTTTTTTTTTGTTCATTACTTATTAATCCATCCGTGTAGTTTGTAAGCTGTGAAATGGAAGTGGAGGAAGAATTTATAGAATATAAGTTAATCAAGACAACCAGACACAGACAAGTGATAACAGTATCTATTGTGTAAAATTGTTTCAATTACCAAAAAAAATGAGGCGCTGATCACAATTAAAAACAAATATAATTTTGCATATTGTCCGTTACTCAACTAAGGGAGAAATATCTTGTAAAAATCAACGAAAAACAGATACAAAATACTATATTTTGAATCGAAAAAGCGACTGAAATTAAATGGAAAATATAAATTAGCGAATGACAAATTTCTTTATCAAAATCACAAGAAAATTATCCAGTAAAAAAAACCTAGAAAGAAATACATGCACGTAAATGAATAACCACAAACATAACCGAAAAAAAAGATATAAATAATTAATCAATAACAGAACCTAAAAAACCTTACACAGATTTATAAAACGAAGGCCATCCCATGATAAAAATTGCTATCCCATGATTTCTACCGTTTATACGACCTCCCCTTTAGGACGCCCCGTACACTCTGATAGCCAGTTTTATGAAGCTTTTAAAGTCCGGGGTCTTTTGTTAAAGCCCGAAGTCCGGAGTTCAAGTCTTATCAGGCTTTATAACGAGCGCTAATGACATATTTCGCCGTCCGTTTGAGTCCCCTGGCTGGCCCGGCCGCTCTGGAAGGTCTGACCTAATGCTGCAGAATGTAAGATCTCGAGAACTTTTTTCTATTTCGTTTAAATATATTCGAATGCAAAGCATAAATGCTTCAGCAGTTGAGAGCATATGCAACCAGGATGCCATTTAAGATACTTATAAAGATTAACGCGTGATACATACACACTCACTCACACTATATATATATGTATATATATATGTATATGTGTGTATGTATATATATATATATATATATATATATATATATATATATATTAGTAATGCAAACTCAATCAATAACCCTTTTCTTTACCTAGGACATGGTTTTTATAAATCCCCATCAACAGAAAGCCTACAGCGTCATTTTGTTTCACATACATACTACACACACACACACACACACACACATATATATATATATATATATATATATATATAATATATATATATATATATATATATATATATATATATATATACATATACACATAAACATATATACATTATATATATGTGTGCATATATACTCGCATATTACATGTATAGTGTTCCCAATTCCTTATTTCTATTTTGCTGTCCAACCACCCCAACTCCCTCTTTTCAGTTCCTTAAACGTTTCAATAGCTGAATGTACCACATTCCTTGACTTCATAGCAATACTACCGCTAATCACGAAATCTGCTGCATCAACACTGATCAATCGGTGTAAATCAATCAATGTTACTTCCCGGACACACTGACTGACCACAAATTACCGATGTAGTTAAAAAAAAAATATAAAAAATACCCCAAAATACATTCAACGGGGAATCACGTCTGCCTTCATCTGATATTTATGGAGCACTTCAGAAACGTGACAAATGGCCCGTGGCAACCCTATTTTCATCCAACGGCGGCATCAATTTTCTCTGTAAACAATATACTCCCCCTGGAGTACGCCGCCTATGCATCATCGCTACACGTCGTCGTGAAGAGCGAGAATATTAAGCTGGGAAAATGGGACGATTTTTCACGTTCGTTAACTTAGTTTTTTTTTTTTTTGGGGGGGAGGCTCTGTGAATTGATATAATAATAATAATAATAATAATAATAATAATAATAATAATAATAATAATAACTACTACCACAATATTAGAATGACAGACGTTTGCATAACTTTTTATTTGTGTATTTAGTTATTAAATTTATTTATGAAATAACATGATTATATGAGTGAATCTTGAATAGAAAATACCATGATATTTCATTTTTCATTACTAATGCGCTCTCTCTCTCTCTCTCTCTCTCTCTCTCTCTCTCTCTCTCTCTATATATATATATATATATTATATATATATATATATTATATAAATATATATATATATATATATAAAGACATTTAAAAGATAAAATAAAAGACTTTGTGTTTTTCTCTTTCCCCTAGCTTTCATATATAAATGAGTAGCCTAAATTACCATAAGACGTTAGGAGCCTAAATGAACATAATAAGTAATCGGAAAATGAAGTCGTATAGCTTTTCTCTCTCTCTCTCTCTCTCTCTCTCTCTCTCTCTCTCTCTCTCGTACTCAACAGTATGATATCACACTTTCTCAATAATTCTACAAGGAACAAGCACCAAGCTAAATAAATGCAACAGAGGATCTTACCTTAAACTGAATTATTAATTTTTATGAATTAATATCTTATATCAGGACACAGACCTCGCTTGTCATGAACCTATTACGACCCAGTTTACAATAATTAAAATAACTGTATTTATTATACATTTGAATTAGTACCGCTCACCATTGCATTATTAGTGTTAAACAAACATTTCTTAGGCAGAAAAACAACAGCAGCAGCAAGAACAACAACAACAAAAAACACCAATAATAAAAAAGTACTGAAATACTACTGCCTAGCGACCTTCAAAGCGTCATGTTTCAAGCGTCTTGTTCAAAGTGTCAGACCAAAAGTGGCATAACTAAAGCTGTCATCTGAAAGCGTCACATTTCTTCAAGTGGCCAGATATACTGGGGACCGAATACCCGCTGTCATGCCCAGAGGGTAGGGTACGTGCAATTCAAAGTTAATATTCATGGCCTATAATTATTACTTTGATAATTATATTATTGACGATACAGTTCTGTCAAAGTTATCAAATTTCTTTATCATTATTAGAAGCAGCATTAAAGAGATTATTTCAGATTTTATATCATGACTAATCCTTTGAAAAGCTCTTATGTATAAGCTCTTAGTGCACACGTTCCATTCAAAGACGGAGTAATGATATAAAAACTAACACAGTACTATCTTGTATAATAAATTACTTGTTGCAATAAACAGACATTTAATGAAAATGACAATGCTGATATCACCAATGCCATCAGTTTTTAAAACAATAGCACGGGCATAATAATAATAATAATAATAATAATAATAATAATAATAATAATAATAATAATAATAATAATAATAATAATAATTAAAAAGTACTCATAGTAGCATGAGTCTTTCGGGAACTTGTTCGGTTCCCCCTTTGAAAAGGGGAACCGAACAAGTTCCCGAAAGTTCCCGAAAGCTATCTATATTGATTTATCTTTAAAAATATATGTACATATACATAACTGTGGATTTAAATATCCATTGTTTTAGTTCAGGGCCATATACAGGGAATATACAAAGTAGAGACAATACAATATAAACAGTTTCGATAACACGAGAAAAATAGATAAAAATAGTAATCGGTTACCCCAAACGGCTGCTGAGAATAACGGCAATAGTCGTAAGCATAATAAGAGTAATGTCAATAACAACATCGAAATAACAAAACTGAACAATAATATCAACAACAACATTAAAAAAAAAATTTAGGAGCCACAAAAATTCTAAACAAAAACCCCGACATACTCCCGAGTAAATGACCTGTCAATACAATGGCCTCAAATTATTCTAGACCTCAGGAGTAATGATTGTTGTTGAAGGGAGGGAGCCAAATTAACACTTACCACTGACGAAACTTTAGGCCTAAAAGCCACTGGCCGTGAGAACTTCGTTGGGAGTCATTCATCTTTTCACTAATATACCGAGATATAGGCGTTAACGATACCGTCAGTGTAAAGTTTGAATTCTCTTGGAATATATAGGAAGAAAGAGGAAAAGGCAAATGATATACAGTGAATACCAGCTGGCTTTACGTCTACGTACAGCTTTGCCAGATCTCATTCTTCCTGCGTGTGTGTATGTATGTATGTACGTATGTATGCATGTATGTAAATATATATAATATATATATATATATATATATATATATATATATATATATATATATATATATATATATTATATCATATACGGTATATATAATATGTAGGCACTTAATCTTGTTTACCAAAGTTATTTCAACTCGAAAAAAAGGACCAGTATCTTACCTTTCTGGTCAACCTAAAGAGGATCGTCAATAAATCAAAACACTGACCGAGCATATCACATTTCTCAATAAAGCAAAATCCTGTCACTAATTCCCACGTTCTATTGTAAAATTCATATTCTGCTCATTTCACTGCAGAAGAGAGAAAAGAGAAAAAAACTCCTGATTTCTGACCTAATTTTATATTATGGCCATACTTTTCAGCAATAGCTGTATAATGCAATTTTTGTACTTACAATAATAATAATAATAATAATAATAATAATAATAATAATAATACTAATAATAATAATAACCTTTATTTCAGTTCAGGACCATGTACAGAGACAGATATAGTAGATGTAATATATTAATAAAAGTTTAGATACAAGAGATAAAAAAGTTACAACAATAAATGGTTACACCCAAACATTACTAATAATAATAATAATAATAATAATAATAATAATAAAACAAATATTTTTCAGTTCGTTAAAGACATTTTTGTTAACGGTGTTCTTTTTTTTTTCTCTTTCTTCTTCTCCCTTTTCTCCAAGGGACTATCGTTCATTCCTTTTATCAATCATTTTTCTTGAGGGAAAGGTCCTGCCACTTTCCCTTTGTGGCTCCCCGATGCGATAAGATAAGGGACGCTAAATAAAGGGAAAAGTAGAGCCAAAGAAAACTGTTACGTCACCGGGGTTTGTACTTCATCACTCATCCGGGAAGAAAGCGCGGATTCGCCTTTCTTTTTAATCATGTACCGTCTCCTGATAATGGTAATGGTGTGTGTGTGTGTGTGTGTATATATATCAATATATATATATATATATATATATATATATATATATATATATATATATATATATAAATACATACCATATATATATAATATATATATTATATATATATAAATAAATACATACCATATATATATATATATATAATATATATGTAGAATCTACTGGTCGAGGAGTTAAGAGGGCATTGTGGCTATTAGAATTACATATATATATATATATATATATATATATATATATATATATATATATATATATATATATATATATGTATATATATGTAATATATATATATATATATATATATATATGTATATATATATATATATATATATATATATATATATATGTATATGTATATATATAATATATATATATATATATATATATATATATATATATATAAAACTACACCTGTAATTACAATGCATTTACGAACTGATCTTTTTCATAAAATATTTATTTAGCTCCCTGTCTTTTGAAATACCATATAAATTCTTTTTTCCCACGTCATTTATTCCTGAAAATTCTTAATGACCTGAAGTTATCTTTTAAAATATAGAAATATTCAAAAACACTCTCACAAATATTTGAGAAGTAAATAGCTACTGATACTACTGTTATCATTAAGTTAAGGAAAACTCCTGCTCGAGAATGAAATTTACAAGAATTCATACAATTTTCTTTTTTTCTTTAACTTCTTAATATAAACGAAATTGCCACACTCGGCAAAGAAACGCTTATTAAACGGGAAACATCTTGCATCAAGTTTATTATTATTATTATTATTATTATTATTATTATTATTATTATTATTATTGTTGTTGTTGTTGTTGTTGTTGTTGTTGTTGGTTCCACGGTTATTGGTCTTTTGAGTGGAGATATAAAGCCAGTCACTACGGAAGCAGTAAAATATCTTTAAAGTTATATATTTCCTTTGGGCTTTGCCTTTACCTGACAGCTCGACCTAGAGTAAAATATAATCCCATATTTTCACCTTTTGTCTTACTACTTCAAATTCGGAACTTTTGGCAAAATTCATATTAATTCCTTTTGTGATAAAAGAAAAAATAAATGGACGTGTAGAGAAATTTAAAATACGAATATATAAATTCAGAAGAGAATACATATACTTCAAATGAAGGTAACCTCACACACGGACAAAAATGCACCTGAGTATAAAGTATTTAGGAATAATTAAAACCCTATATCAAAGCATTGTGAATTCATCCGCCCGAAGTTTGTCAAAATGAATGCCGTAATCAAGCACCCTCGCCGTTCCCAATTATCACATACCTGTAAATAGAAACTAATGATCATAGATAAACAAGAAATACGAGAAAATCAACAAAGGTCGAGAAAAAATAAACAGAAAGTGAAAACGTTAACATAAACGGATAAGAACAAACGCCTCCCAGCCCCACCCCCTGTACCCCACCCCCAACCTCCCCGTCTCCCACCTCTCACCAACCTGGCCACCCCACCCCTCAAAAAATATAATATGAACCCTAATTAGCCATGGCGCCTGGCAAACAACTTAAAACTTGGCGAAAAAGATAATTAGGCAACCGAGGTAGCCAATTCTCTTTATTTGCACAGAGGACGGGAAAAATACATCTCTTGCCACAAGTCAAATATTAAAGTGCTTATTTTAAATTAAAAGACACGTTCGTCTTATTTAGGCGTTCGATGACTTTCCATCGAGGTAGGGTAATCAATCTCGTTTGGAATTATGGAAGAAGCAATCTGCTGGGATAACAGGGGAATAAAGCTGTCAAGAATAAAATTAATTATTTAGCTGTTTTCGAGACTTTTTTGGGCTCTTGCCTGGAAATATAGCATTCCGGACTGGAAAGTAAGAGGAAGCTGGGCCTTATTTTCTTGTCTCTCGTATGAGATCAAGTATTAAGCCCTTCGTTCGTTAAGCTCTATCTAACCTAAAAAATAATGTGATTGGTAAAATATACAGTAACTGGTAATTTTAAATCGGTGCAATAAACAATACCTGGTAATTTTAAATTGGTGCAATAAACAATACCTGGTAATTTTAAATCGGTGCAACATAGAGTACCTGGTAATTTTAGATCGGTGCAATAAACAGTACCTGGTAATTTTAAATCGGTGCAATATACAGTACCTGGTAATTTTAAATCGGTGCAATATACAGTACCTGGTAATTTTAAATCGGTCCAATATACAGTGCCTGGTAATTTTAATTCGGTGCAATATACAGTGCCTGGTAATTTTAAAGCGGTCCAATATACAGTACCTGGTAATTTTGAATCGGTGCAGTATACAGTACCTGGTAATTTTGAATCGGTCCAATATACAGTACCTGGTAATTTTGAGTCGGTGCAGTATACAGTATCTGGTAATTTTAAATCGGTGCAATATACAGTACCTGGTAATTTTGAGTCGGTGCAGTATACAGTATCTGGTAATTTTAAATCGGTGCAATATACAGTACCTGGTAATTTTTATTTGGTGCAATATACAGTACCTGGTAATTTTAAATCGGTGCAATATACAGTACCTGGTAATTTTAATTCGGTGCAATATACAGTACCTGGTAATTTTAAATTGGTGCAATATACAGTACCTGGTAATTTTAAATCGGTGCAATATACAGTACCTGGTAATTTTTAATTTGGTGCAATATACAGTACCTGGTAATTTTAAATCGGTGCAATATACAGTACCTGGTAATTTTAATTCGGTGCAATATACAGTACCTGGTAATTTTAAATTGGTGCAACATACAGTACCTGGTAATTTTAATTCGGTGCAATATACAGTACCTGGTAATTT
>JANJGK010000041.1:17289217-17296717 GCA_039081455.1 Macrobrachium rosenbergii
AATGGCAACTTGAGGGAAGAGTATTATTATTATTATTATCATTATTATTATTATTATTACCGTCCCACTAAGCACCTGCTTGGTTGCAGCCGTTTATTATTATAACTTCTTATCCCGTGTAACTTAATTTTCTGTACTGAATTGTATCTACATTGCTTATCTCTGTATATGGCCCTAAGCTGAAACAACGGATATTATTATCATTATTATGTTCAATCACAGTCATCCTATTCGACTGGGTGGTTTTTATAGTGTGGGGTTCCGGGTTGCATCCTGCCTCTTAGGAGTCCATCACTTTTCTCACTATGTGCGCTGTTTCTAGTAGCACACTTTTCTGCATGAGTCCTGGAGCTACTTCGGCATCTAGTTTTTCCAGGTTCCTTTTCAGGGATCTTGGGATCGTGCCTAGTGTTCCTATGATTATGGGTACAATTTATTATTATTATTATTATTATTATTATTATTATTATTATTATTATTATTATTTTTATACTTAAACGCCTACATTACATTTATATCTCTTAAGCCTAATGTAAACAAACAACCATAAAGTTCTGACCCAATCAGTGCCTTCACCCAACACTCCTGAAATCGGAAAATAAACTTTTACGTGCATCATAAAAATTACGAGGCAGATGTCACGTCTCGAAAATTAGCTTCTGGTGATTTCCCCACGCCTACAGAACGACATTAATAAAGCCTGATGTAAACAAAGAATCATGAAGCTTTTACCCCGTTCTCCAGAAATCGGAAAAGAAATTTATTTCTAAACTAGAAAGAAAAATGAAGTCAGTCAATTAATTTTTTTTTTCCAGGAGAACCGAATCAAGAAACCCGAAATCAGACTGACTTCGCAGCCACCCCTTACTTCCCAACATCACCCTCCCACGCAAAAATGTCCCTGTCGACTCCCCTACAATCCTCCCCCAACACATCCCCGCACCCCTCCCCCATCCATTGAAATAGGGATTAAACCCTAAATACGCCAAAACGAATCCTTGACAAAAGAAATTCGGAAGAGTGGAAAGTAGAAAGAAGAAAGAGGGAAAGTACTGGAGGGGGAGGGGGAAGGAGGGGAGGGAGAAAGGAGAATAAGGGGGGAAGGAGGGGAAAGGAGAAGTGGAAGAGAGAGAGAGAGAGAGAGAGAGAGAGACGTTCCTTTCAATTCAACGCTCCAGAATAATTTAATTACACTGCTACACAGACATTCTCTCTCTCTCTCTCTCTCTCTCTCTCTCTCTCAGAGCAGCTACACTTCCATTGTCTGAGTCCTTACAACTGTTGTCAGCATCAGCTTCAAACTCAATTATCAGCCATACAATCACAAGATTTAGATGAATTACTCTTCTTTTTATGGAATCCTCAAACATCTGTTGTCCAATAATAATAATAATAATAATAATAATAATAATAATAATATACTTACTCCACCTTACAGATACAAAGGACGAAAATTACATCACTCGTACGCAGAAAATCCAGTCTCCTAAAGATAATATCAGCGAGTCTCATATCGCTGTCACGTCATGGCCGTTTATATAACTTCGCGACGACAAGCACCGTGCAACACCCCCTCCAGTCGTAATAAAAGCACGCGCGCAAGCACAGCTCACTTGAAGGCAGCTCGAGCGACAAATAAAAAAGAAAAAGAAAAACTACTTCACGAGGGTAAACTGAAGATGGAATTCACTCGGTGAAGTGACCTTTTCGACCTCTTGAGTGCACAACGGTCGATCAAGATTAATGACCGAGGCTTGAATTCGCGAATGTCGATCGCTACTCGACGGCGATGACAGATTAGAAAGTCAGGCAGGAGAGGCTTGTAATGTGAAGGGGGAAGGGGAGATGGCCTTAAAGGGGTGAGGAATTAAGGGGGGATTACTGCAGAAGAAAAGGGGGTGGACAGAAGACTCGGTTGAGGAATTATGGAGCACAAGGACATTAGGCCGAAATGGAGGAAGGGGCTGGTTGTTATAGAAGAAGCAGGAATTTGTTATTCGCGACAAGGGCAGAGGGAGACAAGCAGAGGGAAATGACGGTAAAAGAGACAACGGGGAGGAATAAGATCATTAGTTCTGGTGTCTTGGGGGAGGGAGTCCAGTAATGAACGACAGCATAAGTGGAGTGGATTTAGATGCTGATGTATGTTAACGCGTCGCTGCTTAGTTCAGGTAATGTCGCTGGTTGGCGCGCTGTTCCTTGACTGCAATGGAATTGCGATGACCCTTTTTGAAATAAAGTCTAGCCTATTTTCGTAGTAGTAGTAGTAGCAGTAGTAGTAGTAGTAGTAGTAGTAGTAGTAGTAGTAATTTACATGATATCATGCATAAATGTAGAATACGTTCTTCTTCTTCTTTTAACGTGCTTTTTTCCCATTTTTGTTCTTGGGAATAATCAGAATTTAGCGTAATAATAATAATAATAATAATAATAATAATAATAATAATAATAATAATAATAACGAAAAGTTTGGCAAGGACTATGTGTGATTAGTTAGTCTTCTTATCGATCGTGTTCTAAGAAGAAAAGTGTTGCGTAATTTCTGTTACTAAATTCACTTCCATCCAATCAGCGTCTTGCAAATTCTTCCCCGTCCCAATTTCTATACTGCCCTGAAATGGAAGCTGCAGTATTTGCAAAAGTACAAAACTGAGAAAAATGGTAGATACTGCAGTTTTCCCTTACCTTACTACTGATTTTGCAGCTACTGCAAATGGAACCCCCTATATAAAACACGGAAGAATCATTCCGAAACAGCTGTAACTTGTGTATTAGTGTTTCACGAGCCCAATGGGTGGCACATTTCAATTTCGAAAATTTTCTAGATGCTGAAGTTTTCCATTTTAGGGCGGTATAGGCCTACGGACCTGGATAGAAGCTTTAAAAAAGTGTTGTGTTATTGCCATCTGCCATCTGACCAACCTCCAACCATTACGCTTGAGATCCAGCCAACTGGAGGTGACATCAGTGCCTCTGCATAATAATATTCTTAACAGAAAGTGAGCCAGAATTTTGTAGTGCGCTAACCTCGAAAATGCTAAATAGCGGCCGACGTATGCCAAGGTTAAGTTATTTATGAGTTGTTTTGTATCTAATAATCCGATAATTATCCCCTGAAGAATTTAATTGTTACATTTTCCGTGATCAAGACACTCCTATATGTTTTTTTCCCCAATATAGGACATGTTATTACATCTTGGAAATATGTATAATTTGCGTGAATACTTACTTTAGTATTACAGTACTTATATACTTTTCTCTATTTCATTATGATTAATAAATAGGATACCTGCCTGTTATAGGGGCAGTCAATGAGATTAGATATACAGTGAGCCAAGAATATTCTCTGAATGTGTAACCAGTAATAGTAATAATAATAATAATAATAATAATAATAATAATAATCATCATCATCATCATCATCATCATCACGAAGAAACTCAAACCCCAAATTGAGAAGATGAAATATAAGCTCAACGGAATACAGTGTCATTCTGTTCAACGAAATAATAATAATAATAATATAATAATAATAATAATAATAATAATAATGAGAAACACATACAACTGATTATAATCCTTTGTGTAGCCATAATATCCTAAAACAAACAAACAAACAAAAAAAAAAAACAAGGGGACACAACCTTCAATCAAATCAATGATATGCGATTGAAGAGGAACCCTTGTGATCAGCGGACGTAATCTAGTCAGCGCCAATTAAGCACTATTCATTATCACGCAAATTAAAGGACACAGCGTCCATTCATTCATTTCAGGACTAGATCATTACTAGAAGGTAACACTCCTGTTTATTCCTTGTTTATATTTAGATGTGCGAGAGTATTGAGCGAAATTGAAAGTACAGTGTGCAGTGAAACTTTATTCTGTCAATAATAATAATAATAATAATAATAATAATAATAATAATAATAATAATAATAATAATAATAATAATAAATAATAGTAAATAATAATGTCACTTTGTCACCTGATGGTCAGGCTAGTGAACATTAAAATCTATGTCCACGTATTTAAGGAGTATAGAGAAAGGGTCTTAATAATAATAATAATAATAATAATAATAATAATAATAATAATAATAATAATAATAATAAATAATATCGAATTTTCAACTGTATCTGCTCTGAAAAATAGATACTGCAATGAACTCTGATATTACTTATTGCAATTACAATTAAATATAAGAAATGGAGCCTGTGATTATAAAAAGTGGACACACATACGTTCTATGAGCGAACACTTTATTTACCAAAATGTTAATAAAAGGCTACAGAAGTGAAAAAGAATAACGGGGCTTTTGGAGGAGTTAGAGAATTCAGCAAATTACGGGATGTGAAACAGCCCAACCTCCATGAAGCGCTGTTTCAACCCTCAAAAATATCAGTATTTTTTGTTTTTGGTCTGACTGGTGGCATCACAAAAATTTGGTCGCCAACCCCCACTTTAACTACTTACTAAGTTTCAAGCAAATCTGAATGAAGGGAAAAGTGGACCGAAGACCTTGAAGAATATTTTAAATGTCAAAAGTATTTTGCGGGAATAAATCATACTACTTTCTGGGTACATACCTATAAAGTTTTAACAAAACCAGGGAAAAAGAAAGACTGAAAAATAATTATTTTGCCTTTAAATTGAAATATAAACTTGGAAAAGATATGGGTCGAATAATCCCCATCTCACAAGATATATGCCCACCATCCCAATTTCACAAAGTACAGTATATGCCTACCAAATTTCATCGAAATCATTAGTTTTTAATAAACTTATGACCTTGAAAACATGTTAAGTAACAGCAAATGAAAAAAAAATAGTCATTGCCTACCAACTAAATTTCATCAGTATCAAAGAAAGACAAAATTTCCACCTTTAAATTAATATGTAACCTTTGACAAATTGATAGAGGTCAAGAATACCTAAAAACACTTCTGCCAATGATAAATTCTGCTGCCTGGAGACCTGTAACTTAAAGGTTTTGAGATATGGAAAAGAAATGATAAAATTTTGTCCTTTTAGAGTGTCATGTGACTGGAGAAATGGGTCACGGTCAAAATTACTTTGGGAAAATATGCACCAATATATTGCAAGGTACCTTCTTACCAATTTTCATAAGGATGAAAAAATCAGGAGAGGAATAAGGGAACCACTACTACTACTACTACTACTACTACTACTACTACTACTACTATGTACTACTGTCACTAATAATAATAATAGCACAGAAGCAATACCTTATGACATATTAATAGTGGTAATAGGAAACTCAAAGGGCAATAAGAATACATAAAGAATACGTGTACCAGACCATTATCAGATGCCTGTAAACTTTAACAAAAAACTATCATTACTACTGTAGTCATTATGGTAATAAAGGTATTTTTATCAACAATAATTACCATTGCTAATCAACTTTCCAGCACTATTTTCTAACATCATAACGATAATGCAATTTCCCTTATTGTCATCATACATCACATTTTCTTTCCCGACCTCTCACGGAATCAAATGGCGCTGCTGTAACTCAGGCGACCAACCCCCCCTCCACCCTCTAGCCCCTACGCCCACCCCCCACCCCCCGGGCAAAACTCCTCTTTTGAAAGAAACAGATTGCGGTACAAGATGGTCTGGAGAGAGGCCATAGCTCTTTAGCATCTCGTAAGTAGGACTCATATGTCACTATCAGGCTTCTCTCGTTCTCTTTGCCAGTTTTGTTGGTGAAAGATTTTTTTCCTCCTTTTTTTTCTGAGTCTTTCTGGTTCCTTTTTACTAATTGTTCTTTAAAGGGATTTGATTATAATAATAATAATAATAATAATAATAATAATAATAATAATAATAATAATAATAATAATGAGATGAACAGCAACAAGAACAACAGTTACAATGCATTTCTAAAAATCGTTCAAGTAGTTCTCTCTCTCTCTCTCTCTCTCTCTCTCTCACATATATATATATATATATATATACATACATACATACATATATATATATATAGACATATACATATACATATATATACATATACATATATATATATATATATATATATGAGTATATATACAACTGATTCACGAAGATATGGAACGTGATTAATGTGTAAATAAAGGCAAATGCCACTAAGGAAAAATGAAACAATGGAGTGTTTGCTAGTAAAGGACGTGTGTCGAAAGGCCTAGCAACCACTCCGTTGTTTCATTTCTCCCTCGTGGCATTTGCCTTTATATATAACCATATACATATATATACGATCATGAAGCTACAAATATCGCTTAATATCAAATCCACGCTACCTAGCGTCGACTGGATTCGCTGGATGCGCGTCTGTGGCATGGGATCGAGACTCGGCAGTGCCCGTCCATTTATCACTATAAATTCCCCTTCGGTGATAATTCCCCATCGGGGATATTCCCGAGGTAGCGTGGATTTGATATTAAGCGATATTTGTAGCTTCATGATCGTATATAAATCACGGTGTGATAAAAAAAATGTCATACATATTATATATATACATAAATATGAGAGAAAGGACTACTTATATATATATATATATATATATATATGTTCATACATTTACACTTCAACACAAGTATATAAAATACCTCTGAAATGTCACCCAGGAGTAGACAAGGAGTCAAATTCTTCACATATGCTATAACATAGTAGAGTAAAAAAAAAAAAAAAAAAATCGACCGAAAAGACGCAAACAAAACAAAATTAAAAAAAGAAAAACTGTTAAAGAGAGAGAGAAAAAAAAAAAAAACTCGACCAGAGCATCGACGGACGATAAGTCCCAAACTTGCGGTTTCGGTGTTTGAAATGAAAAGTGAGCAGACGGGGGAGATCTTTGGAATTGACGGATCGCCGGAACATGCCAGGAGCAGCGTACAGCAACAGCAGCAGCAGAAGCAGCATCAGTAGCAGCAGTGGTCGCAGGAGAATAAGGGGTAACAGCAGCAGAAAGCGCAGTAGCCTTACGAGAAAAAGCAGTAGCATCGATACCAGTAACGTCAGGAGATATGTCCGCTCAGCAGTTAAAACAGCAGTCCGTAAGACAAAAAAGTAGTAGCAGTAGCAGAAAAGGCAGGAACTTAGCAGTAAACGCTGTAGCTGTAAGATAAAAAGCAGTAGCCATAGCAGAACAAGCAGTAGCATCGACACTAGCAATGTCAGAAAGTGGTTGCATGAGCCATACCCGTTTAGCAGTCATAATGGCAGTAACCGTAGGAGAAAAAGTAGTAGCAGAAAAATCAGTATCTGTAGGATAAGGAGCAGTAGCTATAGCATAAAAAGCAGCAGCCGTAGTACAAAAAACAGCAGCGACAGCAGTAGCCGCGGAGGAAAAAACACCACTGTAGCAGGAAAAGCTTTAGCCGTAGCAGAAAAAGGAGTAAATATCACAGGAAAAGCAGTAGCCATATCATAAAAATCAGCATCTTAGCAAAAACCCCAATGGCCGTATGAGGAAAATCAGTAGCCTCACGA
>JANJGK010000041.1:17301717-17336717 GCA_039081455.1 Macrobrachium rosenbergii
TTTCTTAATTATTCCATTAAATATGATTATAGCTGTTAATACTTGTAAACTCAGAAAATGTTGTCATAATGCTTTATGCTTCTATGGCAGAAATTTACGGTAATCCCTTAGCTCCTGTTTATATTTACTCAAGAGTTTCTCATTTCATCTTGATTTAAATTAACTTCTGACTGTTCAAAATACAGTTTATCTGTTCCTGTTACCCCAAGAGTACTTTATTCTGTGAAAATCTACTAGACAGGTGAGTTTTTAATTTTTTATATCATCTCTAAAAGAAAGAGTGAACAGAAATGTTAATTAAAAACGATAAAAATCTACAACAAAAACTTTCTAAAGCCAACAAAACCGACATTAACCAACCACCGCAACCCCCCCCCCCTCTCTCTCTCTATTGCAAATGAAACATAAAAACATAAATACAAGAATGGACTGGGAGTCTGAATTTGCCTGTGCGTTGTTTATTATGTCCTAAACAACAAACCTTGTAAATTTTTCCGTCAGCAGCAGCAATAATAATAACAATGATGATAACAAAACATGATATAAAATATAAGTTGTGCAGTGCGAATTGCTTTTTTACAGGAAATTATTCTGAAAAAATTCTTTTTCAAATTTAGCAATTAAAGACTTTTTACAAAAAAAATAGATATTCAGATCTAGAATGAAACTCATAATTATTCTAGTACTTCAGTGGTAATTAACGTTTTGCTCATTAACAGCTTAAAACACGTTCCTTTTTCAACATTTTTACATCTAAAAATACCCGCCTCATAAGAACACCGGCAAATCAAATAAAAACAAAAAGACATAAAGACAATAATCAAGTATATGCATATTACACTAGCCAACAAACAGACACAACCAGATTATAAAATACCCAGCCAGAAGAACAACGGTTTACAAAACCAAAACAAGAAGACAGTCAGACACTTACCAACCACACGCATATTAAACCAACCGAACAAAAAAACAAAAAAAACGCAACCACAAACAAACGCAAAAACGCCTAAACAAGGACACTCGCACAGACAAAACTGCCAACTCCACGTTGAGAGAAGAGCAATTAAAGCTATCAACAACCTCATCTCTAGTGAGATTTTTTTCCTCCGGTTCTTAAAAATCTCGGGGGCCCCTTTGGCCGGCAGAAGAATTTCGCTTCCTCTCCCTGACAGCTGTGGGTAGAGATGAGTAAACATGTCAAGTAACGCATGTCAAGATAATGAGTAAAAGAGTAAGGGGTGTGAGTAATACTCGCGGCATTATGAGAGAGAGAGAGAGAGAGAGAGAGAGAGAAAGCGCTCTCAAGAGGAAGGATGATATAGGGCGCAGTGACACCGATGTGTGGGATGTCTTTTGGGAGTCTTTTAAATTTAATTTTCTTTTCTCTCTCTTTTTTCTTATCTTAGTCTTTCTTTGTTCCAAATATATGATTCTAGCTCAGTTCAGGGAGGACATTACAAGTAGCACTCTCATATCAAAATAATATAATATTAATAATCTCCTTTATTTCAGCTCAGGGCCATATACAGAGAAAGACTAGATGGATGTAATACAACACAAAATTTACATACACAGGATAAAAAGTTGTACACGAACAATTGCTAATAATAATTTATAATAATAAAATCCGAGTGGATCTTGTTTGTCCGCCCCGGGTAGGGCGGGGTAGGTAGGGATTGGGAGGATAGGGGAGACACGACACATCCACTTTCCTCCTGCAAACCTGTTTGTCCGCCCCGGGTGGGGCGGGGTAGGTAGGGAATCGGGAGGGTAGGGGAGACATGACACATCCACCATCCTGCCCAGCGCAGCTTAGCGCTCGCCATCAAGCTCGTAATAATAATAATAATAATAATAATAATAATAATAATAATTAATAATAATAATAATAATAATAATAATAATAACAATAATAATAATAATAATAATAATAATAATAATAATAACAATAATAATAATAATAACTTGTCTAAGAAATACTTGGAGATTTTTGTGCGTTCTCTACTAAGTAGACAAAAATATATAAAATACAGCATCTTTAATTGTATCTGAGGTATGGATGTTATTATAAGGCTATACTCATTTACACAGACACATCTAATTTGCATATCTGAGATTTGCACTTCTAAAATATGTTCACCTAAATGAATCAACTCTTTTCTATTTACGTTTCACAAAAGATAATTGAATAACTCAAGCAGGCAATAGATGATATTATGCAACAAATTTGTATCCATGCTCCATATACAAAATGTATATATACTAAGCATCTTAAAATTATTTCTCCATTTAAGTGTACAAACACACAGTAATCTATACTGATTCACACTGCAGATTTATCTCCTCCAAGCCTGACTGGGCATACCCGTGTAATGAATTACTTCACGCAATTACTGTCATCGATTTCACTACCGGGGAAATTACCGAATATCAGCAGAGCGCTGACGTCTCTTGTAAATAACGACGCCCGAACAGTGCTCAAGGACGAATCATAACATTCTGTCTGTTGCCCAACGATCATCGTAACTGGGGTCATAGAAGTAAAGCACCGCCTCATTTGGCATGGAGAAATGCCCCATGAATGCTAACTGCCCCCATTACCGAAAGCAATTAGTGCGATATTAGCATTAATGGTCCTTGGTTAGTCAAACAAGGTTTTCTGAAGCATGACCCCAAAAAATATCAGTGCCACCAAGATCACGGGAATATGAATCTATTATTATTATCATTATTATTATTATTATTATTATTATTATTATTATTACAGAGGGAGACAAAATTTCACTTCTTGTACTGTGTTTTTCTTAAGTGGGTTACTTTGAAAGTAACTTTGAAAGTATAGAATTATTAATGTAAGTGGAGGTTTTCCAGTTGGTAGGGATTAGGATTACAAGGTAAATGATGTTGGCTAAACACAGAGGAAGTATCATATTAGCTTATCCAAACATAAGCAAGAGACATTTCCAGTATGACATAACCCCCATTTGTCAGAACGTGGTTTTTTTGTATGCCATGATTATTATTATTATTATTATTATTATTATTATTATTATTATTATTATTATTATCCATACACCCCTACAGACCCAGGCAAAAAACTGTACTTGATCGTAATCTTACCCAGAACTGAATATATAAGATGTAAAAAAAAGAAAAAAGCAAGTGTGATTACATTAAAACTTATTATATATTCAGTAATAACAAATAACTAGTAAATGGTTTACTGATGACATATAAAATATATGACCAAATGTCTTTCACAAATAGTAATATTTTACATATCTGGAGGGCAGATTCCTAGAATCAAAATATGCAATACCAACTGAATCATTTGTAAACGAGACTTAACCCTTTCAGGTTAGCTTACAACAAAATGCATAATGAAACAAGTAAAAAAAATGCGCCGAAGTTTCTTCGGCGCAATCGAGTTTTCTGTTCAGCCGATACAGCGCATAATCAAGGCTACCGATAATAGATCTATCTTTCTGTGGTCTGTATAATGCTGTATGAGCCGCGACCCATAAAACTTCAATCACGGCCCGGTGGTGGCCTGTCCTATATCGTTGCTAGAAGCACGATTATGGCTAAATTTAACTTTAAATAAAATAAAAACTACTGAGGCTACAGGGCTGCATTTTGGTATGTTTGATGACAGGAGGGTGGATGATCAACATACCAATTTGCAGCCCTTTACCCTCAAAAGTTTTTAAGGTCTGAGGGCGGACAGAAAAACTGGGGACAGAAAAAAGTGCGGACTGACAGACAAAGCCGGCACAATAGTGTTCTTTTCAGAAAACTAAAAACCATATGCACAAAAACCAGAAAAAAAAAACTCTTCCATCACTGTGTCTTTACGTTCCCCTCTTTACCATCCGTTCTTTAGAGTTTCCTTCGTGCCCAGCTCGACTTGTTAACGCCCCTCGAACAATGCCCTCTCTGTCTGCCCGGAATCTACCCACGAGGGGTAACTACACACGCTTGCTGACTCCCTGACTAATTGCTGTGGCCTACCGCAGTCTCTCCTCTTTCAATCGGTTTTTATATTGTGAAAACTGATGACGTATAATTAACGAGATAAAACTCGCTGCTCTGCGGGTGACAAGGATGTATTCTCAACAAGGACAACAGGATACCACCCATTTTTGGGTGGGCGTTTTACAACAATATATGCATTGTGGGAGCACGTAGTCGGCGTGGCGTCTTATTCTCGTCTTTGGAGGGTTACTCACAGGAGTGCTCTGAATATGAATAGGATGGTGTGGGGGAGGGGGGGATGAAAATGAATCTCCATGACCGAAAATGAGAACGATTCATGACTAATTGTAATCAAAATCAAAGAAGTATATAAACAGAAAAATTAGAGTGAAGTTACCTTCATGAAAGCACAAATTCCTTCTATCTCTTTCTTTATCGTTTCCTTCTGCCTTATTCCCTTTAATCTGTTTCCCCTTTTTCCTCGTAAAACAATAACCTTACCTCTGTCTTCCAGGGAACTGCCTCTGCTATGTTCCATTCAAATCAATCTTATTCCATTACACAATAGAAAAAATATGCAAGGTACTCGGGTGTTAAAAAATTTTTTTTTACTGACCCAACGTATATCATAGCGAGGACTTTCGTCATTAAATAATTCATTTTCTCAGCTAATCGGTGTCATGACCCTCACCTGTGCATTAATGATGACCTGTTATACCCGTACAGAGAGGTCCAGCAAGCTCATTCTCCAAGTATTAGTAGGTAGAAATAATTAAAAACGCCCGTCCTATCGTTTCTGATACTTTTAGGAAGTCAATATAACAGATCATATCGGGTGAAATGGTTTTTCTAAATCCTATTTGTGACCTTCCCGGCTATCATTTGTTTTACGATACTACTTATGAGAGAAGGGGAAGTGATACTTTCTGACAATGTGTCTCTCAGGATTCTGTTTTTATGGTTATATGAGTAAAAATTAATGTCGAATATATTTGGGGAAAGGTTAACTGAGTTCCCAAACCAATGCAAGAGCGTTCTTAATTTACGAAACGGCAAATTTTATATTATACCACATCTAGGTCCGAAACATGTCAACACCATCTCGCTTCAAGATTCAATGTCATTAGTTTAATATAAAGTCAAACATAATAATTATGTTCTCAACATTATTGAAAATGATAACAGATAAATATTGGTTAGAATGCAGATTTTGATCTCATGTTAATAAAAAAAAAAAAACTTTTGTTACATCAATGCACTGTTTGTTATGCTCTGTCTGTGGACACATAATTCCATTGTCATATAACCGATAATTAACTGTTTATATAACTCAGTTCTAATTGAAGGAATTATTTACTTGTTTTTGATCGTTACCATGCGATATTTGTTTCGTCTGTAAAAATTTATTATCATATGAAATAGTCTTCTGAAGCGAAAAATACAAATACGAGGAACTGACTTTGATCTACAGAACATTAAACATTGCCTCGAATGTGTGATGATTTAAAGGGGATACTAAGTGTGCCAAAATACCCACATGCTACTAATGTTCTCTTTAATCTGTTACAAGACCACAAATCTGTCGCAACATACAGGACTTGCCACATTCAAACTAAACAACGCCATAATTTGATGTGAACAGATGAAAGAGTGAAGCTCCTGAGGAATGTCTGTTGAACCCTTTGAAAATAGACATCATTTTATTATTTGAATGCCAGCTAGAAATTTCGGGGACCTTAGTCACAGATGAACCATTGACACAAACAGTATATGAAAAATCCGTCGGCAACAAACAGAATTATCATTATTAATATTCAGAGGATTTCCTACAGGCGCCATTGATCTGAAATTCAAGCTTCCAAAGAATATAGTGATTATTTGAAAGCAATTACGGATGATAATAGGAAGTACAATAAGAACAGAAATACATGAGTATAAGGTGAATTGTTTTAGGGTAGTAATGCATTTGCATCTCTGATTGAACTTTTGAAGTTCTAACTGCACACTATCCCGAGCGGAAAATTTGAACTCTAGTAAAAATTTGTTTAGATCAACGTTTCCTTCCTTCCGTCGCAAAGCTTTGGATTTGTTTCTCGTTATTATGAAATCAAAATTAGTATAATGTTAAAACTAGAGCACAAAAACAATATTTCTGGTCAATCTGTTTTATTTATACCAAATTCTATCATGGCATTACCTCGAACATGCATTTATCAAGAGCACCGGTGAAAATTTCCCACTGCATTCAACTACTAAACCTTCCTTACGACAACGCAAAGTTCCCACCTTCTCCAACCTTTCACGGAGTCCAGTTTTCGTCAGAAAGTCATTTCGCAACCCTTGCACTTCCTGGCCCTTCCCAACAGGCCGAGTCAATTCGCACCTCCATGCTCGGACATTTCCATCAAGGATACAATTGTCTGCAACTTTGCTATGTCCCACTGCAATCTGAGGGAACGTCCCGCTGTTCCACGCACTTTGGGGAGAAAGGTTTTGGGAAATGAGGAGAAGGGAGTTGGATGAAGGGAAGAGGAAAGGAACGAGTTAAAATGTTTATTGGCTGGGACACAGAGTTACAGATAAAGAGGGAAAGCGAAGGGGTCAAACTGTCGGTATACTAAGAAGGTAGAGGGGTGTATATATAGCACTAGGAAGGTAAAGGGGTATATAAAGTACCAGGAAGGTAAAGGGTTATATAGAGTACTAGGAAGGTAAAGGGTTATATAGAGTACTAGGAAGGTAAAGGGGTATATAGAGTACCAGGAAGGTAAAAGGGTATATAGAGTACTAGGAAGGTAAAGGGTTATATAGAGTACTAGGAAGGTAAAGGGGTATATAAAGTACCAGGAAGGTAAAGGGTTATATAGAGTACTAGGAAGGTAAAGGGTTATATAGAGTACTAGGAAGGTAAAGGGGTATATAAAGTACCAGGAAGGTAAAAGGGTATATAGAGTACTAGGAAGGTAAAGGGTTATGTAGAGTACTAGGAAGGTAAAGGGGTATATAGAGTACAAGGATAGCAAAGTGGTATACAGAGTATTAGGAAGGAAAAGGGGTATATAGAGTAACAGGAGGGTAAAGGGGTATATAGAGTAACAATGAGGTAAAGGGGTATATAAAGCACCAGGAAGGTAAAAGGGCATATAGAGTACAAGGATGTTAAAGTGGTATACAGAGTACTAGGAAGGTAAAGGGGTATATAGAGTACAAGGATGGTAAAGTGGTATACAGAGTACTAGGAAGGTAAAGGGGAATATAGAGTAATAGGAAAGTAAAGGGTTATATAGAGTAAAAGGAAGGTAAAGGGGTGTAAAGAGTACTAGGAATGTAAAGGGGTATGTAGATTATTAAGAAGGTAAAGGGATACATAGAGTACAAGGAAGGTAAAGGGGTACATGGAGTAGGTCTACTAGAAAGGTACAGGGTATAAACACTACTTGGAAGGTAAAGGAGTATATAGAGTACCAGGAAGATAAAGGGGTACATAGAGTACTAGGAAGGTAATGGGGGCATACAGAGTTCCAGGTAGGTAAAGTGGTATATAGAGTACTAGGAAGGTAGAGGGGTATATAGAGTACTAGGAAGGTAAAAGGGTATATAGAGGACCAGAACGGTAAAGGGATATAAAGAGTACCAGGAAGGTAAAGGGGTATATAGAGTACCAGAAAGGTAAAAGGGTAGCCTATATAGAGTACCAGGAAGGTAAAAGGGTAGCCTATATAGAGTACCAGGAAGGTAAAAGGGTAGCCTATATAGAGTACCAGGAAGGTAAAGGGATACACAGAGTACCAGGAAAGTAAAGGTGCATATTGAGTACTAGGAAGGCTTATAACGGAGGGAAAGGTAAAGGAGTAGTCGAGGGGGAGGGACAATGAGCTCGAAGGGAATGAGTTAACGGATACAGATCAAAGGGAGGACGACCCAGCAAAACCGTCATCTTTTTATAGGCTAATTTCACTGTTCGTGGCTTTGTGATTACGTATCTTCTTTTCATATCTGAAGAAATCAAAGACAAATCATAGCAAGGGATAAGAATCCTTAACATATACACAAACGCAGAACACGGAAAGGGATCGATGGCCGTCGAAAGGCAACCCCCCCCCCCACACCGCCGTAACGCCAAAACAAATCACGTTTAGTGTTTCCTGCGCATTCTACCCTTCGTCTTCCTCACGAATATTCGAAGAGCGGGGCGTAAAAATGACGAACGACTTTCCGTTCTCTCTCTCCGGTGTTCGCGTCGTCTGCTCTTCATGTATCATTACTATTGCCGTCCGGGTATTTGGTAGAGTCATTCCTTCTCTCCCCTTTTTCCTCGAGGTGAGGCATGTGGGAGCATTTCCTCACGTGTTGAGGAGATTAGGTAAAGATAAGACATCCCTGAGGTACATGACACTGGCGAGTGGAGCGCATTGGACTTGGGTCCCTATGAGCGTCGGTGGTAAGGTGGAATTTGCTCAGCGCCATTCTCTCCCATTCAAGTCCTTATAAATTTCGTACATTTCTTCATTAGGTCTCATTCTTTATCTCTTTTTATCTCGCTCTCTCTTTCTCCTTTCCGCTTTTTATCCATCAGTCTCTTTATTTACCCACTCATATACTTATCTCTATATATCCCTCGCGTCATGAAGTCTTTGTGAAAAAGAGGAAAAGCTTCATTAATGTTGAAATGGTGCCTATTTTCGTGGGCATTTGTTGATATGACTGTAAAAATGAAGTAGAGGTACATGGCAGTAACTGGAAGTATAATGGTAAGAATAGCAACTATGAAATACAAAATATATCCATATATTTTTTCTTTATGTAACAACGATAGTCGACGGCAAATAGATTTCAAGACCCTCTTATACCAACTTCATCTCTTAACGGTTTGGGTACAATAACAAGAATAAAATGGTTATTGTCATTTAGTGAAAGTAGGTGGAGACAAAAATAATACATTTCATCTCTTAACGGTTTGGGTACAATAACAAGAATAAAATGGTTATTGCCATTTAGTGAAAGTAGGTGGAGACAAAAATAATACATTTAATTCCGTATCACTTATCTGAGACTTTCTTCTTACAATAAACTCGCGGGCATAATCAACTACAAAGGTCTACTACAGTTGTTAGACGATAGAGATCCTGACTTTTCGACGAGAGCAGGAAAACCAATCACCTCAAGGAAGTGAAACGGAGGAAAACGACCCATCTCCCTCGTAAGAATAGAACCTGAAATGAATTCCACATGTGTGAAACATGAAACGGCAGGAAGGATTTTAGATAAGGAAAAAAAATTGAGTTTTCTGCTTATCTGAATCTGCTTGGTCTTACGGTAATATGATTATATACATTTTTTTTTTTTTTATTTTTTATATGAAATTCTTTTTAAACTTATTTACTTTTAGTTTTATATTTAAATTTATTGCGGCATCAAAAACCTAGATGTTGTGACGCCAGTTTTAATCAATATAATCGATCAGTCTTACGATCTTTTGACATTCGGGCGCTGTGTATCGATTGGACCAAGTAATGTTGAAATAGGTCTGGCTGCCATAAGGTGATTTTCCTTTACTGGTGTTGATTCTCGCGAAGTATTTGATATATTACAGCGGTAATCACTCGACGCAATTTCCTCAGTGAATATGACTTGGTTGTGTTACTGTGCAAAATGAAAATTAGCCGTACGTTAACGCCGTCAAAATTCTACATGGCCTTGTATTGCTTTGCTCTTATTTTCGGTACTTATATTCCATCTATGATCTATCGCTATGCATAAAATTAATGGAAACAATTAAATATAATTTATATAGCAGCAAGAAAATATGAAACAAGCGCAATCGAGTGTTCTGTAGAGCCGCTACAGACTATAACCAAGGCCACCGAAAATAGATCTATCTTTCGGTGGTCTCGGTATGATGCTGTATGAGCCGCGGCCCGTAAAACTCTCAGCCGGCTGTGGTGGCCTGCGTTGTTACGTTGCCAGAAGCACGATTATTGCTAATTTTACCCTTAAATAAAATAAAAACTACTGAGGCTACATGGTTGCAATTTGATGTTTGATGATTGGAGGGTGGATGATCAACATACCAAGCTGCAGCCCTCTAGCCTCAGTAGTTTTTAAGACCTGAGGGCGGACAGAAAAAGTGCTGACAGAAAAAGTGCTGACAGAAAAGAGTGCGGACAGAAAAAGAGTGCGGACAAAAAAAAAGTGTGGACGGACAGACAAAGCCGACACGACAGTTTCATTTTACAGAAAACTAAAAAAAAAAAAAAACAATGAAGAAACTTCCATACAACATTTCGTTAACAAAAGACGACAGCGGAAAGACTGCAAGGATCGGTAAGTTTAGCTGTATTTTACCTCGTCCTTCACAGCTGTCAGATGTCGTCTACCTAACGCTAATGCAATCCATCTAATTACTCAAAATTATAATCAAACTAATTATTATGAGCCTTACACCTACTACTGTGCATAAGTACATGCATTTATTTTTTACTTAGCTTTTATTTCCACCTACATTTAAGTATTCTTCTCTTTGGTTCTGCTGTTCTCTTTTTCACATAGTTTTTGGCTAAATTCAAATGCATTTTCTTATTTAGAACAACAGCAACAGGAATAATAATAATAATAATAATAATAATAATAATAATAATAATAATAATAATAAATAATAATAATAATAATGTATCAACCGTAACGCTCTAAACTGAAGTATTTAATTTATCATTATGTTTTTTAAAGCTGAACTTCAAATCGTCCATGGAAAATGTAACTATGGTTAGGCCTAGCAAGGCCTAACTTACGTTTTACTAGGATTCATTCATATTTGCATAGCAATACTTGCGAACCCATAAATATTTCGCAGTTAAACTCCTAAACTAAATACAAGACCCATGTAGCCTGAGGTATGATTAAACTATTCTATACCTAATCAAGACAGATTATTCTCGATTCTACTAAACTAACATATGACCACTCGAGATTATTATTTTATATTAAGCATTCAGAACGGAGATCAATCTAAATTAATGGCTAGATATTGGAATAACATTAATTCCTGGATTCAAATCCAGAGCAAATGATAAGAAATAAAGTCATCACCGTTGTCAAGTACATCAAAGAGACTCGAAGATCAATTGCACAGCACAGCCAATTAAACCGATGCAAGCGACCAGGCAATAAATTCAGATTAAATTCAGCTGGTGACAGAGAAGAGGATTGACAAGGATCTTTTATTACACTGACAGTAAGACCTGTGAGAGGATTTCTGATACCTTGGCAACAAGAACTTCGAAGGGCATCTGTTACCGTGCCTGCCAAGGGAGTTTCAACATGCTTCAAATTAACTGACATGATGTCAGGCAGGGCAGCCGATCGAGGCTACGGCCTACCCCACCGCCAAATCAAAGTCCTTCAAAAGAAGGCATCGTGCTTACCCCATATAAAAATGGGAAAAAAGCACGTTAAAACGAAGAAGAAGAAGAAGACGACAGGAGAGATGAAGCATAGTGGTAAACCTTTTTATATCCTGGCAGGATTGAAGTATGTCTCCATGTTATATAGGCAGTGATTGGAATATGGGAAGGATTCAAATTGTTCAACATAATGATGGAAATAATCGAGGCCAAATAAGCTTGGAAAGGACCTTCTTTGCCGTGTAAAAGAAGCTAAAGAGAGATTGGTTTCGAGAATAAAGGTAGGAACTCACTACTTGTGGATAGTTTGACTTACTCTATTCTTCCAGAACTTTGACAGCTACATCTGTGAATGATGCCATCATATTTCATTGAATATCCTGATACATCAACTTTTTCTTGTTAGTTAGGCCTTGGGTAACTAATGGCAAGAATGTAAGGAATTAAATGGCTATAAATAGTTAAGACTGTAAAAAAAAAATATAGTGATAATTCCTATTTGTCAATATTTCAATGTAACTGCTCACTAAACTGACTATAAGGAAAATCAAGTTTACTTGTACACTGTTAAATTAATTTCCTAAAAACATTCAGTTTCTCATTTCTATAGTTTATTAGTTGTTAAAGAATGTGTAGTGCTCACTATGCCAAAAAACAAAAAAAGTTCATGCTGAAATAAGTAGGATTTATTCTCAACCTGTCACGTTTCAGTCTAGGTGAAAGGAGAAGTATTATTTCCAAAAATCCATGATCAAGAGGTTGAATAATTCCTTGTATATATGCAGTATATATATATATATATATATATATATATATATATATATATATATATATATATATATATACACATACATATATACGTACATATATACAGTATATATATACATATATGTGTCTGTATGTGTATGTACGCACAGTATGTACACACACTTCCAAAACAACCACAAAAGACTATAGCACCGTCAGGAAAAGTGCCGACGATTCGAAGTGAAGTGTAACCCTGGGGGAAGGGCGTCATGGAGGAGGCAGGCAGGGAGGAAGGCGGGTGGGGATGGGGGGCGGAGGGGGGGAGTTGGGGGGGAGGAATAGGTAGATCATAGTCAGCGATGATGCCAGGCCGTGCAGACAGCATTTGTCTCCGTCCCTCTTTGATGTTTCTCTCGAGCTTCCGAATACTTCGGGGACAGGAATTTCTTAATGGCGGGGCCGGAGAGAAGGAAGACAAGAGACGGGGCCGCTCGAGGAAGTCACTCGGAGGTAATTGTGGAACTTTCTTTCTCTTCTCCTCCTTGTAGGAAGGTGCTCTCAAGGCCTCCGCAGGAAGGGGAGTAGCCTATTAAAGAATCCTTCTCTTTTTTTTTTTTCTTTTTTTTTTTTTTTTTTAAGTAGGGTCATGTGAGTTTTGGCCTGATGCTTTATTTCTTTGTTTTCTTCTCTTCCTTCAAAACTTTAGCATGAAAATTTTAAATTCTAGAAGATCTATTTATAGAGAATATATGTAAGTATATATATATATATATATATATATATATATATATATATATATATATATATATATATATACTGTATATATATAATAGGTGAGACTTTCATTGTTTCATACTTTTCATAAACCGTGAGACCAAACCATTTTTTCCCAGTAAAAACAAAATTAAAAATTAATCTATCTAAGAGGAACTGAATTATTACTTATCCCTTTAAAATAAGAATGAGATTACAACAAATCAATGAGAAATATAATTTCAAGCAACAAGCTAAAAACTATCAGGGCAATAATATTCCTTTGAGCCACGTGTCCTAAAATAATGATTAAATAATAAGAAACCACAAACGAATATACTGTACTACAACAGATTGTGAAGCACCTCATTTGGTCTTTGAACAACCTGATCGATAGACCCTAAAACGAATTTACAAAATGTATAGTGGATAAATGATTCATGAGCAAAAAACTACATCGACAATATGAGTCACAATGTTAAAAAAGAACAGGAAACAATATACTCAAGAAGTCAGCTGACAAAGGTCAAGAGGTCAATCGCACGAATTAGAGCAATATACCTTTAGAATTTCATATGCAAATAGTTTCTAAGGTTAATAAGAGTCCTTTTAACAGATCTTCTATTAGTCAAAAACAAATTACCAGTATCTAGGCAAAATTTGGAGGTCAGAAAAAAAAAATGATTTTGCTAAAACACTTGTGACTGGAATGGTTCAGTAAGGGGAGCCACAACGGAGGGGGAAATTATTCACAACGCTTTTGCAAGCATCATTCTTTCCTCTTTTCTCTCCCTAATGCTCTTTTCCACATCCATCTTTCATCGCCATCCACCCCTTTCTGTGCATCAGTTCCCTTATCGGTAAACTAAAGATTAACAATAAAAGCTTTCAAATATTAATGTCTTTCCCAGCTGCTTCAATTTGGTTGCATTTATCCATTTGGTTTTCCCATTATCTCTCCAGAAAAAAGGGATAATCGGAATACAAAATGTTTGCTTTTTCTCACATTAATGTACCCTCATTTCATTATTTTTTTATTTTTTTTTTTTTACCAACGCTGCGTTCACTGTCTCCTCTTGACCACTTGATTCTCTAACACATCCTTTCCTCATTCCCTTCACCACGACTTCACCCTTACGAAGTCCTCCTCCTGTTGCACTTCCATGACAGGATTGCATCGAGGATATTCTCTCCTTCCTTCACAGCTCCATCTTTCTCCTCCAGTGAGTCCTGCTTCTCCGCCATACCCTCGACATCCCTAGTAATCCTTGTATTCTTCCTCCACCAAAGTCACCAGCATAATGTCACCGCGGTGTTTTCATCATGCTGAAAAATTTATCACGACCACCACACTACACACCGTCTCTCATTTTCTACGAAATAGCTTTCTTTTATTTATTAAGCATATCCTCTGCCTTACTCCTTTAAATTTAAGTATACTTTAGTTTTACCAGACCAATGAGCTGATTAACAGCTCTCCTAGGGGTGGCCCCTTACTCCTTTACCATCAATACATTTTATATCCATTTTTCTTCCTCTTACTACAACCTCATCTTCCATCACACGAACAACATCCACCACCTGCACATATTATCCTTTCGACAACATCAACAGAAACCAGAAATACTAATAAACCATTGATCGCAACATGGCCCAACTGTCGAAAGCTAAGAATATCTATTAAGTCTCGAAAACGGATCACCTTTCAGAATGACCTATCATCATCGCCATCATCATCACTATCACACTGTAGATGAAAAGGGAATGATCATTATCTAACGCGACCATGATCGCCATCTTCCTATCTACGCCTCGTACGTAACGTCCTTTTGGCGCTGCTGATTACGTGCCTCAAAATCTGATGAAATTTTCAACGTATTGACTTTCTTTATCCTCATTCAACGTATTGACTTTCTTTTTCCTCGTTCAACGTATTGACTTTCTTTTTCCTCATTCAACGTATTGGCTCTTTTTCCTCATTCAACATATTGACTTTTCTTCATTCAACGTATTGACTTTCTTTTTCCTCGTTCAACGTATTGACTTTCTTTTTCCTCGACCAAAGTATTGACTTTCTTTTTCCTCATTCAACGTATTGACCTTCTTTTTCCTCATTCAACGTATTGACTTTCCTTTTTCCTCATTCAACATATTGACTTTCATTTTCCTCATTCAACATATTGACTTTTTCTTTTTCCTCATTCAACGTACTGACTTTCTTTTTCCTCATTCAACGTACTGACTTTCTTTTTCCTCATTCAACGTATTGACTTTCTTTTTCCTCATTCAACATATGGACCTTCTTTTTCCTCATTCAACGTATTGACTTTTCTTTTTCCTCATTCAACATATTGACTTTTTCCTCATTCAACGTATTGACCTTTTTCCTCATTCAACGTACTGACTTTCTTTTTCCTCATTCAACGTACTGACTTTCTTTTTCCTCATTCAACGAATTGACTTTTCTTTTTCCTCGCTTCTCATTTTCCGTGAAGAGTGGCTTGCTGTGGAGTGTGTGGTGGTGAAAAGGACCTTTCCAAAATTCTGTCTCTACATTCGCCGTACACAAATAATCTTATTTATGTCATTGTTGTTATTGTGAAAAAAAGAAAATAAATAGACAGTGTTACTGAGAAAAGCTATTTCTCTTTCCAAGTAAGCTTCTAAACACTTCTCAACGGGCAAAAGCCCTTTGTTGGCCGACTCGGTAGAGCTTCAGACTGTCATTCGATGGGCCGGAGTTCAATTCCCGCGGCCGGCTGATGAAGAGTTAGAGGAATTTATTTCTGGTGATAGAAATTCATTTCTCGCTATAATGTGGTTCGGATTCCACAGTAAGCTGTAGGTCCCGTTGCTAAGTAACCAAATGGTTCTTAGCCACGTAAAATAAGTCTAATCCTTCGGGCCAGCCCTAGGAGAGCTGTTAATCAGCTCAGTGGTCTGGTAAAACTAAGGTATACTTACTTTTCAACGGGCAAAATACACAAGGCACCTGTTTTCAGCCATATGCGGATGGGACTTCCAAGGAGTATCTCTTAGTACCATTCTCTGATAATGAACTAATCAACAGCAAAGACGAGGTGTTGATGGGTATTATAATGACCACAGAAGCACAATCTCTGGTTTTCCTCAGGGCTGTCTTCGTGGCCCATCACTTTTAGTTTTCCGAAAAGAAAACTATTGTGCCGGCTTTGTCTGTCCATCCGCACTTGTTTCTGTCCGCACTTTTTCTGTCCGCCCTCAGATCTTAAAAACTACTGAGGCTAGAGGGCAGCAAATTGGTATGCTGATCATCCACCCTCCAAACATAAAACATACCAAATTGCAGCCCTCTAGCCTCATTAGTTTTTATTTTAAGGTTAAAGTTAGCCATAATCGTGCGTCTGGCAACGCTATAGGACAGACCGCCACCGGGCGGTGGCTGGAAGCTTCAAGGGCCACGGCTCATACAGCATTATACGCTGTACAGAAAACTCGCTTGCGCCTAAGAAAATTCGACGCATTTTTTACTTGTTTATATTTTGTTTGGCCTTCAAAGCACGTTTGTTGGTTGTGCAGATGACGATGTTCTCTTTGTACCGATCGCATCTGCTGATTATAGGCCTACGGCTGCTGAATCTCCTAACAGATGTAGCGCATGGATCCCCCATCTAGGTATTGCATCACAACTCCCTTGCTTTTTGCAAGACCTTGAGAGGCGCCAGCAAATCCCTGAAGCTCAAAAAAAAAAGAAAAAAAAATTGCAGCGTAACTCATATGCATAAAAGCTGCACAGTAAATTATGCCTTTATGAAGCCCGCGGGAAAACGATAAGCTGTTCTGAAAAGATGCAATAAAACTCGCCCCCAAAGAACAGCTTTCCTTTAGATATCAAATAACTACCAAGAAACGACTTGCCAGTTCCATTATGGAAAAGAGAAGAGAGGAAATTTTCAAGAGGTTTATAAAGGACGTAACCGCAGGAATTGAATGTTTTCAATAGCTCGTTGGGTGCGTTGCTGGAACTATGGAGGCTGGAAAGGAATCTCGCTCTGACCTAAGAGGAAAATTACACCTTTCGAACTGAAATCGACTAGAGATAAAAAGTATAAACCATTAGAAACCTGTCTGCTGCAAAAGGTGGTTCAGAGGTCTGTCAAATACAGTGTTTAAATATTCATTAACACACACACACACACGCACACATACATATGTATGTATGTACGTATATATACGTGTATATATAATATATATATATATATATATATATATATATATATATATATATATGTATATATATATATATATATATGTATATATATATATATATATATATATATATATATATATATATATATATATACACACACACACTCACATGATTACCTAATATGAATACGGCATTTCAGCAGACTGTGAAAGATTTTCCTTCCCTCTAAGAGTATATTCAAGTCGCTAGGAATCCTGTGTGGCATATCAAATTTCTGGTGAAGATCTAACAGAATCTAAGAAAAAGGTTAGTTTCGAGAAAGATAAATCTTTTTGTGGAAACGGTGGCAACTGAATGATTCCTGTAGATTCCCACTTATTCATTCATGTCTTCTTATAGGAAAGTATTCTTAAAGCTTACCGTGTTAATATATATACATACATACATACATACATACATACATATATATATATATATATATATATATATATATATATATATATATATATATATATAGTAGATATATATATACTGTATATATATACACATATCTATATATGCATATATATTACATATATATCATACTTATATATATCAGTTTACTGATTCATTTGTTTAGCCTTAAGGATCCTTACTAATACTCAATCTATGTTACATTCTTGTTGTTAAGAGCTAAACGAATGATAAACATTGCGGCTCTACTTAAACACTGGACAAGCAGATTTAATAATAATAATAATAATAATAATAATAATAATAATAATAATAATAATAATAATAATAATGTGTTGATAAGCAATTACATTATACATTTACTCTAATGTCAAAACATTCAACTGCAACGTCATTCTATACGGCTATATCATTCATCGAAGATAACATGTTGTAGTCACTAAGGTATTCTAAACTCTGTAATCTTTGCTCTCAAAAAAATATCTTTCAGTTTCCTCCTGCCAAAGTTATGGTGACAAACTGGACACACGTACTAAACACCAGATCTACAAGGTACCCATAAAACGTTCATTAAGACTAAATATACATGCCCATGTATACCCCCAAAATAAATGCTCATAATGTACTGAGATTAAAGTCTGGTATTTTAACAAAATTCTTCCCGGAACAAGTAAATGTATATATACAATATCCATCCACGTACGCAAGCTCGCAAATGCGAGAAAAAGATGATTTGAGAACAGTACGAAATAAAACGAGAAAATTGCTTCGCGGTCCCTGGACCCTTATTTCAAAGTACGACTTCAATATGTGCCTTATGACCACTGGTAAATCAGCCTGGGCCATTAAAGAAGGGCCTTAAAATTGTCAAATTCTCAAGGGAGAGAAGGTTAAAGTTCAATTCTCAAACTGATATCTGCTTATGAATAACAAATCCCTTTTCTGCCTACAAGTGACTAATCTCTAAACTCCATAATTTTGTAGTTTGACAATTGGCTTGAAACCTTGAAATACTGCAAATCAGACTCGAAAAGCGAAAGAGTCATATCAGGCGTTCATCATTAGAAGGGCCTCTCACCCCAACTTTTGAAAATGGCGTTTTTTCGCCTGATCAGCTTTAAAATAATCCCCTTTTTTCCCATAAAAGGGGGTGGGGTTGAACTATAATTTTTTTTATGGATACTATTCTATTCCTGATCGCAAATACTTCATCTCATACAAAATTCAAAGTTGTATCTTGAAAAATAAAGAACTTTTGAAAATGCCGTTTTTCGCCTGCTCGGCTGTAAAATAATAAACCCCCTTTTTTCCCCCCAAAAAAGGGGGTGGGGTTGAACTATAATTTTTTATGCATACTATTCTATTCCTGATCGCAAATACTTCATCTCATACAAAATTCAACGTTGTAGCTTGAAAAATAAAGAAATTAGAGCAGGTTGAATTTCCAAAACTTTGATGGCTTATAACTCAAAAAATTTTTGTGGCGAGAGGCCCTTCTAATACTGAACTCCTCATATCATCAGTTTACATGATTATAGGATGAAATTATCCTTTACCTTATGCATTTATCCCTCGATCCCCTCTTCCTCTCTTCATAATTTCCTTTACCCTTTTATCTGTCGCCATCATCCGCATGATTTTATTCCCCTCCTGCTCAATGCTTCTAAATGAAAGACTTGACAAAAAAAAAAAAAAAAAAAAAAAACAATAGCAGCCAATTTAGGTGAGCCTCTTTTCAGTCTACTTGATTTATGTTTATAATTTTTAAAATTTACAGTAAAGTGTTAGGAAAGTAATATAAATTTCATTATTTCCTTACACATAACTACTATCATCACATCCAACTAATCTTTGTTAGCCACTAAATTTTCTCCTCTTTCTCCATATCAACATAATTTCCTGCACCAACACTATCTCTTCAACGCCTTCCTCTTCCCCGCCATCTTCTTCACCTCGTAAAACAACTCTTCCTTCGCCACCACACCCACGAAATCTTCTACAATCTTCCGCATCACCCTCACTCTCCAACAATACCAACATACATCTACCCACTTTTCTTCTGCAAAGCTTTCCTCCTCGTCAACCGCAAGTCCTTCTTTCCCTCCACCACCATAATTTAATCTTTCATTTTGCACGTTTTCTTTCCCCTCAGCGACGGCAATAATGAAGCCCTTACTCCCTTTCCTTCTCCTACTGTTGTTCGCCCTCTTATTCCCTTCCCTTCTTCCACTGCTGTTCCTCCTACGCTGTTCCTTCCCCCAGTCCTATTCCTCCCGCTACTGATTTTATTCTCATATTTTTTTCTTACTGTTCTTCCTTTTACTGCCAAAGTTCCTACTAATTGTATTCCACCTCTTACTGTTGTTGCGTCACTTACTCCTATAATCCTGTTATTTTTCGTATTCATGTTCCTCCTTCTGTTGATTTTCTCTCCTACTGCTGTTCCTTCTATTACTCCTACTACTTCCCGTATTATCACTGTTCCTTCTTTTCATGTTCCTTTTGACATTTCTCTTCCTTCTACTATTGTTCCCTCGCCCATTCTTACCCCTCCTTCTCCTGAAACTTCGATAACGGGGCCCAAAAATAAATCTAAAAGAATGAAGGCCTGATCACAATGAGTCTGTCTCGGCCTTCGAATACCAGGAATATCCAGGAAGGCGTAAGAATGAGATCTCTTTTGATCATCATCGGCATCATCAATATAGTAAAAAGAAGAAGAACGCCATCCGTTATGCGACTCAAAGTCTGTTGATTTTATTTCCATTGATTATTATTCTATTCTGCTTTATTCTTCGCAGTGTTCCCTACGGTGAACAGGAATGACTAAGTTCTCCTCTCTCTCTCTCTCTCTCTCTCTCTCTCTCTCTCTCTCTCTCTCTCTCTCTCTCTCTCTCTCTCTCTTATTATCATTTTGTTGGGATTATTATTGTAAAAACAAGTGTTCCTCTATTAAATTCTTTTCATATAACAAGGAAACAACAAATAGTTTCCTTTTTATTTTCACGAGAAAATGTCCTCTTTCCATACCGCAGGTTAATTAGGCTTCGCACGTGTAAAAGACGAGGAAAATGACGTTTTTCCCTCCACATGTATAACATTCATGAAATTTTCTGAAAAAATATACTGCTCTCAACCAAGGGTTCGCTCATATGTGTCAGCCTTTTTTAAACATATTTTCAGCACTGGTTGCGTAATGATTCGGGCCTACCACAATTTTCATTTTATTTTTTCTTTTAGTTTTCAAGGAAGGACCCAAGCAACAAGGAAGAAATAATATTAATCTAACCACAGTTCATATGCATGAAATATACGTCGTGCTAAATAAATCGTGTCACCGTAAAAGAAGGTGAAAAGTAGTTTCAAAAGATGCACACAAAAAAAAAAATGTTTCAGCTAAAATCCTTCCCTTCGATATGCGTTTGCCGCCGTGAATGAAACATTGACCTCCGATCTCATTTTAAAAAATGAAGGGAAAAGCTGAAAAAGAATACGAAAGAAAACAATCTATGTTCAAAAGACTCAACGTAGGACTTAGAAAATAACTTCCTTTCTCGCCCTGGTGTTTAATGGAATGAATACAATTTAGAACCAAAACAAAACCTAACTTATAAAAACAACTTCTGCCTGAGGTCAGAGAAGTATAAAATCTCAATACCGAAAGAATAATTCTTTTCGAAAAACGTCCAGCAGATACTTATCAAATGAGGTTTATAAGTATGGCTTCCAAATTTCCAAGGCGGAAGTTATCAGGAGAAAGGAACAGATCCTCCGACTCCTTCTGAAGGATCCGGTATTACAAGAGATTGCGAGAGGGATTTTCCTCACTCAGGGGAGCATATTCTTGCCGGTATATGCGCTCCCAGGCTTTTCCTACGTTGCGAAATGATGATGATGATGATGATGATGATGATATTTCCAAGAGGAAATATACGAAATGATGATGATGATGATGATATTTTCAAGATGAAATATACGAAATGATGATGATAATATTTCCAAGGTGAAATATACGAAATGATGATGATGATGACGATATTTCCAAGAGGAAATATACGAAATGATGATGATGATATTTCCAAGAGGAAATATACGAAATGATGATGATGATGATAATATTTCCAAGGTGAAATATACGAAATGATGATGATGATGACGATATTTCCAAGAGAAAATATACGAAATGATGATGATGATATTTCCAAGATGAAATATACGAAATGATGATGATGATATTTCCAACAGGTATTATACGAAATGATGATGATGATGATATTTCCAAAAGGAAATATACGAAATTATGATGATGATATTTCCAAGAAGAAATATTCTCAGTTGACATTGATATTTCCAAGAAGAAATATTCTCAGTTGACAGAGGGGGTGAACTGACAAACCCGATGGACGCAAGGCCACTCCAGGATGCTATTCAAAGATAATTGTTAAGATTATGGTTTTAATTTTTTATTGTTTACATAGGAATGGTCACAATCTGAAGGAAACCGGTATTTTTTAAAAGCAATGACAGAGGGCAAGCCTCTTGCTTTATTTTTGTACCCTTCTATTCATCAGCCATCTTCCAAACTAAATAAGACTTTTAGTGTTTAAACCGACTGAATGGTTTATATCAGCCAATGTCTTAGGTAAATTTTTATTCACACTGAATTGAGATATTGAATCACGCAGCTCTCAAACCTCTGAGTTTTACAGAAGCACAAAATCCAACTAATTTTTCTTACGAATTGAGTACATAAAATTTATTATTTATCCCTAGATCATAGGGATCCATGATTCATCAGTACTCTAGGGACCCATGATTCATCAGTACTAAATTCATAAACTAATTCCCAAGAAAAAGATGTAAATAGTAAAAATATAGACTCTTGGGCAACAAATATCAAGGTTTTTACATTTTTTGTTGTTTCTTTTACTTATAAGGCAGGACCAGAGCAATTATGAAGGAAAAAATATTAGTTTTATCATAATCCATACGCACGAAATATGCTTTAGGCAGAGTAAAATTCATCCAAAAGGTGTGCAAAAATGTTTCGGCTAAAGTCCTTCCTCTCGATATGTATCTTCCATCGTGAATGAAACATTGATCTCCGATCTGCTTTGAAGAGTAAAGAGGAAAAGGAAGGCAAAAAAAAATTCAAGTTCAAAAGAAACTCCATCCAGGCCTTACAAAGAAAATAACTTCCTTAACTGTCTCAAATGAATAATGGAATATATATATACATATATATATATATATATATATATATATATATATATATATATATATATATATATATATATATATATATATATATATCAAGTAAAAAATGCGCCGAAGTTTCTTCGACGCAATCGAGTTTTCAGTACATCGTATAATCAAGGCCAGCGAAAATAGATCTATATTTTGGTGGTCTCGGTATAATGCTGTATGACACGCGGCCCATGAAACTTTAACCACGGCCCGGTGGTGGCCTAGCCTATATCGCTGCCAGACTCACGATTGTGGCTAACTTTAACCTTAAAAAATATAAAAACTTCTGAGGTTAGAGGGCTGCAATTTGGCATGTTTGTTGATTGGAGGGTGGATGATCAACATACCAATTTGCAGCCCTCTAGCCTCAGTAGTTTTTAAGATCTAACGGCGGACACAAAGAGCGCGGACAGAAAAAAATGCGGACGAATAAACAAAGCCGAGACAATAGCTTTCTTTTCAGAAAACTAAAAACTGAAAAAAAATACGTAATCTAAATTATAAAAAAAAAAGGTACAAAACCTCAATGCCAAAGAACAGCTCTTTTCGAAAAACGTCCAGCAGATACTTATCAAATGAGGTTTCTAAGTGTGGCTTCGAAATTTCCAAGGCGGAAGTTCTCAGGAGAAAGGAACAGATCCTCCGACTCCTTCAGAAGGATCCGGTATTACAGGAGATTGTGAGAGGGATTTTCTTCACCCTGGGGGGCGTATTCTTACCGGTAGATGCCCTCCCAGCCATTTCCGATGTTACGAAATGATGATGATGATGATGATGATGATGATGGTGGTATTTCCAAGTGGAAATATACGAAATAATGAAGATGATGATATTTCCAAGAGGAAATATATGAAATGATGATGATGATGGTGATATTTCCAAGGGGACATATACGAAATGATGATGATGATGATAATGATATTTCCAAGAGGAAATATACGAAATGACAATGATGATGTTTCCAAGGGCCAATATACGAAGTGATGATGATGATGATATTTCCAAGAGGAAATATACGAATTGATGATAATGATGATGATGATGATGATGATGATATTTCCAAGAGGAAATATGCGAAATGATAGTGATGATGATATTTCCAAGAGGAAATATACGAAACGGTGATAATGATATTTCCAAGAGGAAATATACGAAATGATGATTGTGATGATGATGATGATGACGATGATATTTCCAAGAGGAAATAAAGTCTCAGTTTACAGAGGGGATGACTTTACAAACGCGCTGGATGCGAGGCCACTCCAGGATGCCATTCAAAGATAAGATGGTGAAACTGTGATTGTTTATATAGGAATTGTCACAATCTAATGAAAAGCAGTATTTTTTTATAAGCAAAGGCGTATAGTGCATAAGCTTCTTACTTTATTATTCACTGTTTCCTTTCGGCAATCGTTTTTCAACCTAAATAAGACTGACTGAATGACTTATTCAGTCATTGTCACAGAAGCAATTTCTGTAACATTTTTACTGAAAAATTAAACTACGTAGGTTTACAACGAGAAAGATACAATCCATTCATGGACTGTTGAGATTATGATTTTCATTGAGTGTGCAAATGTGATGGTCAAATTCTAACGGAGAGAGGTATTTTCAAAGCAAAGTCAGAGCACGTACGCCTTTTCCATTATTTTTCAAGATTCTTTTTTATCAGTCGTCTTCAAATCTAAATAAGATTTTCAGTGCATAAACTGACTGAATGACTTCCACGTATAAGCGTCGCATACACATTTTTACCCAAATACCTTTCTCTGAGTTATTGAACTACGCAGTTCCCAAGCCTCCTGACTGTATAGAAACACAAATCAAATTAATGAGCTGACCAAGATTCGGAAAGGCTAATCATGTATAAGTGCTAAAGACTTCTGGAGGTTTTTTGCTTTCTATACAGTATTACAGTGTTAACTGACAAACTGTGGTCATTAGTTGTATCATAATGCCTTTGATTTGTTATGACACAACACTGAAAAATTCTCGCAGGATGTCCTTCCGAACTGAGTACACAAAATCCATAACTTATCCATAGATTATAAAACGCGTAGATCATCGTTCGTCAATATTAAATTCACAAAAGACTTACCACGAACAGGATATAAATGGGCGGCAAAAATATAGACTCTTGGGCAACAAATATGATAACATAAAAAAAAACCTGTTTTCAAGGGCCACAATCAAAAACTCCCGGTATCATAAAAAACAAGCGCCAGGAGCAACGATAAAGAGGCACCGAGGACCACAAAATGGGTGATCCAAGGACCATAGACTGGTGGCCCAACGTACATAAGTCACTGGGTTCCATGACCACACACCAGTAATCCAGGGAGTTAATAAAAATAGAGAAATACCTAAAAAAAATAAGCCTCGGGCAAAGGAAATTTGAAAAGTGCAAAATTATACGTATGTTTGCACCCTGAAGCTCCTCTTTTCTTGATCTTGGGTGAATTTCAGGAGAGGCCATTAGTTTTGAAAAACAATCCTGTCGAGAAGGGAAAGAAGGAATAAGCACCCGAAACAAGAGAGCATTTTTTGTACATGGATGAAGAAGACCAACACATAGCATTAGGCAAGTTTTTATAGAAGACCTTTATACCAAGACTAAGTGAATGCCTTTACAATGTTATGAGTGACAAAAAATCTACGAAATAGTGCACAATGGAAGAATGCTGGATTACTGAGGCTTTTCAATCGGAGGCGCATTCAAGATTAAAGATGTCTGGGATAGAGAGGGAAACTTTTTCTTTATGTAAAGAATTAAATGGAATTTGTGACTTAACTAGTAAGAGAGGAAGTTTCAACAGAGCAGATACTGATCACACCAAATCTAGATTTCATCTTTTGTAACAGATAAGGTAAACTCTACAAAATAATGGACTGAGATATAAAAAATAAAACCGAGAAACGCCCTCTTACTTATTTATACATGAACTATTAAAGTGTCATTGCAAAAATAAAAAAACTCCCGCATTAGAACTTAAAATGACTACTCTCACTCTTACTAGTATTTTCTCGTTAGAGGATGCAACGATTCTTTGCGAAAATTTTGGATTAGTTTAGTGGATGATAGTCTATGATAATATATGTCAGTAAGTAGCATTTTATCTCTTATTTAGTATCAACCATTCCCAAAAAATCTCTCCCTATCGTTGATATTTGTTTATGAAGCGAAATGAAATGGTCTCTGTGGACTAATATCTAAGCCAAGTTCAAACAACTCTAAGAACTTTAAAATGCAAAGAACATTTCTGTTAATTATACCTTCGTGTGGTGTAAATAGCCAAAAACTACTCAACATACCGAAAGGTACTGTGGTCTTAAATTTTTGCCATATTAAGAAAACCTTCCATACAACCCTCTCTCTCTCTCTCTCTCTCTCTCTCTCTCTCTCTCTCTCTCTCTCTCTCTCTCTCTCTCTCTCTCTTCTCTCTCTCTCTCTCTCCTGATAGGAACGCGGAGGGTATCCCGTCTTGGCCCTCGGGCTTGTTCATGTCAAACATATGTCAAATGATTCAATGGAGAGATGTCAGCTTAAGGCTTATCGGGCGAAAAATGCCTGGTGATTATAGGCTTTTGAACCATTCTATAGTTACCTGTCAGTTTACCTGTCAGTCAGTTCCCCTCTCCTAAGAATGAGAAAAGGAAGTTGGTTTTTTTATAGCTGTGGTAAAAAATTAATAATCTACTATTTTTTCACATCACCAGTCTTAAAAGTTACAGGAAGTCACACTCTCAATAAAAATGACCACTGAAATAAATCATTAAAGTTTAAATGTGTATTTATACATAAAAATAATAATACGAAATGTTACAAATTCATTAATATTTTAAGAATTATGACACACTGACAGTTATTTTTGATATTCATAAGGGCCTAAATAAAAACAATACATATCTATCTATTTATCCTTCTATCTATCTATCTACTATCTATATATATATATATATATATATATATATATATATATATATATATATATTATATATATATACACACACACACACACACACACACATATATATATATATATATATATATATATATATATATATATATATATATATATATATATATATATATATACACACACACAGATGCATGAAAAATATATCAAAACAGTAACACTCGTGGTATATTGTCTTATGCGTACATCAGACGAATCATTCTCCTTTAAAACTGAGTGAAAACGAACATTAAATTTTCTCTTTGAATGAGATATTCCCGTGCAGGTAACTCACTCATATTTCTTATATGCCTTTTAAAAGACTGCCAGAATTTTCTTTTAATACAAATATTCATATTAGCTTACAAGAAACTCAAATGTCTTCGACAGACTCTTATACGGCGTTAAATCATACATGTACTGTCAAACGAATTATGCAAATAAGGCTCACTGCGTCACTCTATAAAGGGTTACTTATTATCTAAATTATTACGAAGCACCTGGCTTTATATCTGTCAATACCACTTATTGAATATGTTGATTTCTACAAAATTAATCATATTATTTATATAACGGCAAGAGGAACCAGTTCTGCTGTGGAGAACTAGTATACTCAAAAAGACACTGGCCATAATGGCCTTGAAAAAAGGCACACACAATATATATATATATATATATATATATATATATATATATATATATATATATATATATATATATATATGTATATGTATATATTTATGTATATGTGTATATATATATATATGTATCAGCCCATCCATATCTTGCACAAACTTTTATGTTTATATTTTCATCTTTCATTCTCTTTTCAGTTCCCTAAACTTAACTTCTGAATGCACAAAAGTAAGCAGTATATTGTCTAAGGAACGCAGTGCCGCAGTGAAGGCAATGTATGCCTTGAAGAATGGCAGTAATCTTAAGGAGGTAGTAATTCCCCTTGCCTATATGTTTCCACAGGTATGGTGTTCAAGATGGCTGTTTAGTGAACGGTGAAAAGTATCGTACAACAGCATCAAAGTTACCAATTTGCCAGCTGACCTGTTCCCGTCCGTGTGCCCCAACTTGCCCAAGACCCATGCATACCAAGATGCACGCATCCCCAAAAGGACCCCGACCCTTCTCTCCCACCAAGGTCTCGTTCTAACTATAAGCTAGACGGTTTGAGTTTCAAAAGCCATTTTTACGACGCATTAATGCAAGCATTCTGCCACTTTGCAAAGGAACACCAGAATTATCTGCTCTTAAGATATCACAAAATTCCTTACCCCTAAGAAGAATTGACATTTCGGGATTTATCATACGATTCATTGTGGTGGTATTTTTGCCAGTGAGTGCGTGTGTGTATGTATGTATGTATGTGTGCGTGTATATAGAAATAATCAACACACAATCACGTATGGAACAGAAATGAATTTCTGACTCACATCAAGATCGAACCCAGGTCTTTCAAGTGAAAAGTAAGGCAGCTGCATCAAAGCCAGAGAAGTCATAAAAAATGTTGCAACCCAAGTACCACCGTATCTGAGGCTTTACCTGGGCAGGCTAACTGCGTCCTTACCTTTCAAATGAAAGACCTGGGTTCGATCCTGATGTTAGTCAGAAATTACTTTCTGTTGCGCACGAGACTGTGCGCTGATCACTTCCATCATATTCACTCGGAGGGGATAATTCGAATGAAATGCTTTCAACTGGGTCACTGCTGTGTCGAGAAGTGTGTAGCTTTGTTGGCAGTTCGATCCCGATGTGAGTCAGAAATTTGTATATATTTATGTATACATATATATATATATATATATATATATATATATATATGTAAATATATATAATATATATATATATATATATATATATATATATATATATAATATATATATATATATATACTGTATATATATATATATGTGTGTGTGTGTGTATACATTTGCGTGTGTGCGTGTCTGTGTATCACTCGATCTCCGATAAGTGGTATCCACGCCTTTTTTTCCTCCAGCGAATATTCAGAAGGGCATGATTAACCGAATCAAGCTCGGGCACCACAAGAGCAGACTGAGGTTAATGATCCACGACACAGAAGACGGAAGAAAGTTCCATATTTTTGAATGTGAATGATATGAATGATTAACCCAACGCTAGCTATAAGGTTAACTCGTAGATAATAAAATGTTACGAGTAAAGGTAATATAATTGTAACTACGAAAATATCCCAAAAATATATAGTGTGAAATGTAGGTCAGAAAATGAAATAATGGAAAACATAAATATGATGAAAAATAAGAACTGCAATTCATCAAGAGAAGGAAGAAAAATCAGGGGAGCGACGAAGAGGAAAAAAAACGAATATGAAGGAGATACTGAACGTTGCAATGCAATATAATCTGGATTATTGCATTACATATTGTCTCCCAAGAGAATGGTCTTAAGCTTTATTGGGTACATGAGCTCACTGCATGTTGCGACGATATTCATTCCTTGCGTTATGGAAATCAGGTCTCAGGATCAGATGTATTGTGAAGCAAACTTGGGTATATTTATATTTAAATTTCAAAATGAAAGTACATTAGTATGAGAAATTTTTATGTATGTATGTATATATATATATATATATATATATATATATATATATATATATATATACTGTATATATATATATATATATATATATATATATATATATATATATATATATATATATATATATGTGTGTGTGTGTGTGTGTGTGTGTGTGTGAAAATGTGTAAACTTTTATACCTTTACTCTCTCTACAATCAGACTTTGTCATTTTATTTCAAAATTCGAAGCAAAACTAGGCTACGCGCAAAAACGCACGCCAATTCACTGTCCTCCAGATTAAACGTTAACCATTATGTCATATCCCAATATCATGCCAATTAGTGATCCTAAGCTGCTTCTTTGCTCTGAGATCACCACCTTTCATCCACTTCCCACTTGGTGGGTTGGTTTAGATTAAGCTAGCTTATGCCAGCACGAGCCTCTGACCCAAATAACCAGTGACGTACCCAAGGCCCACCTCGGACCTTGCCAACATCACCACTTAACCCCGTCAGATCCCCGGAAAACTGTTAACTTTCAAATAAAAGCAAGAATTAAAAATACCAGAATCCTCCCCGGTGGCACTAATCTCTCGGTACCCTGAAGGCTTAATTAAGATAACATCATCCGTGTTATGATTAAGTTCAAAGGACTCTGGGCGGTGGCCAGGCTCTGGGTCCTCTCGGCCGTCCGACCTCCAGGGACACTGGTGGCAGGACTCGGTTGTTTTTCGAAAGATAGCAGCGGCAGGGATACTTTGACAGCTATAAACAAACGGTGGGGATAATCCTTTTGTCGGGGGAGGGGGGAAGGAGTGAAGCTGGACGCTGTTAAAGGAAATGATTTTATGGTAAAGGAGAGCAGGTGACGTCAAGTAGATTAGGAGGAAGACAACATGAGAAGTAAAAGAAGAGGAAGAAGATAACATACGTAAAAGAGGAGGGGGAAGATAACATGAGTAATAAAAGAGGAGGAAGAAGATAGCAAGAGAAGTAAAAGAGTAGGGAGAAGATACCATGACCTTAAGGATAAGTATCGGTGGAATTACGTGGATGATTACACTAAGAAAAAGCAGCAGCCCCTTAATCGGGGATTTCTTAACCTATGAAAACGATAAGATCAGAACTATGGGAAAGATATGAACGGGAGACTTCCGTATCCTCACGACTGGTCTCGTTATTTAGTTTTCTGCAAAAGAAAAGTATTGTGCCGGCTTTGTCTGTCCGTCCGCACTTTATTCTGTCCGCACTTTTTCTGTCCGCCCTCAGATCTTAAAAACCACTCTAGCTAGAGGGTTGCAAACTGGTATGTTGATCATCAACCCTACAATCATCCTACATACCAAATTGCAGCCCTCTAGCCTCAGTAGTTTTTATTTTATTTAAGGCTAAAGTTAGCCATGATCGTGCTTCTGGAAACGATATGGGATAGGCCACCACCGGCCAGTGGTTAAAGTTTAATGGGCCGCGGCTCATACAGCATTATACTGAGACCACCGAAAGATAGATCTGTTTTCGGTGGCCTTGATTATACGCTGTAGCGGCTGTACAGAAAACCTTTCTTCGGCGCATTTTTTACTTTTTGTTTTTTACGCTAATAAAAGCCTCAAGTGCTTTTATGTATTTATTTTTCCCATAAGTTTTCCCAGTAATTATTATTATTATTATTATTATTTGAAGGGAGTAGACTTTTAAGCATGTTCTGTTACAAAAGAATGACAGCATCAGTGGAATTGCTTTTATACAAGATCTTTTTCATTCTTCTTACTACTCTCTCTTCTTCAAGGCTGATATCTGTTAAGAGCTGGCCGATGTACATAAACTGTATAAGGAGAAAGGTAATAGTTCTGAATATATTCACGTTTATTGTGGTATACGTAGGCAGAAGTTTATTATTATTATTATTATTATTATTATTATTATTATTATTATTATTATTATTATTATTATTATCATTATTATTATTATTGCCGATGTACATAATCTGTATAAGGGGAAAGGCAATATTTCTGAATGTATTCACGTTTACTGTGGTATAAGCAAGCAGAAGTTGTTGTTGTTATTATTATTATTATTATTATTATTATTATTATTATTATTAAAAAGAAAGGACGACTGTACGCCGTTGAGTTTATTGCAGTTTCTCAATCTCTCGAATGAGATTCTTCGTAGCAGCAGGTAAATTACATGACAGTTGTCCACGGTCTACTTATTCGTTAACCTTTCTGTAGTTCCCTCTGTCATTTACAGAAAGGCGACTGAAGCCAGGGGTACAGTAAAGCCATATTCATGCCAGAAATCGGGCTTACAGCTGGTTAGATAGCCTACCAAAAATCGCCATAAATCTCTGTAAGCAGGCTGCCATCATTTTTATTGAAGTTTGTTTGAAAGACGGTCTTTTTCCGAGATATTATTATTATTATTATTATCATATTATTATTATTATTATTATTATTATTATTATTATTATTATTATTATTATTATTATTATTATTATTATTATTCACTTCTTACGAAACGACCAGTACAAGGGCTCTAAACAAACCGCTTCAAAATACGGCGAGGCAGTTCTCGTATCATACTGGACGGAAACGACCTGGTCAAGATCTACATTTACTCTCTCAGAAATGTTTTTACTCACGAGCTAAAATGTTACCTTGAAAGAAGATTAGACCTCGGAAAGGCACGAGAAGATGCCATGTATAAAATATAGATTCTAGCTTCTACCCAAACCTAAAGAACAACAGTAAATCTTCACAATCCAAAATCAACAAAGAAACGCCAAGAGTAGACGAGGCGGCCAGAGACAACGATATTACATGGATATGAAACCATCACCTTGGCTTCATTCTGAGGTGCATGAACTTACTTTCATTTCCTTCTTTCTTTAAATCTGCAGCTGAAAACCTTCTTGGCTCCAAAGGGAAACCGGTCTGCAGAGAGAGACAAGTTATAAGAAAAGGCGATGCATAAACATATATGAGGGAATAGTCAACAAAACTGATACAACGGAATTCGAATTGATATAAATAACTTTCTGCAGATAACGCACGACTTTAAGGCGCCAATCTTATTCTGCAAGGTGACGTCAGAAATGCAATACTTTACCTAAAGCTAAATCGCCTAGTTATGAAGGTCACCTTACAGAGCTGTCGAAATCCTGCCACACAATATTTAAATTTCTTCTTCTGCATTCGGTTCAAGAAGGAATGTGACCTCAATAGATCGCTATGCATGAAGAACGCTGACTCACTCAGGTTGAGGAGGCGGTGATTTCAATGAAAGAGCGGTTCTCGGCCTAATGATACGGTCATTAGTATCATAATTCAAGAAAGGAGAAGTATTCTAGATTTAATAGACGGGGTGGAAATAAAAGGTACACAGAGGAAAGGCGAGAAAAACACAGAGATATTGATCAGAGTGACGGCATGTACAGATCTCTGAGGTAAAATATAAAGAAATATTGTTAATGTTGGTGTGGAAGACAGAAAAATATGCAAATACAAATTCAAGGAAAGATATATTTGATACATTTGAGACTGTTTCTGTAAGGTTGTAATGAGCGAATGAACACATACGTACATTCAGCAAATTCACCTGAACAGATATTCTCCAAAACTTTTTAATAATTAAAATATCGATAACTTTTGGAGGTAACTACTGCACGTGTGTCCTCATATGCAAACGTTCATCCGCGAATTTTAACAAACGTCCTGGCATTAAATAAACGTTTAAGCTCCGTGAAATGAAAGAGAACGGCTTTAAAATTCAATGAAAAGTTACCACCATCTATTATAAAATCTCATAACGCCCAGTTTTACGATCAGGTCATTTGTTTAATCGAGGTCATATACAAGAATAATTGGTATCGTCGTCCTTGCATAATTAAAAAATTATCTTAATTGCGTATGGCACTAATAAGATCTAATAAGCTATTAGCTCCCGCAGGCGTTTTCTTAATCTGCTCGATACTGGATTTTTTTTTATTTTGGAGAATATGTAAACAAACCGGGTACATGGGAATTACGTCAGTGCTTCCAGCTTTTACGCTTCTTAATTATTTATTCCTTTTCTTGGTCAAAATGAACAAAATAGTAATGAAAGTATTTAAATTTATTTTATTTGAGAAGAGGCGGTTCTTCTGTGAATTCTGTATGTACGTATGTATGTATGTTTGTATGTATATATATACCTTATATATATAATATATACATAATATAAATATATAAATATATATACATTTTATATATATATATATATATATATATATATATATATATATATATATATATATATATATATGATATATACACATATATATATATATATACAAATATATATATATATATATATATATATATATATATATATATATATATATATATATATATATATATATATATCAGTATTTGGCCATGTATCTCCACTTTTAACTTTTCGTCATTTCGCGTGAGCGTGTATAAGCATCCCATTTACCGTGAAACCGAAGCACTTGGTGACCTCGCTGCTAAAAAAAAATGTACTCGTCGAAGGTGTTATCCCGATCTTGCATAATTCAAAAAATGCAAGAGTAACCAGAGAAGGTCTTGTACCTGTATGCAAAATTCATAACACGGTTATGTTAGGCAGCCAAGGGATTCTAAAACATCTCCACTTCCTTTTTCATCTATTTCTTCGTCTCCTTCTCCTCTTCGTAATCCATAACCTAGTTTTCTCTGGAATATGAAAAGGGTTTTTTTTTTCCCTCCTTGGTGGCAGTAGCGTGAATAATAAATGGCCAGGTGTGTTGCACAGAATACAGAGAGCCTGTAGTTATTAAATTGCAGACGAAAATGAAATAGGGGAAAATATTTCTTTTAAAATGTTTCCCTCGGAATTTCTATCAGTTTCACCACTGAAATGTGTCAGGGAAAATTATCGTAATTTGTTTTGAAAAGTAACTGGATAACACAAGGATTAATATTATCCAACCCTAATGTAACTGTTTTTTTTGTGGGGGGGGGGGGTTTGGGAGGGTGGAAGGACTTAATGTTAAAAGACTGGGAACATAAAGAATAACATATGTCCCGGAAATGAAATTAATTATCAGCAATACGTTGTAAGATCTTGACATTCAGACACACAATTCCTTTGAATTATTATCACTGCCATTATTGTTAAGGAATAGGCCAGAATGAACGTGTAAAACAAGCACAAGCTCCCATAGAACAGAATAGCCATGTGTTGAAAAATGTTAAACAAACTGTTGTGAATTACAAATGATCACAAAAAACGCACAGAAGATTTAACAAACAATTAAATATTTACCTACACAACAACTCAAATATGCATCAAGAAACATCGGCAAAAACAAGATTGGCAGGAAGCTGTTCTAAAGTTTGAAAAAAAGCAATAAATGATTCTAGAATTGGGTAGATTTACAACGTGGTTACTCAAAAAATATTTTACACTGAAACTGTGCAAAACGATTCAGGACGATCTAACTCTAGCGGCAGTGGAAAAAAAGGCAGCTGTAAAAAGCACTAGCTAAAATAATTTCATGGTAAGTACCTAAACAGGATAAATACCGAAGATACCTTAATTACAAGTACCATTGCTGGGGAAAAAACACCATAACTTCGAACAAATTACCTTTTAAGATTTAAGTCCGAGAAGTCTACAAACATTCGTAAATAACAGCGTTCTGTAATGGAATATCAGTAGAGCTGAA
>JANJGK010000041.1:17341717-17351717 GCA_039081455.1 Macrobrachium rosenbergii
CTGATTGACAAAACTTTAAAAAATCTCTAAGCACCTTTAAATAAATACAAGCATTAAAAATTTAACTATAAACATTGAACTAGTAGACATTGCACGGGTATTAGAAAATTACTGTTTTTTCAATATTTTGCCATTTAACATTCCCTGCTCGTACCTTTCCGGTGAGCCCACCAAAATTATAAAAAACAGATTTATAAAACACATAATCAATACAATAAAAAAAAGAAGCCCCCAAAGAACTTAAAATAAACAAAAGCCACAGAGCAAACCAGAGAGAGAGAGAGAGAGAGAGAGAGAGAGAGAGAGAGAGAGAGAGAGAGAGAGAGAGAGAAAGTGGTCCTTTTACAGGACCCTCTTTGCAACATCCCTTGAGGATACGGAAGGATCAGGTTTACTCGAGATGCCAGATGGTTCCTTGAGATACCGGACTGGTAAGTTTGTTACCATAACTTTGCAATTTGTTCCTTAATCAACTTACATAAACGAACTGCCATTTCCTGAAGCGATCTTTGTTATATAAAACCAATGCAGTTGACCGTGCGCTCTTCACAATGGTTACTTTTGTTTGCTCGCAAGGGTTTCATGAGTAAAGTAGCAGCCTGAATATAAAGATGGTGAGGTGCGTGGTCGGTTTGTTTTTTAACAGATATTGTACGTAGGTCTTTAGATCTTGATGCTACTTTCAAATGGATGCTTTTGATATGATGAAATTGCTTATGTATAATGATTTATTGATAACAAGGACTTATTGACCTGGCATTACTCCATATAACAACATACATAATACAGTTTTAAATTACTTTTATTTTAACTGTTTGCTTCCGTAACAGGTTTTATTTTCAAACAAATAAATACTGACTAAAGCGTTGTACTTTTAACATCAAAATCAGTGGACAATAAGTTCAAGTGTGTGTGTCTATGTGTGTCTGTGTGTTAGTGAGTGTGTGTGAGTGTGTGTATGTGTACGTGTACGTGTGTGTGTATGTGTGTGAATGGGGTGAGGGTATGTGCGAATTAAATGAACACCTTGGGCTTGGTCTTCACTCTTAAGGCAACTGAAACTCAGATAAAACCCAGGCCGTCAGTCTTCAGAGATTATTCACACACTTAAATTAATTTGTTGTTTTAGGGGTTCAGGAGTACTGGAAGCTCAAGTTTCATTACAATGGAAATTTTGTTTCTGTACGTCCACAGCTTTCACCCATGTATGGAAATTCAAGGAAATTCTGTATTTATCGGTTTTAGATAAAAATCTTTAACTTAACACTCGCTCTGGATACTAGTCGTTAGGTCAGATAAGTTATACAACTTTGTGTCTGGTCACTACTTGGATAGATAACCACCAAAAATAAGGCCAGACAACATCAGCACACGAACCCCTTCAAAATCAACTACCAAGATTCCTCCCAAAAATTCTGGCGAAAAACCGCTATAAATAACTCAAAAAATGAAAGTCGTTCGTATTACCAGTTACAAGGACTGAGACAAATCCGAAAACCACGAAGATAGATAAGTAAGTTCACACCTGAGCGAACTATTTCACAAAGCACATCACAGGGGAACATACCAGGAGAACACAATCCCCCCACCCTCCCCCACCACCACCAACACCAATCTCCCAGATCAACAAAAGCCAAGGAGGAGTTCCCACGTCTTAGGATGCGAACTCTACAGCAAGAACATCTGGCATCGCTTCCGGTAACTTTAACTGGTTTCTTCACTATATACAACTGTACCTCTTTGCAATTTTGTTCACGCCTTACTCTCTGTAGATGACTGTCTCTGCGAGGCTAAAAATATTTGGGGAGAGTAAGCCTCAACTTCCAAAATATCTAACCTAACAAAGATCAATAAAATAAGAGAACAAGTGAGCAATAATAATAATAATAATAATAATAATAATAATAATAATAATAATAATAATAATAATAATAATAATATTTCTGCAGCATAGAGAATTCAGAACTTTGAATTTTCCTTTACTACAAAGGCTTCAGAGCAATGAACTTCTGTAGCCTTGACCTTTTCACTATCAACTTTTGTTTGATTTCTCCCAAAAGTTAATCTCTTCTGGAATGTCTACTAGTAGATTTTGTTACCATTCAGTATAAAAACATTTTTTATTTAGCAAAAGAACAAACACTCAAACCGAACCAAAAACAGGTACATGGGTAGAGGCGAACAATAAAATTGAAAATTACACATGATAATGGACCCTACACAAAATAATAAAAAAAAAATAACAAGAAAAGCATCACAACTTTTTCGTGTCTGAATAAAAAACAAAAAAATACAGTGCCTTGTGTAATGACTGCCTCAACATCTAATGGTCATTCTTTTCTGCTACTATAATGAACTGAAGGAAAGACAGGGGTTCATTACTGTTAAAAGAAATTTACTAAAAGAGTTTAAGTCCATGGGATTCTAAGCCTTCAGTTTAAAGCAATCAAAATAGTTCCTGCCTGAAGAGAGAGAGAGAGAGAGAGAGAGAGAGAGAGAGAGAGAGAGAGAGAGAGAGAGAGAGAGAGAGAGAGAGAGAGACGTGTGTAGGCCATATTCCGAAATCAAACCGAAAAAGGGACAGAAACGAATATTTGGGAGTTGCAGATCCCAATAAAAGCGCACTGATACCTCACGTAATTTCATCACCATCAATATTTACACGCAACTATGTACAGATTTCAACATTGCCATAAATATTCAAGTAAATGTCCCGGGATGTATTGCTCTTTTTACCTTTGACGAGTAATTTCATTTTATGAGATTGAAATCGGATTTTTTTTTTTAAATCTCTCTTTTCGATGTTTCGAAAATTTTTGGAATTTGGTGCATTTATTGTTTCGTATTATTTTTTTTAACTTTACCTTTTTTTTAGGAAATTACTTTCTGTTGGCTTTTATAGACCTCAAATTATTTTTCCTATCTTTTATTATAATGTTTTGAGGGAATTAAGGTTTAAATGAGATTCCTGGAACGATGGTTTAAATGAAATTAAATCCAGTGTTGCTTTTCTATTCACATTTTTGAAAAAAGAATAGTTTGTATGTAAATATTTTCATTATTTATTTGTGTATAATTTCTGGAGATATTTTAGAAATGATTTTCAGTTGGTTTTCACAGATTCCATCCTGCTTTTTATTCATTTATTTTTTATTTTAAGGCTATACTGAAAATTGAAGGGTCTAGATGAAAATAAATAAAATTTTTATCATCATCTCTATTTGATTTTATTAATTTTGGACAGTCAAAAACTGATTTCAAGTTCGAATTTATAATTTTCATGTCAGTTTCCTTGCCTGTCATGTTTTTTTTTTTTTCCTTTTTTTTGTAGAAAAACAGGTTTAGATGAAGTCACTTCAGATGTTTATTTTTCACCTTTACTCTGTACATATTTAGTAAATATTCTTCACTTGCCTTATCTTTTTATAATCAGGAAGTGTTTTTCAGCTGACTTTTTCGAGCATTTTTGTGAAATGTTTTTCAATTTTTATTTTCAAGGATTAGGGGAATATCTAGGAAATGTTATCAGTTCGATATTTTTAAGGATATTTGAGAAACACCTTTCACTTGGCTTCTTTGGGGGGTTGATTTTTCAGAAACGTTTCTCTGCTGACATTTTCATATTTGTCAGGTTTTTTATGTAGACTTTATTTTTTTTTATTTTTGGGAAATGTTTTCCCGGGGGGTAACAGTCCTTGCAAGGATTTTTATGTCTACATTTTATGCATATTTTTGAAGAATGAAAGTCTTTAAATGAGACACATTTAAATATTCACTTCTTAAATTTAATTTTTCATATATATATTTGGGTTCTGACGTAGGTTTTTCATATTCCATTTAAAAAATCATTCATGTTTTTGGAAGAAATGGGGTAGGAAGAGATTAATTAAAAAGATCACTATGCCACTTCACGGGAAAATAATTTTACGATTTTGAGTGTTTCGTATTTATCTAAATGTAATTCTCTCTCTCTCTCTCTCTCTCTCTCTCTCTCTCTCTCTCTCTCTCTCTCTCCACTGATTGCGAGTATATGGAATATATAAGTCCTATGAAGTTCTTCACGAGAGAATATTCCTCTTCACTTTATGAATGTCAAGCAGAAACGTCGACTGAATATAGGCTACTGTCAAACCAAAAAAAAATAAATAAATAAATAAATAAAAAAAAATTGAGAGGTATCACGTCGGTTCAATGAAGAGTAATATCCTAAATACAAATATAAAAAAAACAATCATTAATTCCAGTCAGAAAAAATAAAATGTTTATCACACAAAAAAAAAAGCAACGCATCGTTTAAAGCGCTTACTGGAATATTTATATCAAAATTGAAATCTGTGCGCAAAAGCGCCAAACGCGTAAATATTGATGCTCCGAAGTTACGAGAGGTATCAGCGCACTTTTATCGAGATCTGAAACGGATATATACTAGTTGCCTAACTAACACCACCCCGCCCCCCACCCCTCTCCTACCCCAACCCCCTATCCTACAAAACCATTCCCCCATCCCCTTTCCCACACTCTATTTATATTCACCCCTTAACGTGCTCTTTCATTCATATCATTCATTACCTCTCTCTCTCTCTCTCTCTCTCCTCTCCTCTCTCTCTCTCTCTCTCTCTCTCTCTCTCTCTCTCTCTCCCTCTGTGGCCTTGTAGTGCAAGTGGTGCTTGCTTGCTTGTTGCTTGCTTGCTTACAACAGAGTTGACTATCTTCGTTCGAGGATGGAAGGACGAAAGGACGGTATTGGAACATGTCCTTAAAACATAGTATACTTACTTTGCCTTGAACAATTTAACTTTATATCTAGTTATTGGGAGACCCTAGTGGAGTCCAGCTGGGGTGGAGAGAGAGAGAGAGAGAGAGAGAGCGAGAGAGAGAGAGAGAGAGAGAGAGAGAGAGAGAGAGAAGAGAGAGAGAGAGATCTTCTCCGTCAAAATGTTTGCAATCAATAATAAAAAAAAGGTTCCACGTGGCAATACTCGATCAACCTGTGGGAAACTGACCATCCATGAGATAGTTTCTCTCTCTCTCTCTCTCTCTCTCTCTCTCTCTCTCTCTCTCTCTCCGTGTTATTGCTCAAGACGATCACCCCATTACCGTCCGGTACGAAATAAAAATAAAATTAACGTTCAATCGCTCTAAGTAAATGACATACCTGAAACCATCAACTGAAGATAACGTATATTTATGAAAATGATTGTATTCACTTTCGTTACTCTTGGATTAATGAGCTGTCTTATTCGTGTAAAGTGATTATGTACGAATTAGTTGTATCCCAGAAAATTATGACTCTTCCTTCACGTACGTGTGCACAGGGTCTTTAATACTCATATGCATACACGTCTAATATTTATAATTTATATATATAACATATATATATATATATATATATATATATATATATATATATATATATATATATATATATATACTATATACTATATATATTATATATATGTATGTGTGTGTCGTTCGTGCATCACTTCCTCTCGGAAATGTAACTTTGCAATGGATACAAGAACTGTTCAACAAAAATATTGTTCGTGACGATGTACAGCATGGAATCTAAAACGTTATGTTTTCCACTTAAATTGAAACTATTTTAACCATTTAAGAAACTCAAACCGTTAATTTACATAATCAATATTACCGGGGATTTATTGCCGAAATTATAATCTACGAAATAGGTTATGAATCCATCCAAGATTGGGCAACTGAGGGTATTCTGACTATGAATGATGGGAAACTAATATAAATCTCTTGGAAGAAAAATGCCTTAATTTATGACATTAGAAAACAAAGATATATTAAGCTTTTTATATTGGTACGGGGACATTTACCAAACTTATAAAGGCTGCTTAGGATGATGATATACGACCCACCCTTTCCAGAAAGTTTTTAGATATAATGATTGGAAAACACATTAAAATATTGTTGATGTTTTACTGCAAAAAAAATATTAGGAAATGGAAAACTTAACGCACCACTGTGACCAATCTGACCCATAGACTTGGTGTCTGTGACCAAAAAGATATACATACACAAACGTATACATATACATATATATGTATATATACATATATATAAACACACACACACATATATATACATATATATATATATATACACACGTTTGTGTATGTATATCTTTTTGGTCACAGACGCCAAGTCTATGGATCGGTTGGTCACAGTGGTGCGTTAAGTTTTCCATTTCCTAGTATTTTTGCAGTAAAACGCCTACAACAGTATTTTGACGTGTTCACAAATTATCATATGGAAAAACTCTCTGGAAATAGTGGATCGTATATCATCATCTTATGTAACCTTTATAAGTCAGGTAAATATTCCCGTACACACACACAATATATATATATATATATTTATATATATATATATATATATATATATATATATATATATATATATATATATATATATATATATATATATATATATATATATATATATATATATATATATATATATATATATATATATATATATATATATATATATATATATGTGTGTGTGTGTGTGTGTGTGTGTATGTATTCTTTATCCAGGTGTCTGTATGAAGAAAACAGAATACACGATGCAATATATCAAGAGAGAACATAAAACTCATGGACGCAGCCTAATGCAAGACACTTAAATAAAATACTGCGAAAGACGAAGAAATGGTTGGAGGAAATGGCGCAGAATTACCTTGATCTCAGAAAAGCCGGGCAAATAAAAGCGAAGATAAGGAACAGAGGAGAATGAAGAAGGAGGGATTTTTCCTTTCACGAAAACCAGACGGGTGATGGATAAAGGAGGATTGGGCAGAATTCCAAGGCCATGAAACGAATTTTTATTTTTCCGTAAGCTTGGAATTCATCAACAACATCATCACCATCAACTCTCAAGTCGTGTGAGTCTAAAGGGCCTCTGTAAAAGTCCACCATCCATTTATATGGAAACTAGAGTACGGTACGTGCACACACAAACATTTTTACTGTAAATAAGCGTTGCTAGTTAAGCACATCAGTTTTATGTACTCTTAGAATTTAACTTATTATTATTATTATTATTATTATTATTATTATTCAAAAGACGAACCCTGTTCATATGGAACAAGCCCACCAAAGGGGCCACTGACTTGAAATTCAAGCTTCTAAAGAACACGGTGTTCATTCGAAAGAAGCAACAGAAAGTAATGGGAAATGAATGATAATAATTTCAACGATTTCAACGTACCTTCTAACTTAAAACTGGATTTTAAAAAGCCTAAAAATCGGAGGTGATCACGGCACTCCTTGATGATTCTAAAGGTGGTCTAGTATTTAAAACACCAAACCGTTCTCGACAATGCGTGACATCAAAATATTTCAGTCTTTTCAAGATGTCTGATTATGCATTTCTGCTTAATAACTGGTGAGAAGTCTAACACAGCGAAAACCATCCCTATGTCAGACTTAGCCTTGCAAGGAGCTAGTGGCGGCGAGCACCATCTCCACCACAGGCACTCGTTAACAACCGGTTGTAGACTCTACAACATGTTATCGCAAGATCCCTCTTTATAAAGGATAATACAAGTTAATTGGATAGTCTAAACTCTCAAACATCACCTTGCAACAACGCAGAATAATCGAATATACCATTATTAGTTTTCTGCAAAAGAAAACTATTGAGACGGCTATTTGTCTGTCCGTCCGCACTTTTTTTTATCTGCCCTCAGATCTTAAAAACTACTAAGGCTAGAGGGCTGCAAAATAGTATGTTGATCATCCACCCTCCAGTCATCAAACATAACAAATTGCAGCCCTTTAGCCTCAGTAGTTTTTATTTATTTAAGGTTAAAGTGAGCCATGATCGTGGGTCTGGCACCGCTATAGGTGTCAACACAGGCCACCACCGGGCCGCAGCTGAAAGTTTCATGGGCCGTGGATGAGAGTTTCATACAGCATTATTCGCTGTACAGAAAACTCGACTGCGCCGGAGAAACTTCGCCGCATTTTTCACTTGTTTTCTTAGGATGACGACCTAGTCTTAATAACCTAACTAAACTAATAAGTAAGGAGTAGATACATGCTTAATATCAAACCTAGCCTGGGAGGAATTGGCGTCTGGTTCGCAACAAGCATGTCACACTGACATGCTTTTTTTTTCAGCAGACGATAGACAGCTGTATCAACCCTCACATAAAATCAAAACTAATATATGAAAATGTGTCTAGACTACTGATATAATGCATTTTTAAGGTACAATATAAATAAAAGAAGTGTTTGAAATGAATAAAGCTAAAAAGATTAATTTTTAATAAACATGCTTTCCTCACTGCTTACATTTTAAGCATCAGTAACTGATATATCAAACATTTTCCCTGCATCAACTCCTAAATGAGGTTGTAGTTTATGACAACAGATCACTTGTTAATTTATAACGGATTGTTTATGTGCTCTTCCTTGGGGTGGAGCCCTAGTTTGTTTATTTAGTACAATGTAACAATGTAATAACTTCACTCACAATCTAAACTGAGAACGAAAACGCTTTCTCCGTTTCTATACTTTACTAATAACTATGAAGAAGCCAGGTACTGATATACAGCGTATCATAGCTTTTAGCAAAGAAATAATTATCAACTTATTTTTTCTTTTAAAGGAATTTTTATCTCAGTATATTACATACATATTATTTCTTATATAAACCTCGCTGATCTTTTATTCTGTGACTGGAGTCTACAAGGAAAAATTAAACAAAAAATGAGACCCAAATTTTGGTACTTAATTATAAGTTCCCTGTCCGTAAACAAGCTTTGTTTAGAGTAATAAAAAAAAAAGATACAACTAAAGCTGAACTTCAGCTCTTAATAATGGAGGTACGTTTGGATTAAAGAGGATAGTAAACTCTTCGGCGTTGGTATGGCAACAAAGTTAACAGTGAGGAAAATCAGGAATTCAGCGATAAACGTAAGAGTATTTCTTCTGAAGGGAATGCAATTGACAACGCTTCGAATTCCTAAAAGGTTTTAAGTAATTTAGGCTAAAGGAGAAACAAGTAAAAATTGCGCCGAATCGAGTTTTCTGTACAGCCGCTACAGCGTATAATCTAGGCCACCGAAAATGGATCTATCTTCCGGTATAATGCTGTATGAGCCGCGACCCGTGCAACTTTAACCACGGCCAGGTGGCGGCCTATCCTATATCATTGCCAAGAAGCACGATTATGGCTAACTTTAACCTTAAATAAAATAAAAACTACTGAGGCTGGAGGGCTGCAATTTGGTATGTTTGATGATTGGAGGGTGGGTGATCAGCAAACTGTTTTGCAGCCCTGTAGCCCCAGTAGTTTTTAAGATCTGAGGGCGGACAGAAAAAGTGCGGACGAACAGACTAAGCCGGCACAATAGTTTTCTTTTACAGAAAACTAAAAAACCTCTCTCACTCAGCATTTTTTAGTATAAAAATTTCAGATCGTTAGAGTTTGATCGCCATAAAGCATCAATTGATGGACTCTAACGTGAGAAAAATTCTGACCATATTATTTGATAAATAATCCCCTTAACTTTAAGCAACTGAAATGTTAACGAGTTTGCTCGATTTAAGAACGTCAGTGAGGAAAATAAGAAACAAAAGAGGCAGCGGAGGCAGAAATAGCCCATTATGATCGCTGTTTCTGCTCAACAATCAACCCACTCTTCTGATGAAGACTACTGAATGCCACACGAAAGACTAAAGTTGGCTTGAAAGCAATTCATACAAAACGAACCTCAAAGATCTGAACCAATACCCCAAGTGATTTGAACTTAAGTAAGAAGACTTGAAAGCACCTCTCTAAAGGCCTGTCACCTCAAAGCTGCTAAGTCGACGCCTGTGTTGTGCAATTCATTGGCTTCCTCTTCGAGGAGATGAAAGGGGAAGTCAACAAAATAACTGCCAACTTTGCTTTCGAATGTAAATTCACCAAAATGGATTGACTCTAAAACGGATTTGGGCTTTACCGTCCAGGTGGATGCCATTAA
>JANJGK010000041.1:17354217-17369217 GCA_039081455.1 Macrobrachium rosenbergii
ACATACATACATACATACATACATACATACATACATACATACATACATATATTATATATATGTGTATGGTATATATATATATATATATATATATATATATATATATATATATATATATATATATATATATATATATATATATATATATATATATACACACACAAACACTAGCTGATATGTAATAAAGCAAAATTTTTTGTTCAAATAAACTCCCATTATCCGCGCCATAATAAAAAAAAATCCCATATATATTCGTACCCACAAAATGAAGATTGATAAGTCGATTAAATTCTTCGAATGATATTGCAAATATCACGATCATAGATGCGGGAAAAAAAAAGGAATATGAAACTGTCCGAAAATAAATGTGACCTAAAAATACACTGACCACAAAAAAATTAACTCTTCATAAAAATATTGAGATTGCCTAAATGCACGAATGAAATAAAAAAAAAAGGAGAAAAAACAATAATTTGAAAATACAGAAAGGTACCAAAATAAGGTAAATACTCCCTGAAAATTGAATTTTAGTTTTGGCCAAGGTAATATACATATTGTAAAGTGCGGCTGAACAAAACGTCAACAACAAATCACTTTCCTCTAATAAAAGAATGAAAACAGAGGCAAGGTACGATCCCTTTGACAGCCTGAAAAACATGTCTGGAAAAACACTGCTCTTCTTAACAAACTGTGGTTGGACGGTAGTATCATACAAACAATTTGACTTATCAGATAACTGACTTTTCGAATATTTTAGAAAAATTTTACATACATAATTTTGAAGTTTGGAATCTGATAAAATATTTCACCACCGTTAGTCATTACAGAGTTTAATTTTTTCTTCATATTTCTGATTGAATTCGACAATACCTTTCCGAATCTGTTCAAATCTGTACAAATCTTTTTTAAACTGAAAGTTTCTTTCTTTTTCTGGATATTGCAGCCACAGTTCCACTCTTTCACATTTCTGTTTCAAAAATGTTCATATGTTGATGGAATTCCTGTCAATGAGCCATTATCTCTAAGATGGACACCTTTCTTCTTTCATTTCCTTTCAGCTTCCTTGCGCAATCGAGTTTTCTGTACAGCGTGTGAAACTTTCAGCCACGGCCTATGAAACCCTAAGCCGCGGCCCATGAAACTCAGCCACGGTTCGGTGGTGGCCTGTGTTGTTGGGAACCATAGCGGTGCCAGAAGTACGATTATATTTAACTTTAACCTTAAATAAAATAAAACTACTGAGGCTAGAGGGTTGCAATCTGGTATGTCTGATCATTGGAGGGTGGATGGTCAACATCCCAATTTGCAACCCTCTAGCGTCCCTAGTTTTTAAGATCTGTGGGCGGACAGAAAAATAGTGCGGACAGAATGAAGTGCGGACGGACAGACAAAGTCAGCACAAAAGTTTTTTTTACAGAAAACTAAAAAAACAATTAACTCAACACTCACATTTTGCATTACAGCATTTGCATCCACGCACGTCACTCTTCCCCATAACTTATCATTTACCGAATGCCGCCTCCTGCGATTATTTGAATCCCCGCGAGTTGACGCACTTCTCGTCCTCCAAAATAATCTATGATGTATATTCCAAAATGCCACAATAAATCACGAATCTCCATTCGTCCACTATATTAATAATGAAAGCTCAGTCGTCTTGCCATGTATATATACCCATAGACTTACAACTTTTTCCACATGGGTAAACATACTGTTGCTCTTCTGCTAAATATAAACTTAAATAAAAGCGTGCTTGTCAGTGACTTAAAGTGAGAGATTCATTTACCATTGAAGAGACATTTCATATTCTATATATATATATATATATATATATATATATATATATATATATATATATATATATATATATATATATATTATATATATTGTATTTTATATAATATATATATATACTATATATATATATATATATATATATATATATATATATATATATATATATATATATATATATATACGATGGTTGGATTTCCATTGCTATGGAGAATACGACAACTAGATTTCATAAGCAGGTAGGCTATGTCTTTGTGCATAAATCTTCACTTAATTCTAAATAACAATCTAAAAGCATCATCGAAAAATTTTCACGAACGGTGTATTACAAAAAGGAAACTACACGATACACAAATAAATGAGTAAGCAAATACTCGAAAAAATGTAATTCGCACAACCTCCCAAAACCTATTTGTCATCGCAAAATTCCACCGCTCGGAAACTGAATCAGTCCAGAATTTTTTAATAGTAACTGCACTGTTTTGCTTTTAATTTATACGTTGTGCAGTACATTATCTCTCTGAAATACATACACATACACACGTATACTCGCGCGCGCGCGCACACACACACACACACATATATATATATATATATATATATATATATATATATATATATATATATATATATATATATATATATATAATGTGTATATATGTATATATATAGATAGATAGACAGGTGGATAGATAGATAGATAGTGTCTCCTAAGAAAAGCAAGAGAACAGACTCCTATGATAATACCTTCACCACTGAATAAAGAATGGCCGCACCAAGGTTTAGAGCAGGGGTTTTCAACCTTTTTCTCCCCACGTACTCTTTCAGTTATTTTTAATGTCAGTAAAGTGCCCCCTTCACTTTGTATAAAGTGGAAAACAGAACAAACCCAGAAAAACATTCCATTGTGTATATTTGCAAGTACTGTACTGATGGGAAGTAAGTACAAAACTTTCCAGACATAACCAATCATATTGTAGACACAAAGAACTCCATAAAAAAATAAAGACTTTTTTTATTATTTACCTGTGGCTACGCAGTAAATTTTCAAGGCTACGGTACTGAGCTGCAAAAACAAAATACATTATTACATCAGCTGTAAAGGGAAAGTTAATGAGATGGCTGAAACTGTTTTTCACCAACTAGCCTAATCAGCTGAGGAGCAGTTTTTGCTAAGCACGTCGAAGATCGGCTTCCACATTCATTCGAGAACTTAGTTTTGATTTTACGACAAGTAAGCTGGAAATAGCATTTTCACACAGATACGTTGATGGGAAAAGTAACAGAGAACGAAGAGGCGCCTCTGCAACATGTGGATATGACTTGGATATTTTACACCAGAACCTGACTAAAGACACTTTCTCAAACAGATCACAAGCACCGGAGTCATTCACAAGTTCAATAGACTCTTCCTTAATTGCATCATTAACAGAAGCAACATCTATATGGAAAGGGTCTCTAATTAGCTTCAAGTTTCCTTCAGACACATCAGGAAGGTATCTCTTTATTTCATTTTGCAGTGAGGAAAGGTGATAAGATGACCTTCTGAACTACAACAGAAGTGTCCTGAATATCAGCAAGTGTCTCTAACATGTCAAAATTTCCATTCTAAATTACTTTTGTCTCCCACAGTTCTAGTTTCATTTGAAAACTCTTCAATTTCTCAACAGCGCCAGGGACAACAGCATCAGCTCCTTGCAAAGATTTGTTTAAAATATTTAGACGGGTAAGTATGTTAACAAGAAAGGCAAGATAAGTAATCCCGTACAGTGAAAGTCAGTGGGCGGTACCCCTGGTCTAGAGAATACGAAGCCTACCCATGCGAAGGTAGAGCGGGGATTTGTCATTATAACCGCACGGGGTCTGACTGTGCCTAGCAAATTCAATAGTATTTGAGGTTTATTTCCGTTTTGCTGTTAAATGTTTAGCAGTAATAAACAGTTTGTCTTACTGACTTGAATTATATCAAATAAATAAATTATAGGTTAGCCAACAACAAAAAAAGCTATAAATCATTTACTTCTTTGTCAAGTCCAAGGAGAAAACCATGCCAACCAACAAATGAAATACTCTATACAAGGAAAAGGATAAACAAAACACTTTAAACAGCGTGCACCTTCAGTCACAATTCCAGCAGCATATTCTTATCATATATTCAACACCTTCACTCCATTTAGCTCGTAACACCCAACAGTGTAGAAGTGTAATGCATTAATCGCTACCCTACTGACCTATTCACTTGACAAACCACCACAAAAATACATCTTTAATCTACATTTCTCCAAATTACACACCCGCTACAGATACAATTTCTACCCACAAGTTTCACCTCTCAGTTAGGCATTCACGCTTCTCTTCCATAAGTAAGTGACCGTCCAGTAACACAGAAGCTGCTTCTCAAGTCATATATTACCCACTATGAGAGACTGGATGCGAATATCGCTTGAAATGTGGATAAGATGTCAAGCCTTACACTGTTTCCGAATAGCAAGAGACAAACTGTTATGTCGACAGAGCGTCATTCTCTAATATTTCCTAAGAGTGAAGGTCAATAAATTGTCTCACTGTTGAAGTTCTGAAGTTCTGAGAATGTTTAAGAATGAAGTGTGGTTTGCGTGGAATTCTATTTAGTGCAATACCTTAGTTACATTTTAGCCTCCAGAAATCCGAAGGGCAACAGGAGTTGAGAGATGGGATGGAAACCTTCTGTTTCGTATAAAATTGAATGTCTTTTCATAATTAACGAATAACGCTTAGTCTTCATGCATACTGAAGCAAATATTTAGAACGCTGTACAAAATTGAAGATGTAGATGGAACAATAAGGAAGCATAAGGCAAAAATGAAAATCGGAAAAGGGTACCATTCAAAATCAGGACATAGGCCTATCTAAAAAATGAGCCACAGCTAACGTGAGTCAATTTAGGGATATACACATAATTAAATGAGCCTAAGAGTGACAAGATGCCAGAGGGCTGACGGTATGCTGAGTACACAGAGCTTATAAACATATTAAAACAGGCCAAGCGTACAAAAACAGCCGAATCTGCATAATTAATCGAAACGTTTCCCAACGAACACGAAAATGCAATTTTCATCAGCGAGGACAGAAGCAGAGTCAGCTCCCGAGCAGACGTCCGCCGGCCGTATTTTGAACATTCGCCTAAATAAAAACTAAAACAAAATAAAGATAAAAACTGTTCAACTGTAAGATTTCTCTTTATTTCGAGTTCTCATCATAGAGGACATAAAACATAAACCGAGGTAATGGAAAACCCGCAAGTGCTCGCCGCAACACAGATCAACCATTATCATAATTTATATGAGCTAATATTGACTCGCCCGGTTCTTTTTCCATCAATGGAGCAGTTTGCCTGACTTTAGATTTTCTCGAGAGATAAAAATGACTGATTCTCCGGAATATATGAGGAGGATGCTTTTGATGTGAGATCTAATAAATGATAAGAAAAAAAAGAGGAGGCCACCAAAGGCAGCTGTACAGTTTGCTGAGGTTAAAAGCTTTCAAGGTATTACATTCTCGGGGAACATTGAAGCAAATATTTTTCTTAAATGGACAAAGCCTCCGGTAATACTATTCCCTGAGTGCATAAGTTACTTGTTTGTCTTAGTGATGGAAGAACACTGATCGCCATAAAGGGGTGAATCTTTGTTAAATATTGTCATACTTGATGCGATGCTGTTCCAAATATCAATATCCTTTGAAAAAATTGAGAAACTATTTTTTGAAAGAAGAGGTTTTCTGTTCCGGCCAATAATTCTTGTCTCGATTAGTACATCTGAGCAAAAGATAGGAATATTATTCGAGTGACGCCTATTAATTTTTCTTAACTGCATTATATAAACACCATACAATATATATAATATATATACATATATCATATATATATATATATATATATATATATATATATATATATATATATAATGTAAATACATGTATACATATTATCCCATGAAAATGCATGTTTCACATTATGGAGGTCACACATCTTACAGATGTAGAAACTTGAAACTTTCGGAGACTGTAGGGACACCGATTAGCTATCACTGGACTCTTACCTTAGTGTGAGGAGGAACGGGCAAAGAAAGTCCTGGCCTAGACCTAGGAGCCAGAGTTAGCTGGGAGACCCGATGGGTCGGGCACTACCAGCCTTTATATATGAGGAATGAGGGAACGCTGTCTCCGGGATAGACCTAAGTGCCAGAGTTAGCTGAGAGACCCGACGGGTCGGGCACTACCAGCCTTCATATAGGAGAAAAGAGGGAACGCAGTCTTCTTATGGAGAAATACTTTAAGCTTTTAGGATAGGCCCTATCATCCTTCTAGGGCTTGCCCCAAAATCCCCCAACCTTGAGTGTGGAGCTCACCACCAACACCGAAGGGGGGATATCGTCACATTGGAGAGGTTACACCCAGACAGGTCCCATCTATCCTCGAGAGGTACCAAGGCAAGGGCTTTTGTTTGATCCCAACAACCAGAGGTAGGATGACTCCAAACCCACCCAAGAGGGCAGTGGACGGTTTACAATCCTATAAAAAACCCTAGGATACACTTCACGAGACATGAGAAGGCAGGTATTAACCCATCCCATTCCATGAATGGAGTGATGCTACTACGGTGAGTATAAGAAACATATTATCTCAGGAAAATGCATTTTTTGATATTTTGGAGGACACACATCTTGCAGAATATGCAGAAACTTGAAACCCTAGAATACACTTCAGGAGAGGTATGAGAATCCAGGTATTAAGCCATCCCATTCCATGAATGGAGTGGTGCTAATACGACGAGTATAAGAAACCATGAAAATATCACCCTTTTTTTTGTCGTGACAAAATTCAAGAAAATAATAAGAATTGTGACCAGTGAAAACAACATGAAATGATAGTTCTTGACTAAGAAAAGAGTAATGCAAAATAAGGCTACATACAACTAGTAAACCTTTCACATCGTTCCCTTTTTTTGGGTTGGTGAGATTTGGCTGCGTAGCCCATAAGTTTAGTCAGACAGTATGCACAAGAGACCTCGGGAACTTTCCTATATGCAAGGGATTTTACGAATGGTATCATTCGGGGGAGTTGTTCATAGAAGCAGCAGTATTCAGTAGGATGAATAATATAAACCTATATACAGGCCAACGGAAAGCGGCTTTAGTATCTGTGAACTTCCAGTGACACTGCCTATGGAAAGGAGGGCACTCGAATCACAGGCTCGACGACCAGTGTTAGTACATAGCCTCTCTAGTAGTCGCTGGAACTGAATTGATTATAAAATTTAGGCCAGAGGCCAAGCACTGGAACCTATAAAGTCATTCAGCGCTGAAACGGAAACTGACAGGAAAAAGGTTTGAAACGTGTAACAGGAGGAAAACCTCACAGTTGCACTATGAATCGATTGTTAGTAGAGGGTGGGAAGTAAGATGGAAGAAAAAGAATATGAAAGGAGGTACAGTAAAAGGAACGAAAAGGGTTGCAGCTCGGGGCCGAAGTCACGCTGCAAAGAACCTTAAGTGATGCCTACAGTGCACCACATGAGGTGCACTGACGGCGCTACCCCTCTACGGGGTCTAGTAGTCACTTGCAATAAACTTTTCCTTCTCAATTACCTCCCTCAACACCAAGGTACCACTTACAATTAATTTCAACTCATTTAAATCTTTGTATAAAAAATCTTATACTTAAATATATACCCGTCAGTCCATCTGTCTTTTGCAGTGGGAATGCACTCAGATTTTTCACTAGATTTATCGAACAACGTAATCCCCAAGCAAAATGGTTCATACTCGTAGGTCAAGAATTTTGAGACTGGATCAGTTCAGTTGAAGTGGACATGTAAGACTAGTTCTACTAAGGTAACTAAGGCATTGTTGAGTAAGGATCATGCTAGGAATATACATATCAGACTGGAGATAGGTGCTTTGGATGTTAAACAGATACTGTACACATCATAAGATGAAATGATTACTTATGCTTAGAAATCCCATAACGCACAACACACCAAGGTTAGTTATCTATTTTCATTACCAACTTATCATACATTTTGAATGAATGAATTCAAAATTTAAGAGGCGAGGGATTCAAAACGAAAGAAAAAACAAACATCCCGATCCCTAATTCAGATTTTTTTAATGTATTTTATTTTTAAAAAAATTAACTAAACTGTTTTCAATATTGGTTGAGTAATTCTCTTCACAGATAATTTGCAAAACGAGTAAAATATCATTACGCTTCCAACAGTTTTCATAGCATTTTTATCATTCCTTATTCAGCATTAAAATTGCGTAAATGAAGATGACCGTACTTTTGAAATGAAATTTAAATTTCTGACTAATGGTCGTATCTGCATTACAAATATCTGTAGCTTATACCACTTATCTAACAGTTTTTCATTGTATATGTTTTTTCCAGCAGTGGCTCTCTAATAACCTCCCAAGTTACATAAAATACCAATCTTGCCGACAGAGATCTGTGTTTTGTTTACTTATTTTTCTTTTGGAGAGGCCGTAATCATCTCCGGGGATGAAATGGGATGTAAAAACCAATACCAGAAGATCGACCATAAATGAAGGTCTTAATCATTCCTCGAGCTCCTCCTTCACCCAAATAGCCGCTTATATAAACTGCATTGAAAACGCAGTAAAGAAACGGAAACTTATTCCGAGCCTTATGTCAAACGCACCAATGAGAGAACGGCTCTCATCCACGCCATAAATGTAGAGGCTTTCTGATTGGGCGGTCAGCCACGACGGGAAGACCCTTACGCTCGTTGTAATTGGTCGTGAAACGCAGATGTTTCGCTCAAAATCGGTCGTCTGAGTGCAGTTAACGGTCTTTGTCCGGTCATAACTGGATCCCTATGTTGAAATAGGGGAGCCCATGATTGTCGGCGATCCCGAGTGTCTAGTTAAGAGGAAACGAAGTGGATTTTGCTCATTTGGTGTGAATGCTTTATTTATTTGAGCGAGTTCCTTCTTCATCTCTCAATTTTCTCTCGGTAGCAGTATATACTTTCCCCATTCTATGTGTTTCTTCGCTCATTCATGCACTTATTAGATTCTTAGGAAAGGCAGCATTTAAAGAATTAAAATTATGGTAGTCTGGGGTTTAAAAAGTTTTATGTACATGCTCTAAAAATTTTCTCCAAACATTCTGCAACATACAAGGAAAAGAATAATTGGAAAGTTTGTACTTTATATCAGTTTATTACAAAAGAGCTAAGATTCTTCAGGCTCCTTTGCAGGGCAACATGCTATCTCGAGAGGCCAACTGCAATGCTAATGAAACAGGCAAGAGCCTTGTTGAGAATTAACTTTGAGGCTCTGTCGAGTAAGAGTAAAGCAATTAAGAGCAGATGGTATGTCCATAAAAACATACTGGAGCTTACAAGCTTACTGAACATGGAACCTTCAGATCCTAATATCAACCAACTACTGCACAGAGCATAGGAAACAGTCGACAGGAGGCTGTTAAAGAATGTGGGGCGATCATTTTAGCTCTCCACGACTGCGTAAAACAATCTGGAAGATGCACTGGCGCATTAATAATAATAAAAAGGTTTTTAACATTTTTACACCTTCCTGCATACATCAGATAAATTGCTTAGGTTTAAAGCTAACTATTCAACCAACACCTGCAATTACATCCTGGATTATAATTTTTATAATCAGTCCTCTCTTGTATTCTCATTTTTTGTTGATGGGGGACAAGTATTTGGCAGAATAGTCTACTAAGGACTTTTCTCGAAGCTCATAAGGTAGGCACACATTTTTATTTAATTAATATATTATATTGCTGGTTATCCAAATGGGGTAACCTCAGCTACTAAAACGGCAAAATCTTGCATATCTCTTTCGAAGTACATTCTCCAGCAAGTGGTCGATGCTTGGTGTAGGCACAAATTTGACATAACCGAACCAAGAACAAATCCAGGCCATTGTCCTCTAAATCGCTTAACAACGTTGAAGAGCCGCAAATATTCCTCGGGAATCAACGTCTGGACTGCGTAGGAATTCCTGTATCTGCGGTAAATCCACCTTGCGGCAAATAATCGCTGGGTACCGTGAGTGAGAGACTTGTTTTGTCACCGAGACACCCAAGTGCTGTTGTAACGTATTTTTTTAAACGTCTATGTTTGCACCGTGTGGGGGAACTTGACCTCAGAAACTATGAGACATTCTTCCTTTTTTTCAGAAAGACATTCTTTAGTGCACAACGTCTGTCACATAGATGTCCACAGAAACCTAATGTCCAGTCTCCTCACACCAGGAAATAACAGCAACCCGCTATTTCAAATATTCAACAGTGAAACAAGAATACAAATTTTTCGGGGAAGATGAAGACATGAGACTTCTGCATCCTAATAATAGGATATGATGTTTTTTTACACTACGAGTAAGTTCTTGCTGTATTCAGTATGTCTCCCCTACGTTGTGGTACTATTATCCTTATTATTACTTTTATTTCCTGTTCCCTATTCTGTTTTCTATTCAATTCAGTTCATGAGTTTGCTTTTCATTTTTCAATTATCCCCCTTCCTTAATCATACATATTAAAAAAACTCAGGATATGCTAGGTGAAAAAAATTACGAGTAAATCATTTCAAATAAGAAAATACTGCAGTAACAATCAACCTCAGATGATACAAAATGCATTTCTCAATTTGTTAACCAATTACGCTGCTCCCTAATACTTAATAGAATTCTATTTATTCTTTTCTCATTGAAAATAGTTTTACCTTGTATTTGTACTTTAAAGCTTCTCATTCAATTGTTAATTTTCATTGAATTAATTCTAGTCAATCAGAGCAAAGAAAAGGTTTGCCATAACTTCTAAATGAAATCGAATTTTCTTTCTCTTGAACATCGGGGATTTCTTAAGATCACTAGCCTTTAAATTTATCGTTGCATTTCAAAAATGATTCATGGATAATCACTACGTTCTTTTATGCACTTGTTATGACTGTGTCCATTAAAATCAGGATGAAGATAAGCTTGTATTATCTTTAAAAAGGGGGATTTCAGGGAAGAAATTCTTTCTTGGTACTTCAGCTAGAGAATTAATGTTATGGAAAAGAGAAATAACAAAAAAACAATCTACATAATTTATAAAATCGAAAAGTCATAATGCAACAAGATGGTCCGAACATGACATATTGAAAAACTTTGATGATAATGTTCTAGGTCTTATGGGTCAGCCCCATTCATTCTACCCTCTACAACAATACTTTCAAAAGGGTTTATTCCTCCTCCCCGACCCTCTCCCATGTAGGTACTAAGTTATCCTGGACTAATTCGGAGCCGAAGGTCCTCTCGCGCGGTTGCAAATGATTTTGTTTGAGTCAGTTCAAACCTTGCTTAATCTGACTATTAGGAAACTGACTGATCTTCCTGACGTATCACGTCTCTCCAAATAAAGGGACGATGTTCGGAAGACAAAGAGTGATACAGGATAAAGGCCGAAGGGGCGGTAGGAGGAGATCGCAAGGTAAGGTGGGAACAAAGAAAAATATATAATCTTTGATTGAAATTACAATGCACCGGAGAAGAAAGAATAAAGAGGTGGACAGAGCGTGAAGGAGATGGAGAATGCGATGAAAAGCGCAGTAATGATGGAAGAGGCGAAGGAGAAAGAAAGATCAGTTCACACCCTCCGATATAGCCCCGTTTGCGAACAATGGGCCGTACTTGACCCCTTTTATGACCTGGCCACATCCGACTTTGATCTCGCCGCCTGCCATTGTGTTCGCACACACGCGCGTGCCTCAATTCTATTTTCAAAAGGTGGATTTAAGATTTATTTATTAAATAATATTCGGGAAAGAGAGAATTGAAAGAGGATACATTTCTAATCTTGCACCGAATTATAAACAAAGGAATAAGGGGAAATTTAGAAACAAATCCTGAATGTTTAAACAATGATGCACTGAAATAAATTTTTGATAAAATAAAATGTGTAACTTGCATAAACACATGGCCTGCCTTGAAAAATCAATAGATTCAATTCATTTGGTGAAACTACTGTATATATAAGAAATGATTACATTAAAGGTGAAAGGTTACTAGTTTGTCACTGTACTCAAAGTAATCTTACTACAAATACGTTCTTCTAACTGCCAAGATTATGTCAAATTTCCATTATTTTTTTTTTTTTACCATTTCTATTGAAATATTCCTTACCTTACAAATTAACCAATAACCTGCACTTTATCCATAGGCTGGTTAAAAAGGCATCTTTCCCAAGTGATGTAAATTTCATGTAACCTAATAGAAGCTATTTATAACATACGTGACCCTGAAATCTGAAGGGCCTTCTGTCTAGGGCTCTCGGTTACGCCTAAATATTACGTGCTAATGGGCTACCGTCTCGCATTTTGGTGTGAAATACCATAACAAACGGATCTTCATTTCTTTTTTGAAATGAAAACGATTCTCTTCTGCAACTTAAACATTCATTTCGTACCTGTGGGCTCTCGAGAATTTTTGGTGTGATACATCAAATGCGTCAGTTATCTATACCTAAATTCATTTCCAGTGATGATTAAAAAAAAAAAAAAAAAAAAAAAAAAAAGTTCTTCTTTGGAGGTGTGGCTAGAGCTCTCGGTCAGCACGCTGTTGGCCCAGCGTTCGAGTCTCCGTCCGGCCAGTGAAGAATTAGAGAAATTTATTTCTGGTGATAGAAATTCATTTCTCGTCATAATGCGGTTCGGATTCCACAATAAGCTGTAGGTCTCGTTACTAGGTAACCAATTGGTTCTTAGCCACGTAAAATAAGTCTAATCCTTCGGGCCAGCCCTAGGAGAGCTGTTAATCAGCTTAGTGGTCTGGTTAAACTAAGATATACTTAACTTTTAACTTAAAAGAAGAAAAATTTGATGGCTACTCTGATGTGACTGTAATGCTAAGTATAGCATCCTAATGAGGATGTGGTTTTTTGTTATTGCTGGTCATAACTTTCATAAAATACAATAAATAAATAAATAAATAAATAAATAAATAAACATATATAATATACATATATATATACATATATATATATATATATATATATATATATATATATATATATATATACATAGCTAGGCAAATAAACAAATGAATAAATAAGAATAACCATAAACAACTGATTTATAAAAACCACAACCACGGTATCTTTAGCAGAGGAACACACATTTAGCCGGGGACTCATAATTCTCTCAAGAAATAACCGGCCAAAATCATCAGCACATGAACGGTGATATTTACGTCCGGTGGGCGTGATTTACCAGGGCGCTGAAGGGATTAGCGACGCCCATTAGCGATGTTTGTGTCGCCCGCTGGTTCTCTTGTACATTCCTGTGGGTTCGGGTTTCCATCACGGTCTAATGAACGACGACGCCGAAAGAAACCTGTTTTCCCGTGGCGTCCTTCCCCTGACGGAGTTCAATTTTCAGTTCTAAATGGAAGTGATTAAAAAAAAAAAAACCGTATTTAACAGCATCTAGACGGCTGGAAGAACGTACTTGTAGTAAGATTAATTTGACACAACGAAAAACGAGTGACCTTTCACCTTGAACTCTACCGGGTGTATGGCAGAAGATTGTGAGTTATAGTTTTCGATGATGATAATAATAGAAGCAATGTTCACAGGTGTTCCAGTGTTCTCCAGTTAAAACTGACGGTGCAGTTTGCACTCAATGCCAATGTTTTTTTTTTTTCCTTTATTCGACCCCTATACAATTTTTTTCAGTAATACCTACATTAATGATGCATTAACTGCTAAGTTACAAAGGGATGAGGTTTTTCAGTCTAAATATTTGACAAAGTTCCTTTACAACTTTTTTTCTAATTTCGAATATCTGTAATAATCATATAACTGAGAAAAAAAACTTCTTAAAATTTCTATAACGCCCCTGATGCATTTCGGTGACAATTTAAACTAAGTGAAGCAATATTCAACTGTACAAATATAAAAACCACCATCATAATGATATTTACTTTCGAGTAATAAGCCGTAATTCCTGAATTTATTAATTAAATATCATGCAAAACAGAGGTTTTTCTGATCGTCATACAAAAAAGTGACAAAATTCTTGTCCGTAACATATATCGGAAACGGCGTCATTAAAACAAGGAGCGAGAGAGGCTACATTCATAAAAAATTAAATAGTACAAGTAATGAAGAGAGGCTACATTCACAAAAAAATAGTATAAGTAATGATAAAAATAATAATAATACTTACTCACAGAGAAACGACAGTGAAATTACCCGTGGACGTAATTCCCAGTTAAATATTCCCACCTATAGAAGTTAGTTAGTACACAAAAGGGGAAGGGAACGTCTGGGAAAGAAAATACTCGTATAAGAGAGGGAAGTTGCCTTAAAAAGGTGGGGGAGGGGGCCGGAATGGAAGGGTGAAGTTGAAAGGGGGGGGGGTGTCCTACGGCCAGCAATAAGGGAGAAACTTAATGGGCCTTAAGGGAAATCGTCATGGGGAAGCAGTTCCCATCAAGGGATTGATACTCCCAACCTTTCCCCAGCCTAGTTACTACAACATCAGCCCCTCCCCCCAACCCACCCCCACCCCATTAATTTTCCCTCCCCCACCATTGCCTTTTACATCCACCTTCGATAATCAACCTCCCCCCAAAAAAAAAAAATTGTTTCAACGGCTCCTTCAACATCCTTCATTCAATCGATACGTTCTCACACTTCTGCTGTCGGTTCTTGAATAATAATAATAATAATAATAATAATAATAATAATAATAATAATAATAATAATAATAATAATAATAATAATAATAATAATGGCAACGGTATTGCTACACTGCGAGAGTTCTTTTTATAACTATTCTTTTCTATTTTCTACTTCTCTAAAGGGCGTGAATGCAAGAGGACGAGCAAATGATAAGCAAAACAAAAACGAATTATTATAAAAAAAAAAGGGGGGGGGCGCCTTCGAAATGTAGCCATATCGTATAATGAAACTTGTTTAATAATAATAATAATAATAATAATAATAATATGTACACTATGGAACAGACAAAATACACTAGCAAGGTTAGAAATATGCGCAAACGTTACAGGTTAGTAATCACAATGAAAATGAAATAAAGAAACTGTAGCAGAAGCCACAGATATGATTAGACTGATTAGTTACTGATAGTGTAAAATGAAAAAAAAGGTCGACACTGCTCTGTAAGGTAAA
>JANJGK010000041.1:17374217-17379217 GCA_039081455.1 Macrobrachium rosenbergii
CAGAAGTGAGTAAATGTAGGCCTACTACTCTGATCCCCGAGGGGCTAGTACTAAACACGGATTCCCAAGGAGCTCCCACCATGTTTAGTATTAGCACCTCGGAGCAGGTGACGCGTAGATAACAAGGCAAAGTAGCACCTAAGAATCTTTGTCGAAACGTAAAATGACAGAGTCCTGAAGGCAAACTCCCAACTCTAAACTTCTTAAGAGACTTTGATAGCCAAATCCTCCCACATCCTCTTATATTAAACGTCGTCTCTATTACCTTTTATTGTTAAAAAAAAAATTGCAAACTATGCCTTCAAAAAGTTTTAAATCGGATTTATGCTTCTGTGCTTACACTTTCATGGAACAATTGCGGGTTCTTATGGAACTGTTGAATGGTAGTATGTTGTCAAGACGGATGCTACTGAAATCTAGTTTTACTCTAAGTTGTCTTCCAAACTTAATTTTTTAGATTCCCATGAACTGGGACCTTTACCATGAGCTTATTTCAAATTAGCGCGTAACGTAAACGAGAATATGAGACACAGTCAATTGTGCAATGTCACTGTAATTAATGTTTGCTGGCCACAGTAAATCATATGTATTGGACAAAAAAATATAACTTATTTCAAATTTTATGATAAAAAAATGCCCTCAAGTTTACCTCCGACATCATGATATCAATAACACATTAAGAGAATTCTTTTAAAATAAGAAGAGAATACTAGAATCTTATGCCAAATGGTTAAAATACCGATTCTAAAAGCTGGATGACGGTAGCAATTTCAATAAGATGGAGAGAAGCTTTGTTTATTTTCAAAGCACTCAAGTGCGTATCGTTTATAATGACATTACCAGTATTGATTTTGCAACCAATTTGTATACCTTTCAACTGTACACGGTGTGCTTCAAAGATTAAATACACAATTCTGATGGAACAACGTTACATTATTATGAGGATATGAACGTCAGTAAAGGTGATGGCAGAATGGACATAGTTAATATGTAGGCATTTGGGCGTAAATGGAATGGATAAAGATAAGACAAGTGGAAAGGTGAACCACAGAATATGTGAAGTAATGAAGGCAGCTTAAGATATCATGGGGTTAATAAGTGAAATTTGTGAAAGGCTTGCTGAACAAACCCTATTTGATGAACGATATGTGGGAATGTTGAGTACAAATAGAGGAAAAATAAGGACGCTATTCAAACAAATAATTCAACTCGCATATAAAAAAAAGAGGCTGACGGGGCAAGAAATGTACATGCAACGAAGATTGCGTTAAAAAGGTTCGCAAAAAAGTAAGATTTCAGAGTATTTTGAAGTGGTTTGGCCAGGTGCAATGGCGAAGAACATTAATCCGGTTGGAAATGGGTGTACAATTTGAAATATTATTTGAAAACGTAAAATAAACAAAAAATGTTACCAGCAATTTAGCACTGGGCCAGTATTGAAATACAATATACTGGTATTGCCGGTATATGAAAGGCTCAAATCCTACCTTGTCTTGCTATGTGATTTCTCCTTCCTAGTTTTTCCTCTTCATGATTTTGTTGATAACTATTCTACCCTATTGTTACTTTGATCAACTCCTCTGTCATTTCAGCAGAATCTTCTTTACTGGCTACCAGGGTAAGTGATGACAGTCTTCCCTGGCGCCGGGTGTTCCAGCAGGTAGGTTTTAATTTTCTTCAAGACAAAATACCGTTCAATGCATTTTTTCATAATATTGATAACGGGCTTCCTCTGCACACTGAAGGACATGAAATATATCTTGAGGCTTTAGTACAAGGCGTCCTATAGGCCTACAACACAGTGAAAGCACTACAACAAAGAAGTCCTATAGGCCTACAACACCCACTGAAAGCACTATAACACGTTTGAAATCTCTAGAGGCTTTAGTATAAGAAGTCATATAGGCCTACAACACCCAGTGGAAGCACTACAACACGTTTGAAATCTCTAGAGGCTTTAGTAGAAGTCATGTAGGCCTACAACACCCAGTGAAAGCACTACAACACGTTTGAAATCTCTCGAGGCTTTAGTACAAGAAGTCATATAGGCCTACAACACCCTGTGGAAGCACTACAACACGTTTGAAATATCTTGAGGCTTTAGTTCAAAAAGTCCTATCGGCCTACAACACCCACAAAAACACGTTTGAAATGTCTAGAGGCTTTAGTACAAGTTAGAAGTCATATCGGCCTACAACCCCCAGTGGAAGCACTACAACACGTCTGAAATCTCTAGAGCCTTAGTAAAAGAAGTCCTATCGGCCGAAAACACCGAGTGAAGGCACGAAACACGTTTAAAATACCCAGGGGCTTTAGTAAAAGAAGTCCTATCGGCCTACATGAGCGGTAAAATGAAAATAACGACTTCACACTAAGACGGTCAAACGATACTGACCTGCTGAAGCCACAGACACCACCAGGTGCTCTCGAGTCGAGTCTCTACTCGACTGTTGAAACAGTTACGACGGTGTAAGAGGAACTACACTGTAGGTTGGCCTAGTATATTGCCAGTACAAAACACCGCAAGCTTAGGAGACATATGGCAAATCTACAACGTTGTTCCTTAATGCTGTGAAGTTATTAATAATTTAATATATCTTTGTCATTTGTTAAACGTGCTTATAAACATGTGTTCACAAGTTTAAGGGACACTGTATCACAAGCAGTGTTGCCAACGGCTTCTCGTTTTCTGTACACAGCAATACCACCGGCTACAGTGTGAAGTAGCCAGGTGTCTCCTTAGCTTCCATTGATATGTATACTAGTTCATGAAGTATAATGCAGTGTTTGAATGTTTTATTTCAGTGACTGTTGTTGTTACGCCGAACATATGTATGTACACGCCCTGATGGTTGTTAGTTTATTAGGTAATATGTACAGTAAACGTATTAACAATCTAGTTACTGTTAAAGATAACATAATAAAGCGTTATTAAAATTAATGAAAGCACGTGCTATAGACTGAAAGCAAAGCAAGCACCACCTCCTTGGTTTAACCAGAGCATTTACCAGAACACACACATATACATATATATACATACATATATACATATAAATACATATATATGAATACATATATATATTACAGTATAATACATATTACACATACCTGTTACAGCGTTATTTATGCCCTTATTCATTGAATGACCTATACTAAAGCAAAAATAGAAGAAAAATTGTTAACCCTAAAAATGTTTTCACATCACCCGTACATCATAATTTCTACACACTCGCCCATTTGCACTGCAATCATACGTTTTCAATCACTTCAAATGCAGACGCGAACAGTTTGAAATCGTTGTTTCGAACTAGTTTCAATTTTTTTTTTAATTCCTCTGGACCGTTCGGAGATTTTCAATTATTTCCCAATCATTGCTTTAGAATATAAGAGCCAGTCAGTCTATAATGCAATCATCAAAGTCTGGATTGAATAGATTGAAAATGAATAGGTCATCTGTGTGTAGGCCTATATGTGTGTGTGTATGTGCTGGTGCCTTTGTAGACCTATTAATATAAACACGTACAAATATAGTATGTGCATGTGTCCATGCTGACCTATTAATATAAACACAAATGCATATCTCTTTCCGTAAACATTCGTATTTATATATCATTTATTTGCATGCATCTGCGTTGCAAAAAAGCACACTTCGTTACCGCCTTAATTTATCTTTTATTCCCTTTTGATTAAGGTAACAAAGGGAACAATACAATCAAACGGACCATTTCGCCAGGGAAAAATAAGTGCAAGAAAAATACCACAAAACATAACAAGGTAAAGAGGAACAAAAAAAAAAAAAAAGCAGAATAGCAGCAAAGGAATAAATTAAAACGAAAAGGGAAAAGACAGGACACTAAAAAATGGGGGAAATAGAGCGAAAGAAGGGAGACAGAAATATAAGAAACATAATGAATGCTGGAAGAGGGGAACCGAAAAAATCGGGGGGAAATATGAATGGATGTCGGGAATATGACAAGTCAATCTTATATTGCTTCTGAAAAATATGAAATTATAGCAATCGAATAACATCGAGAGATTAATGACGAAACTAGTGGCCGCGTAACAACATTTGAGGACGTAATGTTGTATTAGGAAATTTAAACTTAATCGCATACTCGCCCTCTCTCTCTCTCTCTCTCTCTCTCTCTCTCTCTTCTCTCTCTCTCTCTCTCTCTCCCATGGTTCACAGGGTATCTGTCCCAGGAATTTATTTCTTGTGGTCTTTAAATACAAACGCAAATATAAATATATATATATATATATATATATATTATATATATATATATATAAATATATATATATATATGTGTGTGTATTATATATTGTATGTATATATATACACACACATATATATATATATATATATATTATATATATATATATATATATATATATTACACACAAAAATACCAACACATACAGTTATATAAATATTATATATATATACATAAATATTATATTTATATATTACGTGTGTGTGCTTGTGTCCTCTCACAATAGCAAATTCCTTCCTCAGCAAGAGGCTTTGATAGCTCACTAAAAGAAGCGACAATGACATCATCGGGCCAGAAAATTCTCCCAAGCGAGGCGGGAACCATCACTCGCGTTCCAATTCCAAATTCATTTCGCCCGAAGGTTCGGCTCGTCACTTTCCTCGCCGGATTAAAACTGCTTTTAATCAACAAACCAGACTTAATTCGCTGTTTTGGCGGATCCTAACAACCAAAAAAAAAAAAAAAAAAATCAACGATTGGATCACATTAATCGATTCCTGTTTAAAAAATGAAAAATGAATGGAGGAAAAAATTTGATTTCCATTTCACTTCGATGTGAGTGAGGGAAGTTACGAGTGAGAAACTTATTTTCATTGGAATTTCTCTCTCTCTCTCTCTCTCTCTCTCTCTCTCTCTCTTCTCTCTCTTCTCCTCTCTCTCTCTCTCTCTCTCTCGCCTTACTAAGTATATACGAAGCCTTCAAATTTTGCATTTTTTATTTTATTT
>JANJGK010000041.1:17383752-17396252 GCA_039081455.1 Macrobrachium rosenbergii
GAGAGAGAGAGAGAGAGTATTTAATCAACAGCACTTGTTTCATTAGAAACTGTAATTCCTTTATCTTTTGTGAATGTTGTTATACGCAATACATAACAACATCATAAGCATAACATATAGCATCCTTACATCTGTTCCGTCACTTAAAAAACACAAATCCCTGATTTGTTTTAATTTTTTAATCTAATAAAGTAACGAGTAAAATCAACTGTTCTTTAAGCTTACAAAACGCACGTGTTGTTTTTTTAAATGAAAATCTACATTCCACTAACTTTCTTGATAAGATTCTGTAATTACTCCTCTATCTAACTAGTGCTTAAGTCAGTATCATCATTTCTTTGTTCCAGTTCGGGTCCACTAGTTGGCAAGATCAGTCAGAAACAATAGAATGTATAAAATCAAGTTAATATATATATACATATATATATATATATATATATATATATATATATATATATATATATATATAATCAAGTTTATATAATATATATATATGTATATATATACGCATATATATTTATATATATCAAAACTTTCATTGCTACTAAATAGAAAGTAACCAAATTCCTGAAGTATTCATATTTTTATTAATGTAAACCTGGCCCGAATATTAATGTACATGTGCTTGATCGATGATAAAATGTGACTAAACTTCAGTGATTTAATATTTTCTGTTTACTTATCAAATCTTTAAAAAGCAATAGATCCACCAACAAGTAATAAATAAAAAACGGAACGAAACAAAATGAAACAGAAAAAGAGGAATGTAATGAAAAATAAAACGAAACAAAAAGAAATATAAAAAGAAGATTGTAATAAACATAGCGCGAAACAAAAAGAAAAACATGATAGAAAAGATTATAATAAAAATAGCACGAAATAAAAATAAAAAATGATAGAAAAGATTGTAATAAAAGTAGCACGAAATAAAAAGAAAAACATGATAGAAAAGAGTGTAACAAAAACAGCACGAAATAAAAAGAAAAACATGACAGAAAAGAGTGTAATAAAAACAGCACGAAATAAAAAGAAAAACATGATAGAAAAGAAGACTGTAATAAAAAACAGCACGAAATAAAAAGAAAAAGAAGACGATTCGAAAACGAAGAACGAGATCTCGACATTTCCCAGGATCTTCCCTAGACCTCTGCAACAGCCCAAGAGGACCGTCAGAGCATCATCCTCTTAAACGCGATCTTCCCTCTCTGCATTACAATGAGTGACGTCACCACATACATAAACGCATGAGGAGCAACTGCTCAAATTATTCATGACGTTTTCGGCAAAGACGGTTCTGCGGGAGAGGACAATTTGCATAATTTCAATGACTATTTATTACCTGATCGCCTTGCTCCCGGTTAGAGCAAGTTACAGATTGCTTCTTCGGAGTTTCCAAATGATGGGTGTGGGGTTCTCCCGCCCCCATTCTCCCCACCTTCTACGCCTTCGTCTGCCACCCCCGGATGAGATTAAAACTCATGATAGGACGTTTTCACAAAATTTGGCAAAGGAATTTTTTTGTGTTTATTTCTGTAGTTTCTCTCTCTCTCTCTCTCTCTTTCTCTCTCTCACTCTCTCTCTCTCTCTCTCTCTCTCTCTCTCTCTCTCTCTCTCGCTCTCTCTCTCTCTCTGTATATATATATATATATATATATATATATATATATATATATATATATATATATATATATATATATATATATATATATATAAATTTATAGAAAGCTGAAATTAATATTGTTAGTTATTCTGTTTTTATTTAACAGATTCCTTTATATATATATATATATATATATATATATATATATATATATATATATATATATATATATATATATATATATATATATATATATAAAGGTATTAAATGAATCCAGAAAAATGTATTAGGCTGAGTTTATGAAAACATTATTATGAGCTTTCTAAACAAGAGTACCACGTAAACTTCCCGAGGCCTATAAAATCAGTGCTGAACAAAAAAAAAAAGCAAAATGAAATCACATCTACAACACATACAAACTACTCAGACGTACGTTATCCTCCGAATTCAGAGTCGGCCTCGCATTTGAATTCAGAGAATTCAATGAAGTCCGAACTGAAAGGGGAACTGTCTGTCGGGAATTCCTTGCACAGAACCAAATCTGAATTCATGCCTATGAGCACCTACGCGCCCCTTAGGCCTGTGAAATGGCTACGAGAGAGGGGATGGAAACGGCATTCGGATTTGTCAAAGAGGAATTTCGGATAAAGAAGGGATATGGGAGAGGATAAGGGGGGAAATGGGAGGGTGAGAAAGAAAGGAGGACCAAAAAGACAATAAGTGGAAATACTTCGAAGATATTTTTTTGTTTTTGTTTTTATAATTCCAGAATCAATCTTATTCTATCGTTTCAGTACGTTGTGATAAGGATATATCAGACCAAACCACGTGTATGTGTATGGGTATATATATATATATATATATATATATATATATATATATATATATATATATATATATATATGTTTGTGTGTGTATGTATGTATATATATACACATATACAGTATATATATACATATACATATGTATATCTATCTGAATATATATGTATATATATATGTATGTATGTATGTATGTATGTATGTATGTATGTATGTATGTATGTATTTATGTATACATACATACATATATATATATATATATATATATATATATATATATATATATATATATATATATATATATATATATATATATTCACAAAGGACCCCATCCTAAGAAGGATTCTTTACCTTTAACAACTCCACGCAGGGTACCTCTTGGCAACCCGGAGTGCGATAGATTTCTTGATATCCTTCGGGCATAGGTTCCGACATTTATCTCCTGATCTTTAGGACCCAAGACCGCCAGCAAGTTCAAGTTTTTGGGATTTTGAAAGAATTTCTTGTTATTTTTTTTTTTTTTTTTTTTTTTGCTCTCTCAGTTATAAAGTCTTGAAGGTTCTACTAGAGCACTGGACGGGTTTCCATGCAAGTTTAGTTTCTCTCTCTCTCTCTCTCTCTCTCCATCTAACGTGGTTTTTTTTTTTAAATGCAATTTATAAGAGTTCGCTTCCTATGAAGTGCTGTCAAAATTGTATTTTTTACTGTTAACAGACCTTGTCATAATATTTAACGTCGTTTATTATCAAGTTTCACATTATAACTTGTATATTTAGTTTTATTTTTAAAAAAGTACATAATCAAAACAACCCAATAAACAACATATTTTTAGCATTTCCTTGGATGATCTTCAAGTCACTCAATCCTCTGCTATTGTCAATAAACTAATTTCGTTACTTTCAAATCCTTCAACAAACATTCCTACCGTTCCCAAAAATCCTTATCCCAACCTCGTTCCCACGAAAGACGAACACAAAATGACACAAACCCGTACTGGTATCAGATCTATTAGCCAAGAAGAAGAAGAAGAAGAAGAAGAAGAAGAAGAAGAAGAAGAAGAAGAAGAAGAAGAAGAAGAAGAAGAAGATTATTATTATTATTATTATTATTATTATTATTATTAATCAGAAAGTGGACCCTATTCACATGGAACAAACCCACAGGGGCCACTGACATGAAAGTCAAGCCCCCCAAAAATATGATGCTCATTTACAAGAAGTAACAGAAGGTGATAGGATACACAGAAAGAAGAGATCAGACAATAAAAATAAATATATAAACTAACACTGTAACTACGAATGTAAGTAAATGATTCATATCCAAGGAGATTTATTTCAGGGTAGTAATGCATTGCATCTTCGCTTGAACTTTTGAGGTTCCAATTGCACAACATAAAACTAAAAGACGAAATAGAAAAAGAATAATAAAAAGGCAAAAGCATTCTCAGAGTCACGACCAAACCACAACTACAGAGGTCTTCTTGACGCCGAAGAGCGGCGTCATGGCCAACGGGGGGTTGGGGTTGGGGGTGGGGGGTAGGGGGTGGGGGGGAATGTTGTGGCTTACGGATCTAATCGAATTTCGGTTCATCACGAGCTCGTTTAGCGTTGTCCTCGAGGGCTCCCATAGATAGGGAGATGCGCTAACCATATTACTACGGTGCTCTGCAGCGTTGCCACGTCGTAGAACTCAGTTTAGTAGATTAAGGATCTGAATTTTGAGTAACGGATTAATTAATCCCAAAATGAAAACAGACACGAGGGCGTCATCTCACGGTCTTATGTCTAGAAAATGAGATTACCACTGAACACATTAGTGTTCAATGACAATGCGTATATATCTATAATAATAAAATCCGAGTGGATCTTTCTTGTTTGTCTGCCCCAGATGAGGAGCGGGGTAGGTAGGGGATCGGGAGGGTAGGGAAGACATGACACATCCACCCTCCTCCTGCAAACCTGTTTGTCCGCCCCGGGTGCGGGCGGGGTAGGTAGGGGATCGGGAGGGTTGGGGAGACATGACACGTCCACCCTCATTCTGAAAACCTGTTTGTATGCCCCGGGTGGGGACTGGGTAGGCAGGGGATCGGGAGGGTAGAGAAGACATGACGGGCAGCGCCAGGTTCCAGCTCAGCATAGCGCGCGCCATCAGGCTCGTTTCAAATAAGACACCATTAGATTCGTCTCTTGAGTCGAATCAGCTTGAAGGAATTAGAAACTTGATGAAGGCAGAAAAATTATTCCCAAAATGAAAACAGGGTTTCTGATCAGTTCTCATTTCTAGAAAATAAGGTTTTCCTTAACACATCGGTGTTCAGAGACAATGCATATAATTTCGAAAAAGAATCAGGCTGAAATATTGCGAAAACGGGTGAAGGCACAGTATTCCATTTCTTCTGATTACAACATCTGAATTTCTAATCCGATAATTCCTGAAAAGCACCATTTTACATTTATCACAGACGTACGTTCCCTTCGAGCTTCAAAACCATTCATTATTCTTGTTTCTATTCTTAGAATATTCCATATTTCATGAGATTTTAACTCGGAGCTATTTAGCACAAAGCAACGTACATCTTCAAAAGGAGGCTGTTGCATTAACAGTTGTAAAAAAAACATAATTTATTCTTTTCCAGTTCTGAGGGCCTTCAACTATTTCTCCGATTCCTTCACCAAAAAAGAAGAAAAAAAAAAAAGATATGCAAACATTTCAAAACGGACGTGCAATATCCCATAGCGTCATTTCAATATACTGCTTGACGCAAGCATGGCAAACACCATAATTCCTCGGTGATTGATGATCCCGTGCAGTATTGCAATCGCCCTGTATCAACTGCGAGCTGACGCCCCCGAGTTATAATCACACGACTGATTCATATTTCAAATTAATGGTTCTTTACACTTTCATAACATCCAAGTTAGCGTATCCATCACTGGTCCCTAGCTTTGTGTGTTGCTCTTCTTGTTCATTTGTTCATTTGCATATTTTGCATTAACTCATTCCGCTTTTCTATATTCACCCTACACATTTATTTATTTGACTTGGGATTATTTTATGTTTTCGCGACTGTGTTTCGCTTGATTTATAACTCGTTGATCTTTAAATGGTTTTTGAATGTCAATTTGTCTTGCATTAAAAAAAAAAAAACACTGCTCTTGTATCTTATTACCACAGAAGGAAGCTACTCTTAGGTGGGGGGGGGGGGATTTAGTGAATATTTTGGCATGTTTTATGGCATTTGAAATCTGATGTTCCAGGTATCTTGAACATTTGAAATTTTACACAGAGAATCTCCTTGGACAAGACAGTAACCACGTATGAGTTTAGATAAAAATATCGAAAGCCATCTCGGATATGACTCAAAAATCACATAGAAAAACTTGCATGCACCATAGCTTATCCACTGTATAAGATAGACGTATGTGAGCCATCTTCTTTAGCTTAATGGAATTAACTAAACATGGTACGGAGATTATTACCAAAAGGAGAAGGATAAAGCTAAATAAATATAACATTTGGAAAGTCCCGTGTTTTTCACAGCTGCCATTATGACGTCACAAAACCGTGGAACTCTCAAGTGCAACCAAAGATTTAATTTTGAGAACGCTTATCTGGGTGTAAGAGATGATTCTGTAGAAGTCACAGACGACAGTGCAGTTATATATTATGAATACTGCTGACATTCAGAGATAAAGGAGGTGAACGTGATTGTTATTTACAAACCTCAATAATGAGAATAATAATAACTTTCTACAGTAATGTGAAACTTTTCTTCCATCAACAAACGCGCCTGTTACAAGGACTCGTCTTGATTTTGACAGCCATGCCTTTCCAAATTAGTGGAAAAAGTGTCCTTTTCTTTCCCGTTTGTTTGCAAATGAATCAAGTTACAGTCAGGCTGCCATGTTGTCGTCAATTTCTTGCCATGCGCAAAGATAACAAGTAAAAAATGCGTCGAAGTTTCTTCGGTGCAATCGAGTTTTCTGTAGGCGCTACAGCTTATAATCAAGGCCACCGGAAATAGATCTATCTTTCGGCGGTCTCGGTATAATGGTGTATGAGCCGCGGCCCATGAAACTTTAACCAGGGCCCGTAGGTGGCCTATCCTATACCGTTGCCAGAAGCACGATTATGGAAAACTTTAATCTTAAATAAAATAAAAACTATTGAGGCTAGAGGGCTGCAATTTGGTATCTGTGGCAATTGGAGGGTGGATGATCAACATACCAATTTGCAGCCCTCTAGCCTCAGTAGTTTTTAAGATCTGAGGGCGGACAGAAAAAGTGCGGACAAAAAAATGTCCGGACAGAATAAAGAGCGGACGGACAAACAAAGCCGTCACGGTAGTTTTCTCTTACAGAAAACTAAAAAATCACAGACATTTTGAGATATCCTGCCATCAAATAAAGAAGAGCGCACGATTCATTTATTCCTCGTAAACAACGAACGAACAAACAAACAGCCGTCCTTCCTTCAAAACACTCGCATAAAAGCTATTCTGACAGTCTGATAGAGATACAAACAGCATACACGCGTGTGCCGTAACTTTAATAGCCTCTGCGGCCGTGTAGCAATAAACCACTGATTAGGTTCCATGTTTCCTGCTAACACGTTCATAAGCCTTCCGAACGGGCTTTCCTTTTTCTTTTTTTTATTTCTTGGAATTCAGACTCCGACGATTTTTTTTTCCTCTTATTTCCAAAACATGTCTTCCAATAGTAGTTCATTTCAAAGAGATTCTTCCACACGCTAAAAATGTCAAGTTTGAATTTTTTTTTTCTTGGAATTCAGCCTCCGACGATTTTTTTCCCTCTTATTTCGAAAACATGCCTTCGAATAGTAGTTCATTTTAAAGAGACGATTCTTCCACACGCTAAAAATGTCAAGTTTGAATTTAGCTCGAGTGAGAAACATTCCTTCTTGAGAACGGCTTCATAACTAAGGTGTTTTCGAGATGGGAGGTAGGGAGGCAACAAATAGGCTTTCGGCGAAAATTCCTCAATATAAGTGTTTGTTTCGATGCCCCTGCTAACAGCAAAACATTACCGGGAATCTTCATATTTTTCCACCTCTGGGATGGGAGGCCTCGTATCTCTATGTCTATGTTTTGGAATGAATTTTATGAAACCAAAAGGAACAATATCCTGGCCTCCAGGAGATAATGAACATAACAATATTGCTACTCATGTTGATTTTAGATATATACACACTCTAGATAATTCAAGTTAATAAAGCGCCATCAGTGGTTTTATGCAACTTGGGCCTGAAGGACATTAAACTTGAAATATACGTTTGTTTTCTCTAACTTATAAAATATCTATACGTATATTTTCTCTAACATATAAAATATCTAAAGTTAAAGAAACCACGTAACACATACACACAAATCATTTACCTTACGCCCCTTACTCTTCGATTGACAGTTAGCAGTTATTTTCAACATATTTTATCAATGACTATCTGTCTTTAAATAGGACGAAATAAACCATAAATCGTCTTATGAAAGATTCACATGGAAATCACTCAAGCTCGGACAACTACCGCTCTGTTATGTTGTCGTCAGTCTTTCTTAAGTTGCTTGAATATTATTACCTTAAGAGATTAGACTCGTATATCAATTTCTGTGATCGTCAACGTGAATTTAAGGCTAGTTATAGCGCATCCACAGTTTGAATTTTAAAGAACAAGTACCTTAAAAATGTATAAAACAAAGTTCATTCTGGCGCAAATGTCTATTCCCAATTTAATTACTTTAGATACTCTTGATAATGCACACAAAGAGATGTTAATATAGAAGGCGATTGATGTTGAAATGCTGGGGATGAATTTAATTTAATCAGGTTAACCTGATTAAATTCCGATACAGTAACAAAGACAGTAAGCAAAACCTTTACGGGCTGCTCTATGAGCAAGAGCCCGTGCTGGCATGAAGCCAGCTTAATCAAAATAAAAAAACAACAACAAGCAAAACCTTAATCAATGAATGAAGAAAATATTTATGAATATTATCGATAATGATAACCGGAAAAAGAGAAGGGACATCAAATAATTTTTTTTTGTTTAATGAAACAAGTGAACAATCCCAAAAAAATAACAAAAACATTTTTAAAAATTTTCTTGGCTATAACAAAAGTCAATCAAATGACAGCGACTTATCCCTTATAAATATAAAAGAATTGTAAAGAAAGAGGTACACTGATTTCGTATGAATGAAAAACAATAGAACTAAATGTTTATTTAAAAATAATAAAACGTAAATTATGGGGCGATGGATCAAGAATATATTTATATAATAGCAAAATAAGAAAAGTGATCTTCCAAGGTAAAAGTGTCTCTAAGACTTATTAGAGCGCCCGACGAAGTATTAAAAATGGTTTCATATATATAAAAGTTAACAAATTAAATTAGAAAGAATTATGAGAGGAAGTAAGAATCATTAACAGAAACAGAAATATCTCATCAAAATGATAACTTGGACCAAGCGAAAATGAGAATGAGGAACCAATCACATCAATATATGGTGAAGTATGAATGAACCTTAAAACAATGAGTGACATTAACTAGGAAAACATGAACATCTAACTGGAGTAAAAAAAAAAAAAAAAAATTCACTGGAGTAAAAAACATAACATTTCACTGGAGTAAAAAAAAACCATTCCACTGAAGTAAAAAACACAAACATTTCATTGAAGTAAAAAAAACAAACATTTCATTGGCGCAAAAAACATGAACATTTCACTGGAGTAAAAAAAAAAACATGAATATTTCACTGGAGTAAAAAATCGTAAATATTTAAGGGGAGCAAAAAACCATGAACATTTCACTGGAGTAAAAAAACATGAACATTTCGTTGGAGTAAAAAACATAAATATTCCACTCGAGTTAAAAACATAGACATTTCACTGGAGTAAAAAAAAAAACATTTCATTGGAGTAAAAGAAACATAAACATTTCACTGAAGTAAAAAAACAAACATTTCATTGGAGTAACGAAAGCAGGAACCAAGGAACGTGGGTTGAGGACCTAAAGGAAAATCGAAAAAAAATAATAATAAATATAAACAACCTCATGCAAAAAGAAACAGAATCTCTTTTAAAATAAGAAACACAATAATGAAGAAAAAGAAAGGAAAAGGAAGGAAGAACCAGCCGACTGACGTAAAGAACATCGAGATAGGGGGACGCCAGGGTCCATAAACATCGGAATAATCTCAAGCGACTGAGGCTCCTTTATCTTACATCAACAAGTCGTTCCTGCTCCGTTGTCTGGAGTCGTTGAAGGAACGAATATTCCGGTTTTCGTTTATGGATCTTCATTCGTTTTGCGGTTTTATGGCCGGCAAGGGAACCGAGTCGAGGGAAGTTTCAGAGCTCAAGTCTTCCTCGAATCGGGTAGGATTTCAGTCGCCTTGCTGAGGGTAAAGGGATGTTTGGTGTAGATGTTTAAGGTTAAAGTTGTTGGTGTAGATGTTTAAAGTTAAAGTTCAACAAGTACAAAATGCGTCGAAGTTTCTTCGGCGCAATCTAGTTTTCTGTACAGCGTATAATCAAGGTCACCGAAAACAGATCTATCTTTCGGTATAATGCTGTATGACCCGCGCCCCATGAAACTTTAACCACGGCCCGGTGGTGGCCTATCCTATACAGTTGTCATAAGCACGATAATGGCTAACTTTAACATCAAATAAAATAAAAAAAAAAAACTACTGAGGCTAGAGGGCTGCAATTTGGTATGTTTGATGACTGGAGGGTGGATGATCAACATACTAATTTGCAGCCCTCTAGCCTCAGTAGTTTTTAAGATCTCAGGGCAGACGCGGACAGAAAAAAGCGCGGACGGACAGAAGATTAAAAATCAAAAGTTTGGTAAAAGACAAATATATAGCAAGCTCTCTAACTAATGAAAACAACTCAGGTGATTCCTTTATTTAACACTAATAATGATCCTGATAAAATAACACTCACAGTTATAGTAAAATTAAGTAAACATCTGTTTACCAAACCGAGCCAAAAATTTTTCCAGTTATCTCAAAAGGTCTATTGTTACTCTGTCATCAACAGCTTTAATTGTTGAGTGAAAATCCGTGGAAAATGTGCCATGATTATCTAAAAATCACTCGATTCCGGTGTTTTTTTAGTTTAGTCCAAGGGAGAATGTTAATGAAACATACACAATGTCACTTTCTGTTTGACCGTTTCGTCCAAAGACATCAAAATTTACTTGTAACGAAACCCACACTACCTGGGTGATGGAAGCTGATCACGAAATTTTGTAGCTCCCCCCATCCATTAATCTTTAACTACTAGAGGGGAATTAAGAAATCTCTCTCTCTCTCTCTCTCTCTCTCTCTCTCTCTCTCTCTCTTATCAGGAAAGTATATTCGATTCCGGGTAATATTTTATCCTTGCGATATCCTTGACCAGCGATGGACTATTTATCCTGGCGGAGGGCAAAGTTCCCACAGGATGGGTGAATCACTCGACCTCTGCCAAAGAAAGAAGGGTTTGTGCTTGAAGCTTGTTATTCCTTTTTTTTTTCCCCTTTAGATTTACAGTTTCCGGAATTTTTGCAGGATGAATATAATGACTAGACGAACAGATAGGACAGATCAACGTTCATATATATATACATATATATATACATAGATATATGTGTGTGTGTTTGTACATATATGTGTGCATATATATATATATATATATATATATATATATATATATATATATATATATATATATATATATACTGTATATATATATAATAAATGTAAACAATCAAAGGCATTATAAAGTTTCTGTTTATGAAATGCCTAATGTTTTTCTATTCTTGTGAGCAAAAATCATAATTTCGCTTATTTTTTAAATAAAGAATAAATGCCTTGCCTATGCTTATTTTCAGCAAAGTAAAAAGTTCATTCATTAATTAATTTCATTAGTTTTTTATATATAATTATTAACCAAAAGAAGTGTACATTTCTCACCAGGCTATTCAAGAAGAGTGTGGAAGCTAATTTGCCTCAGATGAGTATTCATAAAATTCTCTCGTCATAAAAATATTACAGTAATAAGAATGTTGTGAACAACACACAGTTTACGAACTAACAAGTTTCTTCAAATTGTTACATTAAATACAGCAGAAAGGAGCAATTTCAAACGTTCGAAAGGTTTCGAATTTCTTGACTATCAGCAAACTTACAAACAAACACACACACACCCGAGACTTTATTCGTTTTTTGTTCGCATTTTATATCAACTGCAATATTTTCCTGTTAAGAAAAGAGGTATGATTTATGTTCTCCCCGAGCCAAACTTTTCCTTCTTTAAATTTGGCACAAGTTGCAGGTTTTCTTGTGTGATGATAGAATGCAATAATTCTTCGGGGAGATAAACCAGTTCTTCATATCAGAAACTTCGCCGGTGTTGTTGCCTCATTTTTATTTGGACGAAGTTATTTCGTCTTCATTTCTGCTTATTTGTCTGTTTCTGGAACTACGTTTTGGGATTTTACTCCTCGTCCCCATTGAAACTATCTTTTCAAACCTTTCTTGAGAGACAATGAAGCATTTTTTAAAAATTTCTCATTAAGTCTTCCCTTTTTTTTTTTTTTTGTAAGATGCCTCTGTCTGCTGACCACAAAGGCTATAGTAACCCATTCCAGCTGCTTCCTTTCTTAGTAATGGATCACCATAGAAACAATACTATCTTTGATGCATTCAAGCTGGACTTTTTGTCTTGCTTCTCTCAAATAGAAAAAAAAAAAAAGCCTTTGATCCGTCTGAAGAAATCCCGAGAAAAAGATGTGTTTTTGTTCTCTCTCTGTCCTTTTCTCTCCTTAATCTCGTTCCGAAGAGGAGAGGAAAAAAGTATACTGGACGATGATAGAGAAGAGGACGATAGATAGGACTGGGTGAATAAAGATACAGATAAAGACAGCGGATTTCTTACAAAAGATACTAACGAAATACAATGATAGGGAGGGAAAAAATAAGAAAGATGAATGAGAACGAATAATTAGAGATGAAAAGGAATAAAGCACAATAAAAGGAAGGAGGGGTGGGTCGAGACTAAGCTGGAAGGGGAAGG
>JANJGK010000041.1:17401252-17420921 GCA_039081455.1 Macrobrachium rosenbergii
TCGCTCCCAAGTCTCATATAAATGAACAACGTATTTTACTTTATTTTTTTAAGGATTCGGTCACTTTTTCTTTTATATGTTTCTTTTTATGCGTGTATATTATACACACACATATACACGCATATATATGATATATACACATGTGTATGAATTGACGTATTTACAAGTGCTCAGTGCTTATGTCGTCTCTCTCTCTCTCTCTCTCTCTCTCTCTCTCTCTCTCTCTCTCTCTGTAGTAGGTGTGTGCGTGTATACATACATATATATATATATATATATATATATATATATATATATATATATATATATATATATATATTATATATATATATTAGCTTTATCACATACACAATTGTTCTGTGCATTAGTAGAATTACTAAAAGGACCTCATACAAACTGGATGGTATAATGATACCATCCAATTTGAATGAGGTCCTTTTAGTAATATATATATATATATATATATATATATATATATATATATATATATATATATATATATATAAAGTGAAAACCTCTTGTATTGTTATGTTAATCAATCAACATGCTTTCAAAAGCCGAAGACTGGAACTCAACCTCGTGGAGGAAGGGAGAAAGTCACCGTCACACTTGGAAGTTTAATGAGATAGATGATTAAGGTGCTTGCTGCTACTAACCTTTCCACCCAGGAAGTGATAAGGTAATTTAGAATTAATATTTCTGCTGACAGAGAAATGCAGGTCTGCAGTGGAATAACAAAATCAAACATGCATGACTGAACAAGACGTATATATACATAAACTCCCCAAGCATAGTTATATCTTTGTTTATTTTCATACTGCACGCATGAGCTGTTAGCACAACACATCAAATTCACAGTTTTCCTTGTATGCTTCATTTATAAGAGCAAACAAGAAGGATAAAGCACGAAAATCTATAGGTTAATGAATTTTGTGTGTCTATAGTTGCCTTGTTTTCACTTCGCAATCTTCTTTGAACGAATTAAAAGTTACAATACTCACCGCTAGAAACTCCCAGGGGAGGGCACATGAAAAGGTTTCTCTCTTAACTATGTTTAATAAAGTAACCCATAATTCTGACCGTAATCTTCAAGATAAGAGAGATAAATACGCTTATCTTATAACCATTGTATTGCAGGAACAAGTAACCTTGAACATCAACAATTTCCAAGATGCCTTTCAGGCAGAGTTAACAAATCTCAGACTTCCATCTTGTCCTTCAATCTCTCACTCCTGTTCACCCGTCGAGCGCGACGCCTCTTCTTCGCGTCACTAGCAAAATATGCAACAAAAGCAGAAGGGGCAATTCACCTGTAATAACACTCCACAAATGAGCATCATAATGCAGCGCATTCCAGTACAATTCCTGCGCAATTAAGAAACGCGATGGGGTCACCCGTCTCTGCCAACGAGTGCGAATTGCAGGCCAGAGAGCCCTCGTATCATTATGAATCAGAAGTTCGTCGAAAAGCCATTAGTACATCGTAACGCCGTTGCTGGAGAATAGAAGCCACCGGTAAATGGGGCTGACGTCTGTAATCAGCGTTGCAACATGAATATCCGTTGCCCGTGCAGGCTGTGGTAGGGAAGGGGTAGGGGTACAGACCTGCAGAAAGGGAGAGGGGTAAGGTAGGTACTCAACGTCCGGACGTTAAGCATTTTCGGTTAAAATCGTGTACAGAACGCGAAGTTTAAAGATCAAAGGTTGCTTTGAAGAGAGAGAGAGAGAGAGAGAGAGAGAGAGAGAGAGAGAGAGAGAGAGAGAAACGCTTGATATAACGATTTAGATGTTAGTGCAAATGAATTCCACATCAAGGGAAAAGGCTCTGTGGAAATTAGGACTGCCTGGCTACTACTGCTACAAAATAAGTCACCGAAAGGGGTTTATAATACCGGCCATTTCCTTTGCTGCCTAAATTCAGTAAAGGATGAGGGGTTCCAATTAGAGACTGCCTGTACGTATCGTGTTGTATAATTGTACACTATGTGGACACATATACACACGCATAAACATACACACATACACACATATATATATACATATATTATACAATTTATAAATATACACACAGTTAAAACAGACATATTTATGCCCACAATTACAACAGGACCTGGGAGCAAGTTAAAGAACTGAAAACAGAAAGAATGGTGTTGAACCTGATAAAAGATGGAGACTTGTATTAACAAAGGGCAAAATTGGGATTACTGATTGGTGGGTGGCATGAGGCAGCCTTGTACGAGAGGGAACTTTCGCCTCTTGTGCAACGGAATAATTGCAAAAAAAATTTTTTAAAGAAGAGACAAAGATGCACCTTGCGGCGAAAAGAAGTAATAACACTGAAAGGGGTAAACAAGGCTTTGTCTGTAGTTCAGTCCTTCCCAGAATGAAGCAAAAAAATTGAAGCAGCCAAAACGTGCGAATAATACCCCAATCTGAAACACAGAAGGCCAACATACAGCTTTCATAATATACATCTGGAAAAGAACTTCTGATAAGGACACAAAATGCTTGGTTTTTTTCAGGAGCAGATTTTGCTGTTTGCACAATGTGCTTTCTTCAAGAAAGTTTCAAGTAACCGGAATTCCCACAATGCAACAGACCAGAGATTTGATTACATATTCATCAAAGGGAATGAAATCATTCGAAGATAGAAGACACAGTGAGGGTAACTAAAAGTCATGGGGCCCGTGTTAAGATTATCTTCACTAAATCGGAGCTTACTTACAAAGAAAACTATTTCACACTGAGCCTGAACAACAGCTGGGTAGTGAAAGTGGGTAAAAATATAGCAGGTAGAACACTGCTTAAAAGCATCAAAGGACTGAAGGTCACCGATAAAAAGGAAAGGAATTGTCGACAGCTTAGAACCTTGAGGAACCACACTAAAAATGGGTGATGGAGGAAATATCAAACTATTCATAATGTCTATACTAAGTGATTAAATGAACTTTTAAAATGTGTTTACAAAAGAATTAATCAAAACATATATATGACCTACGGCTAACATAACTTTACGCCACAGTGTAAAATGTCTTAGATATATCAAAAGGAATGACAAATCATCTCAAAATTCCACAGAAAAGAAAAGCAAACACCAATTAAATATGTTCACTAGTTGACAATGTTTTAGTGAAGGTTTAACCGTGACAAAAAAAATTAAAAAATGCACCGAAGTTTCTTCTGTATGAAACTCTCAGCCGCGGTCCATGAAACTTTCAGCCACGGCCCGGTGGTGGCTTGTGTTGTCGATACCTATAGCGGTGCCGAAAGCAAGATCATGGCTAACTTTAACCTCAAATAAAATAAAAACTACTAGGGCTAGAGGGCTGCAATTTGGTATGTTTGATGATTGGAGGGTGGATGATCAACATACCAATTTGCAACCCTCTAGCCTTAGTAGTTTTTAAGATCTGAGGGCGGACAGAAAAAGCGCGGAAGGTCAGACAAATAGCCATCTCAATACTTTTCTTTTACAGAAAACTAAAAAGGAATTAGATTTAGTTTTACTTAGAGACTGAAAGTTGAGCAAGTATGTTTACAACTTACGCAACAGCAGCAAATGATGTCTGCTGGAACGAACACACAAGTTATTTTTCCGTCAGATGTTTCGAACAAGTTCACGTTAACAAGAGGAAGGTTAGTACAGGATTCTACAGTTATATAAAAAAGAAGTTGTAAAATGTCTGGAACCAGTCCATATGCAAATTCCTCAAGGAATCGTTCAAGAATTCTATCTGGACCAGATGCCGAGCCGGTCTTTAGGGTGCAAAAATCATATAAACTTTACGAGTAGAAAGTTGCAAATATTAAAAATTTTGTTGGGAGAGGAAACGTATTAACGAGGCGATCGCCGAATAATGGTAAAACGTAACTAAACTATACATTACTGACCTCTATTTAAAATTATTCTCATAATAAATTTCCCTTTAAATAATCTGACGAAAGATATATCGATACTAATATAACAGTACATGAACAACTATATGTTTTATGGTAAAGAAATAGTTAGACAATACCAGAAACTAAAGCAACAGAACCAAGTACGCATTCCTAATCTTGAAAAGCGTTCTGAAGCCTTTCAAAAATAAATCGCACTGCACAGAATTCCGCGAGGAAAAATTGACAGTTAAAAATATGGCATATTGGACCATGAAAAGAAAGACAAGAAATGTAATGAAAGACACGGAAAAAAAATCAATATAAAAAAAAATAGGAAGTGGTGGCGAGAAATCTGAAATCCAGCACGTGAAATGGACTAGCCCTCTTAAAAACGGGGAGTACCTTAACTCAATAGAAGAAGGGGGAGGGAAAAGGCAAAATAATCGAAAAGGGAAAAAAAGAGGGTCTCTGGATGCTCAAGAAAATATGGATTCTTTTCCAGCGGGACAAAGGTATACGGCGAGAAGGGAAGGAAAAGATTGAATGAACGAAATAGAGTTTAAAAAATGTCATTTTGGGAAGACCGAGAGAGAGAGAGAGAGAGAGAGAGAGAGAGAGAGAGAGAGAGAGAGAGAGAGAGAGAGAGAGAGAGAGAGAGAGAGAGAAGGGAGAAGTAAATGGAATAAAAGCCTGGGGTATGTGAAGTGAAAAGGATCAAAAAGAAAAAATACGGGCGGAGTGCTTCTTTCATTGGTAAATTTAGAGAACGAAATGATACGAATATCAATTTTATTCTTAATAACGCCAGTGAACACTGAAAATAATTCGACTTTGATATGAATTCTTTTAGCAGAACACTGAATTCTCTCACAAACAAATAACAAAGAGGTGCATCTTACTAACATGTGTTTTCCCCCTCTGTGTCAATGCGTTTTGGAGGGGGTTAGGTTAAGACCTTTCAATGTCAGTGTTTCACGACGTGTAAGACCAACGACTCAGAGGAGGGTCATATGCTACGTACAAGGTTTGTGATGCAAAGAATTACCCAAATTTTAAATTACTGTTATTATTACGGTTCAAAAACTTGTTGTTCCCAACTGATCGTCCACCTCATGTGGTGCACTGTAGGCATTACTTAAGGTTCTTTGCAGCATGTCTTCGGCCCCTAGCTGCAACCCCTTTCGTTCCTTTTACTGCACTTCCTCTCATATTCTCTTTCTTCCATCTTACTTTCACCCTCTCCTAACAGCTGATTCATAGTGCAACTGTGAGATTTCCTTGCGCTACACCTTTCAAACCTTTTACTGTCAATTTCCATTTCAGCCCTGAATGACCTCATAGGTCCCAGTTCCTGGCCTTTGACCTAAATTCTATGTTCAGTTATTCAGTCATTCCATCTGATCCTTCTACAACAGTCAGGATTATCTAAGATCTTTATGATGTTCCTCGGACGAAGAGCAAATTTGGCGACACGTCACTCACTACGGTAGGTGTCCAAGAGGAACGTCAGAGAATATGAAGTTTCTGAATAGCAGTTTATTTTTGTCCTTAACGTTGATGAACAGTTTCCCCATTGCCTTACAGAAAGTACATTGCACGTATTCATATATTTGCTGGGCAAAATTTTGAGTGAAACAACATCGAACAATGAACACGCGAGATACTGATTCTGACGTCATTTTAAAACGTAACAGTGGTAAATAATCCCAATAAGTTTAAAAGGAACAAAGCAACAAAAAAATAAAATGTCAAAGTGGTGAGGTAAAGTTATCAAACCAACCTGTCTGATATCAGTACCTGTGTACCTTTTATCTCAATCCGTAACTCAAACTACTTAAAAAGAACATGACATGACCTTGGGAAACCTAATATACCAGATAGCAATGATTATAAGAAGGTTATGAGACAGCATATAGAAGATTCTACGCACATTAAATGTCGTAGAAGCAGCTACTATGTTAGTAGTAAGAGTAATTGAAGTTTTTAAGATTCGCTTCTAAAACAAATACTCATAGAGAAGAAATATGAACCTTTGGCAAAAAAAAAAAAAAAAAAATTACTGAAAAAACCAGGCAGTTAATAAAGGAACAAGAAATTATACGGAACGAGCAAAAATGCCAACATGACAATGGGACCAAATTAGTTAAAGTATTTCTTCAGTGTGGAAATGCACTTTCCCCATGTCTGTCTTAAAAAGAAATTCTTAGAAAACTTTCAAAACGGTATTATTTTCTTTATACTTTAATATCTACCTAACATTCTAAAAACAAAGGAGCCTTTCATTATTTTCCTTTTTGCAGCACGACTAAAAGCAAGGTGAATATCTAGTGAGAGAACTTTCCTTGAAATGCGTTTGAGGAAGCAAACGCCACCCTTAGTTTCGAAATACTTCGCTTGGAAAAACTATTGCCTCCTCCTCCTCCTCCTCCTCCTCCTCCTCCTCCTCCTCCTCCTCCTCCTCTTCTTCTTCTTCTTCTTCTTCTTCTTAAAACCCACGGCTCTAATAAAGCAGAAGAGCGACTTCCTCCCCTTTAAAAGAAAAAGCATCTCACATTTATTTACATGCGCGTCTGCAGATGGCCGGCGCACGCCCCCCCCCCCCCCCCCACCACAGGCGCTGTGCGAGCAACATTGCAAAAGTACATCTGCTGCCGTGTGTACAACAAATTGCAGTTCATTGCGTTAATTCGGATTTATTACTCAGCCTCGGTAAGGACCGGCAAACTCCCGAGAGGAATTCCTCTTTTCACGGAGGGCGCTGTCTTCATTAGAGCTCTTTAATGCGAGGTAATTCGAGCGAGTGTGTGCGCTTTCGTGGTAGAATGTTGCTTCGATGAAGACGACTTTTCGCTTTTTCTGATATTGAGAGGAATAGAAGATTTAAGCCGAGGGCCAAGCTCTGGGACCTATGAGGTCATTCAGCGCTGAAAGGAAAATTAAGAGTGCAGGAGGTTTGAAAGGTGTAACAGGTGGAAAACCTCGCAGTTGCACTACGAAAAAATTGTTCTGATATGGGAGTGAATTTCGAGTACCGTTCGGCTTGCATATTGTTAGCTACAACCTACTACTCACTCCCTAATTTTTTTTTTTTTTTTCATCGAAAGATATTGCGGTATTAGGTGGCAACTACGCTTCTCTTATAACTTCTGTCCAGTCCGTATGAGGCCTTCAATTTAGTTGGAGCAAATTTCATACTTCGAAACCTTGGTTAGGATGATTATATATAGTTATGACGCTGGCAAGCAGAATTTACAGCATAAAATGGCGACTAAATTTTTATTACATAAAATGTAAAAGTATTCACTGATCTTCTGAAGTAACGATAATGTATGTGTGTGTATGCACATTAAATATATGTATATATATATTTATATATATATTATAATGTATTTAATATACATATAGTAAAGTGTAGTGTTCATTTTCTACTGCAACTGCTTGTAACTTTTCGTTAAAGATTTTAGCGAAAATCCTTTTTATCTGGTGAAACCAGCAAGCCACATGTTACCAGAACTTTTAATATATATATATATATATATTATAGATAATATATTATATATATATATATAATATATATATATATATATATATATACACTGTATACATATCAAAACTAATTCTATAAGTTTTAGTATATAAGCTGTTTCTTTCTAAATATTACTGTCATCAACAATATATTATAATGCTACAGAATGATCTCTCCCTTACAGAATATACTGTAACTGTATCGGAGAAGCCGGTAGCCTGAGGGCAGTACTGGTGAATCTCCGAAGTTCTGCAGTATAAATTTAGAAGCCAACCGAATGAAACTGTGTTATTATTTTTTTCGTTCATATTTATACCAATGTTCTGAATGTTTCACGGCTTTTCTCCAGACTTACTTTTTTAAATTTTTACTATTTTTTTTTTTTGCACGTCCATTCTGCTATATCTTTTCTAGCCAGATTCTAGGAATATTACTGTACAATGAAATACTTGTTTTATTAGAAGTCATCTTGAATTTCCCAATCTGCTACATCTTTTCAGCTAGATATATAAGTAATATTATTGTATACTTAAAAACTGGCTTGATGTCAGGCTATGTATAGCCTGCCCAGGGCCAATGTTTATAAAACAAGACCAGAAAGGAAATCTTCCTCATTTCCTCTGCTCGTCCCTTTCCTAGAAGTAAGGGTATATTTCATCCTTCATTGAAAAATGACTGAAATATCCTTCATTGAAAAATGACTTTTAACCTGGAACTGATAAATAGAGATGGGGAGTTGTCTTGGAAAAGAGTGAGAAGTGAAATAATTTTAGTTTGTGTATATGTATATATGTGTGCATATATGCATATATATATATAAATATATGTGTGTTGTGTGTGTGTGTGTACATGTATGTATATATGTGTATATGTATTATATGTATATATAAATATATATTATATACACACACACACACACACATATATATAATATATATATATATATATATATATATAATATATATATATTATATAATAGTATATATATATATATTATATATATATATATATTATAATATATATATATATATATAATATATATATATATATATATATATTATGTATTTGTGGGCGCTTGCGCTTGCGTTTGCAAAAAGCGCACACGCGTGTACACGAGTACGGTGATCGTTTATATCAGTCTCTTCATCTGCAATTACATAATTTATATTTGAAATCACCCTCAGATGCGATGTGTCTTCATGCGATAAAGTTGCATAGGAGACAGTCTTTCGATGACACACTCGACTAAGAATATTTCCTCTTTTTTGGGTGTAAGATTGACAGCTTTATAGTAAAGAAAATGAATTACTACTCTTACACCAGACTACATCACTTTTCCTTCATCGAATACAGTTCATAAAAGGTAAGAAAATGAGAGGAAGGAAGACTGATAAATAGTTAATTCACGGCACTGTCACAACAGCTTAACATTCTTTCCTACGCTCAATCATCCCTCTCAAATTGACATTTTCAAATGTCCAACACTGGCCTGCTGTACCTACAAGACCTTTTTATTTATTTTTTTTGAAGGGTGGATTGGGCTGCCAGCTTATCAGACCTCCTGGACCTAATTATACCCGTCTCTAAGTGACATTTTCAACCGCCCTACACTAATCTCACCTAAGGACCACCCTCTCTAAAAAGAAAGGAAAAAAAAAAAATATTTTTTTAGGAAGTTGTGTAGGGTGGGGCGGGGGTGGGGGGTGGGGGGAGTTCAGCGACCAGGCATGTCTCCCTTCTATTAAATAAATACATCTATACGAAAGGACGACTACCAGAAGCCACCGACAGGCCATTGTATCTCATGTCTTCTTAATCGCGCTATTTTTACCAGGCGGCTGCGGCGTTCTCGAGGACCAGCTGTCGACGCCCTTTTTGGGCGTGTAAGGGTCCCTCTGACGGCGTTTAATCCTCCGGTCAAGTTGCCTTTCTCCGTCCAAAGCTCTCTCTCTGGCTTATAAAAGGTGTCGCCTTTTGGTATCTTATTTATTTTGTTTTTTTATCCTAGCGTTTAAGAGGGTCTCTCTCTCTCTCTCTCTCTCTCTCTCTCTCTCTCTCTCTCTCTCTCTCTCTCTCTCTCATCCCTTACGCCAGTTTCTTTTGTCATCTTCCTCTTCCGTTCTCCGGGAGGAGGCAAGGGCTAATTGTCAACGCCCTAGGGCTTCCGATCCTCTTTGATTTTTCAGTAAAACTCCTCGTTTTCCCTCACAGTGATATGCATATAAGGGCACCGACAAAAATTAGTTTGGTTTTATTTTAAATGTCACTGGACTTCTAACTCGGGTTGGAGATTTCTATACTTCAACATAATAAAAACTTGATATTTCTATATTTGAACAAAATAAAAACTGATATTTCTGTATTTGAACTAAATAAAAACTGGATATTTTCTATATTTCAACAAAATAAAATCAAGATATTTCTATATTTCAACAAAATAAAAACTGGATATTTCTATATGTTCAACAAAATAAAAACAGGATATTTCTATATCTCAATAAAACAAAAACCGAAACAACTTCATAAGCCTTCGCAGAGACGGCCTACCACGCAGCCACACAGCAAAGAAAAATATAAAGAAAAAGAAAACGAAAAAGAGGAAATAAATTTAAACATCCCTCATCGCTGGAGGCTCTTTCGTCTCTGCCCGCCCAATACATCTCTCCATCCTTGTCGGACGCAATTATTACCGAACACGGCAATATCCACTGTGACACTTTAGTTCCGTCCCTTCCCATACTTTGAGAGGGGCCGGGGGGTGGGGGGTAGGGGAGGATACGGGAGTGTGGACGGGGGGAGGGAGGGAGGAGTGCGGAGCCCTTCTAGGGGATAGTGATGGCGTATTTGAGCTTGGCCGGAGCGTATTGTGTCGCCTGGGGATTAGGCTACCAGAAAAGGCTGGGAAAGAACTGCTACAGAATCCACAGGGCCCGTTCATCTCCTTTCTCCTCCACCTCTTGCTCTTCCTCCACCTCCTCCTCCTCCTCCTCCTTCTCTTTTTCCAACTCCTCCACTTCCTCCTCTTCCAGAGGAGTAGCCCCATGTTACCAACCGACCTGCCTCCTCCTATCTCGTGTTCGTTTCCATTTAAATAGGAATGTATAATGCCTAATTAAGTAATAGCATGGCGTATCAGATTTTACTTAATAATAATAACAATAATAATGTTAATAATAATAGTTTAATTCAGCTCATGGCCATAAGCAAATGTAGAATGCAAAGACAACCAAGTCAGTCTCTGGATGAGAGAGAGAGAGAGAGAGGAACTCATGTGGGAGAGTGATTTATATAGTAAGGTTTAACAGATCTATTTGTCATCAAAACGGCTTCAAATATGGAACTCATTATGTTACCTTGGTGTTATCCTTGCTGAAAGCTTAATTTAATTAATAAAGCATTAATGGATTTCCCGTGAAAAAGATAATATACATACATGTCAGAAAAATGAAATGTTTTTGCATTGCATTTAGGCACAGCAGCCTACTGTAGTAATCTAATATACTACTGTATACAAAGAAGTGCTCAGTATGATGAGTACATCAATAAGGTATGTTCACGTAAAATTCACGCATAACATGAAGTATGAACGCGGATTAGGTGAAAATGAAAATGAATTTGTTTTGAAATATAGTGTATCTTGAAAGTTCCTTATGTTTTACGCTGAACACCACTTTCTTGTTTGCATCATCCCTTAACACACTCTCTCTCTCTCTCTCTCTCTCTCTCTCTCTCTCTCTCTCTCTCTCTCTCTCTCTCTCTCTCATGTGATAGTAAAAGAGATAATTTTCAAAATGAATGGAAACCGACCACTTTTTTGTCCAGACCTCTATTACAAATGGCTGACCCTTCCCCATATTGTAGAGGAAGGATTGCCTCTCATAAAAAAAACTGTTTCTGTTAAAAGGTGCTTCGAAAAGGGTTAGAAATATGGAAAAACCTAAACAAACGACAGGGCACATGTCATGCAAACTGAATAAGAATTGCTTTGAAATTATTCGCAAGCACAATACTCTGTCCTTTTACATTTTTTTTTATTTATTTTGAACAGTACTTTTACACCATTGGTTCTTAACCTTTTTTATTACCACGCCCCCTCTAAGAGTTGGTCCTTCCCTCCACGCCCCCCTTGCATCTAATGAGTAAAATTCCCTCCCAGATTCAAAGGAAAATAAAAAAAAAAGAGAAGGATTTTTTTTTTTTATTCTTTGGGAATGGAATTAGTGAGATACTCGATACTGCTTCTTAGTGACTCTTGTTAAGAGAATAAAGAAGATAATTAGAGAATTTTTTATTTTTCCCTAGGGCGCCCCCCAGGTTAAGAACCACTGTTTTAGACCAATCTGTTCCTCCTGAATCTGTTCATCGCTTTTCAAATGATTTGTTTTACCACATGAGTCTCTCTCTCTCTCTCTCTCTCGTCTCTCTCTCTCTCTCTCTCCTCTCCTCTCTCTCCTCTCTCTCTCTCTAGCATGTGTTTGGGACGATGAATCACGGCTAAAATGAGACGAAACCAACAAATTTTTAGTTTCGGTCTCCATTGCAAATGACTGATGACTCCAAAATTGTATGGGGATGACTCTATAAAGCAACATTCCCATGTCCTAGTTTAAAAACATAAATGGTTTCGGAAATTGATAGGAATACGGACACAAAACCAAGATAAGACTGATCAGGCACCTAACAATTTGGGAGAACAGTCTCTGTGCAATTTGAGCCTCTTTACATACAAAGTTATGAAGTCTAAGCTCAGGGCTCTCCAGATTTCACGAATGACTGACTTATGGATTGACATATTTTGCGTGTTGGAAAATCAATTATTCTGAAATTTGGCCTCGAAGGTTACTAATTTGAAAGCTGTAATGTATTACATTCAAATTCTTGTGAAAGGTGTATAGGAAGGACAATTTTTATTGGGCTATGTGCAACCATTCGCAAGGAACTGATGGACACCCACGCATCCACACTCAGAAACAAACTTTCGTGTGTGTTTAGAATCTCTCTCTCTCTCTCTCTCTCTCTCTCTCTCTCTATATATATATATATATATATATATGTGTGTGTGTATGTATGTATGCATATATATATATACTATATATATATACTATATATATATATATATAGAGAGAGAGAGAGAGAGAGAGAGAGAGAGAGAGAGAGAGAGAGAGAGGAACGAAAACAAGGCCACTTCATACTCCCCCTCCCCCCACCCCCATCACCCCCGGGGCTTGATTTATAAACCAATGTCCTATTCTTTCGTCTCCTAAATCATGTAAGAGCTTTTAGGCCACACACTTATGCCCCCAGTCGGGAGATAAAGGGGAAAAAATCACGGGGCACGCGACCTCCAAAAGAGCAACATTGGGAACAAAATGCTCAAACAGGGCCGTTCGGTGGGTGGGTGAGTTGGCGGGGGAGGGGTAAGGGAGTGGGGGAAGACTGTTAAGATCTGAGGGACCGGAGGGGAAGAATGAGGGGAAATAGGAGAAAGAATGATGGACGGGAGACGGTACGAAAGGGAATATTGAATGAAGGGATGAAAACAGAAGAGGAAAGAGAAATAAAGATAGAGATAAGGATGAGAACAAACAATGGAGTTTGGGATTAGGATGGACGGTAGACATAAGGATGAGAACAAAGAATGGATGAGGATGAAGGATAGTGATGAGGATGACAACAACGAAAAGATGAGGATGAAGGACAGTGAACAGGATGAGAACAAAGAATAGAGATGGGAAACGAGGATGAAGGATAAAGATAATGGTCAAAACAAAGAATAGAGATAAGGAAGGAAGATGGATCATAAAGCTGAGAACAAAGAATAACAAAGAACAGAGATGGGCAAGGAGGTTGGAAGATATAAATCAGGACGAGAACACGGAACGAGGAAGAAGGAGGAGGAGGAGGAGGAGGAAGAGAGCGAAAAGACAGGAAGGAGCTGAGAGTAGGGGGAGAGAGGGGGGAAGGGGAAGGAGAATGGATATTATCTCTCCGCAATAGTAAATGATTATAAACGCGAGTTAATGGCGAGTGCGATGCGCGCTCTTCCGCCTCCACGTAGCCGTCGGCTCGAGATCAACATCCTATTGTTACTGTCTGGGATGCGCTGGTTGGCTTCCCATGGGAAAAAACAGGCACCATAAATGTTATTTTTTGCCTTGGGAATCAATGGCAGTCTGGGGAGAGAGAGAGAGAGAGAGAGAGAGAGAGAGGAGAGAGAGAGAGAGAGAGAGGAGATGAGAGAGAGAGAACTTAATGCCTTGAATGTGGAATCGCTTTTCGAGACATTTGTTAAATGCTTAGTCAATGTTATCTAACAATATAACATCATTGCGAAGTTAAAATTTACAAGTGTTAACGGTAAAAAGAATAATATTTTTTGGCGGGACGAATTGTATAGCAAATGAATAAGCCGAGGTTCAATTTATGGCAACAAGTTACGATATGTTACGATCGAAGTGATCGTGTGCGATATATATATACATACATATGTATATATATATATTATATATATATATATATATATATATATATATATATATATATATATATATATATATATATATATACATACATACATACATATATATATATATATATATATATATATATATATATATATATATATACTGTAATATATACATTATAAACAATACGCCTGTGTACTTATTACACCAACAGGCATTAATTTACCTCAATATGCTATTCCAGTTTCCTGAAACATACGTTCCATGACTTGTTAGGTATACTGACGGCAAATTCTTTATAAGTTTTTAATTTAACGTCTCAAAATTTGACGATTGCATGATATTTCCCAGTCCCATGTCTGCTGGCAAACTGCGGGACTGCAAATGTAACCTCCATTCTTACGAGGATTTGCGATAGTGCTGATCGCTCACCACACCCAAGATTATTAACAGTTATACTGATTTAGAAGGAAGAACGGCAAAGGTGTAGAAAATTAACGCCTGCCGTATACAGGCAGTGGCAATATATACATACATACATACATACATATATAGACATATATTATATAGTATATATGTGGGTATGTATATATATATATATATATATATATATATATTATATATATATATATATATATATATATATATATAATATATATTATATATATATATTATACCATTCCACCCTCGTATACCAGATTGTTACCTACCACAGCTTAATAACTTTTAGATACCTACTGTAGTTCACTGCTGAGGTCAGCAAAAGCGGAAAGGGATTTAACTGAAAGAGCCTCACCCAATTATGTAGATATATATATATATATATATATAATATATATATATATATATATTATATATATATATATATATATATATATATATATTATATATATGTTGTGTGTGTATATTTACTTACACAAGTATATCACCATTTACAAAAACTGAATTCTGCTACAAACAATTATATTTCCTGTTGTATATTCCCCTCTTACACATGACCCTTACATTCTATTTTGGTCAATGGATTACCAAAATACATGTTCGATATTTGGTAGGTAAGTAAAATATTTATCAAATTCGGTCAAACCTAAAACCTATGTATATATAGCAACAGTTCGATAGATGTCATGAAAATCCATCAATGTTAATTATTCACATTTTACAATGTTCAAATCATGACCCGTATGGTACGGGTTTAAATATCCTTCCGCGTTAATATTTCGTTCCCTGTTTTGACAGTTGTTTAATAACACGTAGGTGCAATCTTTTATTTAATTTAAATGCTTATCACGATACATTTACGTTTCGAGTGCCTTTCTACGATGAAATCTCGTAACCTGTTTTTGTAAGATTCTTAATATATTTCTAAAAATACTTTTTGATAATTATGCTAATTTAACTACCGATCAAACGATGTCTTCACTTCTATGTCGGCGGCCAATTTAAAGTATTGCAAGAAAAAAACATGAACGGATTATCAGCAAGTATTTGTTGCGTTAGACATTTTTCTATTATATCAAAGTTAATAACATAAAGACATGAATCACTTGCATATGTGAGCTGCGTTCGCCCATTCTTAATTTGTTAAAAAGAGGACCGCTAGAATAAAGTCTAGTAACAGATATCCAGTATACCACGAGAGAGAGAGAGAGGAGAGAGAGAGAGAGGAGACGAGAGAGAGAGAGAGAGAGAGAGAGAGAGAGAGAATGATTCTGAAAGACAATACACAGAAATTTCTCTATGGCAGAGAGAGAGAGAGAGAGAATGATTCTGAAAGACAATACACAGAAATTTCTCTATGGCAGAGAGAGAGAGAGAGAGAGGGAGAGAGAGAGAGAGAGAATGATTCTCTAATAGACAATAATTCCTCGTTGGGCAAGTGGGTTCCGTTCTCAGCTAGCACTCTGCTGGCCGCAAGTTCGAATCTCCCGAGCGGCCAATGAAGAATTGGAGGAATTTATTTCTGGTGATAGCAATTCATTTCTCGTCATAATGTGGTTCGGAATCCACAATAAGCAGTAGGTTCTGTTGCTAGGTAACCAATTGGTTCTTAGCCCCGTGAAATAAATCTAATCCTTCGGGCCAGCCCTAGGAGAGCTGTTAATCAGCTCAGTGGTCCGCTTCAACTAAGGTATACTTAACTTTCTAATAGACAATACAAAAAAATTTCTCTAGTTTATGTCATACCCGACAAAGAGAGAGAGAGAGAGAGAGAGAGAGAGAGAGAGAGAGAGAGAGAGAGAGAGAGTGATTCTGACAGACAATACACAGAAATTTCTCTAATATATGACATGGAAATGCCGAGAGAGAACCCTCTTCCTTTGACATCCCAGCGCCAGATTTCCTTTCTGCCCTAACGAGGCACTCCTTCAAACCACAGTGCCACCGGAATAAAGAATTCATGTAAGCTGGCCGTTAGTAAGGCCCTTTTGGAAACAAGGACTCTTGGAGTCATTGTGTCCTCCTTATCTGCGTTTGTGTATGTGTGTGTATGTGTGTTTGTGTTCCTTGGCACAGAGGATGCTGGAAAAATCAAATAACAATGGTTTTCAAGTGAAAAATGGACTTTTTGTTTTATTTAAATGAGTAAAGTTTTGTGCATTTATATGCGCCATTTTTTGAATCTATAAATATTTGCTTATCTTTCAGTCGTAAATTTGAGGACCAATAAGTGTTTTCTTTTACGTACTAAATATAGCATTATTACTCAGTAATTGGGTTTAATAGACGACTTTTTAATCATTAATATATGCTAAAAATATCGCTGAAATAATTAAATAAAATAAACCTAAATTTTTTACTTGTGTTAGTTATGGGAATCGTTTCTCACGAAAAAAGTTCTTTACCAGTCCCAGAAGAAACATCCAATCAAATGTTTCTCCCTTGCCAACAAAATAAGCAATTATATGTAAAAACACTGAATGACCCTGCATTAAACTATCCCTACTATGGTCCTAAAAATCTCTCCTGTAATCCAGAAATTCAAGACTTATTTTCATATACTTGTAAGAACTCCCCGTTTAGAGATATCTCATAAGAGATAATGGTACAAAGAACAGACAAAATGCATAAAATAGAGTGATTTAGGTAGATTAATGACCAGCTCTACAATGCAAACAATGAGCAATTATTTAGGTAGATTAATGACCAAACTCTTTGTTTTGTAGTTTTCCGAGTGACATCCAAAACAACTGACTACTAGACAGATAATGCAAGTCTAACCTATGCCGCACATCCGACCTGCGCCCTAGAAACGTAACAATGAACAGATATCAGAGGCCTACTATTAATCTATCTCTTGCATACTGTAAGCCTCCTTCCCTACAGCCAAAACAACAGAGAAATGGGTAGATAGCCAAGAAAATGGATAAATGAGTCAACAGCTTCAGTTTCAAACCGTGCCCTCAAGTTAGTATTTTGCCGTGAAATCAAAACAATAATCCAATGGGCAAGTAGTTATGTTGTAACGCCAGTTTTGGTAACCATGAATCAATCAAATCAGGCAAATAAAATCTTTATTTCTTTCGTCTGTCTTCAAAACAATAATCCAATGGGCAAGTAGTTATGTTGTGACGCCAGTTTTGGTAACCATAAATCAATCAAATCAGGCAAATAAGTCAATTTATGCTTTCGTCTGTCTTCTGCCCTAGACCAAAAACAACAGACACTGCAGATACTCAAAGTGTGGGAACCCTTGCCTTCCATCTGTATTTAAAAATGGTACCTCTCCCCTTTGATTAAAGGCTATTTAACTAGATAGGCTCACAAACAGACAGCCACATAGGAGCACAGAGAGATTAGATAATAAGCTAAACGAATACACGGGTCGATATCTGCAGCGTCACCCGGGAGTCAAGCTTGGATGTTAAAATATTCAGACGAGGGAGGCGGGCGTTAGGCTTAAGACGTGTCAAGGGTTAGGTTTTAAAGGCTAATTATGCATACCGGAGTAAAAGGTAATAAAGGTTCTCATTTACTTCCGGCTGTTGTTTCCAAGTGGCTGTAAATTAGTCAGGTGATGATGTGGAGTCAGTTTTTTGTGTTGCGCGACGTAGGGAGGGGCCGTAAAACAAGTTTGGACCAAAATGCTAAGTACATATTTTTATGTCCATTTTTTTTTTTTTTTTTTTGTGGTTTGCATTTCGACGATGATCCTTCTCTCTCTCTCTCTCTCTTCTCTCTTCTCTCTCTCTCTCTCTCTCTCTCTCTCTTCTCTCTCTCTCTCTTCAACGGAAGATTTCTACCTCTCTCTTCAACATAGTATTTCTATCCTCTCTCTCTCTCTCTCTTTAACGGAAGATTTCTACCCCTCTCTCTTCAGGAGAGTATCTCTCTCTCTCTCTCTCTCTCTCTCTCTCTCTCTCTCTCTCTCTCTCCTCTCTCTCTTTAACGGAAGATTTCTACTCTCTCTCTTCAACAGATTTTTTGTACTCTCTCCCTCTCTCTCTCTCTCTCCTCTCTCTCTCTCTCTCTCGTCTCTCTCTCTCTCTCTCTCTCTCTCTCTTTAACGGAAGATTTCTACTCTCTCTCTTCAACAGATTTTTTGTACTCTCTCTCTCTCTCTCTCTTCTCTCTCTCTCTCTCTCTCTCTCTCTCTCTCTCTCTCTCTTCTCCAACGGATGATTTCCACTTCATTTAACTCATAATCCTGCTCAGCAATGTAAAGAGCATATATAACTTTCTGAAAGTATAAAAGTAAACCGTAAACCGTATCTAAGATGGTGGGATAGGTTGCCTAATTAAACTCATCATAGTTGCTCTTGCCTTTTGTATGTTAAGATAACAGGCCTACTTAATTTACAGCTTGATAAAACAACTGTATCAAGGCCTAAAGCGTATAGCACACTTTATCCTTTGGGGGCCAGTTTCAAACACAAATTTGAAATAATAAACTTTAAATGTAACTGAGTAAGAAATAATAAACTTTAAATGTAACTAAGTATGAAATAATAAACTTTAAATGTAACCAAGTATGAAATATAACCTTTAAATGTAACCAAGTATGACATAATAAACTTTAAATGTAACTAAGTAAGAAAATAATAAACTTTAATGTAACTAAGTATGAAATAATAAACTTTAAATGTAACTAAGTAAGAAAAAATAAGCTTTAAATGTAACTAAGTATGAAATCGTGTACTTTAAATGTAGCTTAGGTGAGAAAAAATAAAGTTTAAATGTAACTAAGTAATAAATAATAACTTTAAATGTAACTAAGTAAGAAATAGTAAACTTTAAATGTAACTAAGTATGAAACAATAAACTTTAAATGTAACTAAGTAAGAAATAATAAACTTTAAATGTAACTAAGTACGACTGGTGAGTAACAGTATCACAGATTTCGGACATTTGCTGTAAGCAATATAAAAATAGCATTAACATATTCAAATACAACATCCTTTTGGCATATTTTTCTTCGTAGCTTCGAGTTCTCTGAAATAAAAAATTAATCAAATAAAGTTCAAAAAAAAGCAGTATCGGATGATATATGAAATATTTTTCAAACATTGTTGCTGTAGTCTCTAAAATGCTTTTGTTGGAGATGTTCTTACGAAAATACATTTAATAGTTTAGGAATATGTCATTTAAAAAAATATACTAATCGTTTAGGAATATTTAATTAAAAAATTATAACTGAAGATATTTTTTCTAAAAAAAAAAAAAGAAAAACATCTCATTGGCTCCACGCTTATCCTAACGTTTTGTTGTTTTTGCTTCCACACAAATGTCATACCGATAAGACTTGTGAGAAGTAACATAACCAATAAAATTTAAAAGAACTCGCACACAAATAAATGAG
>JANJGK010000041.1:17421021-17423521 GCA_039081455.1 Macrobrachium rosenbergii
AATAAAATTTAAAAGAACTCGCACACAAATAAATGAGCACTTACTGACACCAAAGGCTTCTCAACAAGCCGACAGGCAATGATAAAATGAGAAAATAAGACGTCCCTAGGAAAAACGTAGCAAACACATCGCTGCAATATGCGACCTCTAAAACGCACGATAAGAAGCGAATATAAATAAAACAAATGTAAAAGAAAGCTATCACGACTATCACCTTTTGTCGAGACAATTTACACCTGGCGACGTCACTCGTTGGAATTTATGGGGTGGGCTAAAGGCATAACCGAGATTACTTAAGCTAACAATGATGGGCATTAGTTGGGGAGGGGGGTGTCGGGGTGGGGAGGAGGAGGAGGAGGAGGAAGATGAGGGGAATTGAAGATGGGGTGTGGAATGCTATGCAGGGTGGATTCGCGTTCTTCATTTGTTTGTATACTTTGTTTGTATATTTATTTATTTTATTTGTTTTTTACTGTTTTTTTTACTGCTTTCGCTGGTAGTTACATTTCTCCATAAATATGTACTCTAAATGTAATTTGCTTTTGAAACTTGTTCAGAATTTTTTATATTATAATCATAACTGCATTGATTCAGGCATTACTATTTTCTTCTGTTGAAGTTCAGTGCCTTTTTGTAAATAAGAATATGTATTCCATCTGTATTTTCTTTATAAACCTAACTTGTTCAGCATGTTGGACAATTTGATATTTGACCCCGAGGTCAGCGCCTAACTGATTTTGAACACTGGTCTTATGTGACAATAAACTATCGTAATGGTTCATGCATTATCTGTTCATGTCGTTATTTCCATATTTTCACGCCTAAATAATTGCACAGCACTTCATTAAACATTAAACTTATTCGGTTTTTCAAACACCTATCTATTAACAAGACAGAATTTCCCAACAACATTGCCACATTTCATGATTTTGCCTCTTACAATATAAACCAACTGATTAGGATATCCTCTTACATTGTTATACAGCGAATATTATACGTTGAAATACATCCAACTACATTTTAGGGTAAAAAAAAAAATCCGTTAAAGGACAAAACTACCACTATTTCGGACAGGCTCACTTTTTTTTTTTTTTGATGAACCTCAAACACAGGAATAAAAGAGGGGAAATATTGCAATTCAAAAGAGAAAATAACATTATCCGAACTGAAAACAATATATATTTTTCACTTTCAGTAAAATAAACATTGTCAAACTATGAGACAGCTATAACGAGAATGGCAGCAGCAAGAGAGAGAGAGAGAGAGAGAGAGAGAGAGAGAGAGAGAGAGAGAGAGAGAGAGAGAGAGAGAGAGAGAGAGAGAGAGAGAGAGAAAGAAGAAAACGGCATTAGAACGGCAAATAGGATGCAATAAACTTTCAACAATATAACTAATATCAAATTGTGAGAAAGATGCACTAAGAAACAGCACCAGCTGAGAGAGAGAGAGAGAGAGAGAGAGAGAGAGAGAGAGAGAGAGAGAGAGAGAGAGAGAGAGAGAGAGAACTGTATTTACAATTAAAAGAGGACTCTCACATCACTGAATCCTTTAATGAAATCACGAAATGACAAAAATAGCCTGAGAAATGTCCTGCGAAGACCTGAAAGACAAATAGGCTCGGAATCAACTTTAGGGGTTAATAACTCTTCAGAAATGGGGAGAAGGAACAACCGACAAAGGCATTTCAAGGTCTCTTCGCTCAATTACCTCAAGATATATCTGTGGATTCCTGTGATGTTTTAACGCTGTTGTGGAATTCTTTTCATTGAATAATTTTACAAAGCAATTCTCGATGGAACATTTACTTCATGGCATAAAATATGATTTATATTTATAGCACCTGAGTTCGTTTATGTGTATTAGTAGGTGCATAAATACACATTATATACATGTGTGTATGCGTGTGTATGTATATTTGTGTAGACACACATAAACACATGCATATATATAAAATATATATATATATATATATATATATATATATATATATATAGAGAGAGAGAGAGAGAGAGAGAGAGAGAGAGAGAGAGAGAGAGAGAGAGAGAGAGAGAGAGAGAGAGAGAGAGAGAGAGAGAGAGAGCATGTATAACCATTAGTGCACGCGAACTTTATTTAAAACCACTGGATATACGGTTAAGCAAACCAAAGAAAAAATCGAGAAAGACTACAGTTAGTAAAGTCAGAATGCAGTACGAAAAGCAATAACATCAAAATTAGTAGCAACAACACTAACAGCAAAAAACAGCAAAGAAAAACAGCTCCTTTTAAAAACACAGACACCAACATCAACAAGGATCACTTAAGGACAAGAATCCGAGACGTCCAACTTAAGAAATCCTCATGCAAGGTTAAGGGACAGATTGAAGTTAATGTGATTTTAAGTGGACAAGAAAATAGGGGTTAGGAATGGGGGAATATGAGTCTCTCTCTCTCTCTCTCTCTCTCTCTCTCTCTCTCTCTCTCTCTCTCTCTCTCTCTCTCTCTCTCTCTCTGCATTTTG
>JANJGK010000041.1:17428521-17436021 GCA_039081455.1 Macrobrachium rosenbergii
TTATAATATATATATATATATATATATATATATATATATATATATATATATATATATATATATATATATATATATATATAAAGGGCATCCTCTACCGTTCCAGGTAAAGGGATATAAAATCTACAGCAATAACAGTGACTGTCAATCCAGCCGAGGGTCTGGCTGGCGGGCCCAAGCTACACCTTCGGGGAGCGGAGGAATCTTATGAAGACAATGGAAGCCACTCCGGAGAGTAATGCTATTCGACGCAGAACGCGGAGCGAAGGATTGCATTTACATTTGTCTTTCTTTCATCGACCGAAAGGAAAAGAAAAAAAAAAAGTAAGAAATGCGCTGAGGTTTCTCCGGCGCAATCGAGTTTTCTGTACCACTACTACAGTGTATAATCAAGGGTACAGAAAATGGATCTATCTTTCGGTGTTCTTGATATAATGCTGTATGATCCGCGGCCCATGAGACTTTAACCACGGCCCGGTGGTGGCCTATCCTATATCGTTGCCAGAAGCACGGTTATGGCTAGCTTTAACCTTAAATAAAATAAAAACTACTGAGGCTAGAGGGCTGCAATTTGCTATGTTTGATGACTGGAGGGTGGATGATCAACATACCAATTTGCAGCCCTCTAGCCTCAGTAGTTTTTAAGATCTGGGGGCGGACAGAAAAAGTGCGGACTGAAAAAAGTGCGGACGAACAGACAAAGCCGGCACAATAATTTTCTTTCCAGAAAACTAAAAACATGTGAGGATCATCGTTGTCGGTGATATACTTCTCCCAATGCTTTTTTCATTTATGGGATGGAACGATATCAATGCGACAAATGTTTCTAACATGGGCTTTCTTTCAGTATAGTTTCACAGTGTCTCTTTCCAGCCCCTCTTTTAGAAATGACTGGAAGACGATTTACAAAAGTACTGCTGCTGAGAGAAAGTCTAAGTTTCCTTCCACAGTACGCAGCAGTCATACCGTTCTTTTTAACTGCGCTATACCAAACTAAACTAGATATATGGCTGAGATTCGTACCACTTCAATGCGGATTTTTTCGTCCTCGCGTCTTTACTCAGACAGTTCTTTTAATCTGTACCATCCTGGTAGCTAATTACCCACTCACTGCAATGGTGCTCCCCTAAATCAGTGAAGGAAGGGCCTGGCTTTCATATAACGTTTTTACAAAGGCTCCACTATCACTATCACGAAGTCTTGCTGTTTTCGACAGCAGCAACGTTTATTTCTTTAATGTAACAATGCCTTTTATCCAAGTTTTTTCCTTGTTTATCCATGTTTATTTTCGGTACCAGGGTTTCCAGTTACTTAGTTTCCATAACATTCTCCTGACTTTTTCAAGTTACCAGTCATGAAGAATTCCCTGTCTAGTGGCATTTCATTAACAGCTAGTCTCAACCATAGAATCTGCCTGTGCGATTCGCTTGATGAAAGCGCGAGAATGAACCAATGCTTCGCTTGATGGTTAAAACAAAATGGAGACATGCAACATGAAGGACGTCGATAAAAAAAAAGAAAAAATAAGAAGCGAACACGGAGAGAAACGGTCTTCAGCTCGGAAATGAGCCACTCCTGTCCAATTAAGGGAAAAATGAACGACCGACTATAAGAACAAACTTTAAAAAGTTGAATGTATATAAATAATTGAAAATCAAATTCAAATCGAGAAAAATAACACGAGGGTCTTCAGTTCGACTAGGGGAAGAGGAGGAGTGTTTTCTGTTGCCATAAGCAGTGAATAAGAATATCTATCGGTCTGCTGACCGTGGAAAAGGGCATCTCATAATGCTTTCTGAAAACCAAAAGTAACCCTTTACTACTGGGGGTGATGAAAATAAATAAATAAATCAATTTCTGTGTGTGTGTGTGTGTGTGCAAACGATTGGGAAGCTATTTTTTGGCATCTGGGGAATTCCAAGTTGTAAGTTATGAGGGGCTTCATGACGTAACTATAATTTATGACGAATGACTGTTGAGTACAAAATGAAAGAGAAAGTGAGTGTTTAATTTGTTGAGAATATTAATTTGTTTCATACACGTTGCAAAGACGAATTAAACTGATAAGAAATATGGAGATACACAGAAAATGGTAAAAGGTTAGGAAATAATGAATGTATGAGCTCTTTTAGATGGTTCTCTCTCTCTCTCTCCTCTCTCTCTCTCTCTCTCTCTCTCTCCTCTCTCTCTCTCTCTCTCTCTTTATACACACACACACACACACACACACACACACACACACACACACACACATATATATATATATATATATATATATATATATATATATATATATATATATATATATATATATATATATATATAACAGTTTCACCTCCACACACACAAAGATGTATATATAAGAAGTATATATATATATATATATATATATATATATATATATATATATATATATATATATATATATATATATATATATAATTTTTGTGTGGGGTGAAACTATCCTGAAGGAGACGAAGGTCCGACAGGGCAAAATAGAAGAAGGAAATAGGCAGAAACAAATCAGAGAAAAATGCCAGGGGATGAGGAGGAGTTCCTGGCGCAGACGAGGAGAAATGAGGAGAGGAAGGAGGAAATGAAGGTGATAAGGGGTTCATCACAACAACATCTGTCTGCGTCATTTGATGACGTTGCGGGAAGGATGGGCGGGGTAGAGGGGTTGGGGGATGGGGGGGGGGGGGGGGGTCTAGCGGTTTTGGGGGGTGGGGTGGGGGGGGGGTTAGGGTTGGGAGAAAATGCTAGGACGAAAATGAGGAGAAGAACGTGAGGAAAGGAACCAATGTTGCTACTACTGGGGCAGAGGAACGGCAAGTAAGAGAACGGTTTAAAAGGATGAGAGAAAGAAGCAAATGGCACAAGTTTTGGATAAAAAATAATAAAAACTACAATTTTTTTTTAAATGTTTATAAAGTGCGCACAAAGTCCAAGATGTAAATAGGATACGAAAAACTCTGAAAACAGATCTGGAAACTGCCTCAAAGTATCCGTCATGTGAAAAAACCAGCAGGAGTCCGCTTGGGTAAACGTTTACAAGTAGCGAACCGTTTATTAATCCATTTTAAACACTGAAATTATTCGATTTGTGAAGATGGAAATTGATAAGGCAACAAAGCAGATGCCGTGGCGAAGTTCATGGCACTCTTGAATACGGCTGAATACTATTATCGCAACAAAGTCGATGCCTAGTCGAGAGGTTCATACCGCACCTCTTATACTCTTCAGCACTGTCAATCATGTCGGCTGCCTTTTGGGAAGGACCCTCAGTGGCACAAACCAGCTTAATCTAACACACCCACCTAACCAATCATCTATAATTATATGCACATTTGGTCTTTTGTCATATAGATAAAAGACAAGCATTGCATATAAGACAAAGCATCTTGTTAGAAGTAATTCCAAGTAACTAGTGACCGTGCGATCAAGATTATTAACGAGAGATTAGGTCAAAGTGGCTTCTTGGGATCGAGGTCACCACAGAGGCAAGGTTTTATGAAGACAAAAAGTTAAAGATCGTTATAAAATCAAAGTGAATACGTCTGGACTCGTATTCTTTGTCATTTCAGGACAGTTTTTTTTCTCTCTCTCGGAATCGTGTTACTATAAAAATCTGTAATATTCTCACGTCGACAGTGAACACTGATGTGTAAAAGCTATTCTAAGGGACAAACAAATTTTTACTATCCAGAGAGTGAGAGAAGTGCAATTTAAAAAAATATTGTAGTGCATCTACAGTGGAGAGAGAGAGAAAGAGAGAGAGAGAGAGGGAGGTATATATCTACACAAGAACTGCGTTTGTGTGTTTGTGTATGTGTGTTGAAATAGAGTCAGAAACCGAGCCCAGGCAATTTTTTTGAAACTGAACGGAAGTTCAGGGGAGGGAAGCCAAAATGGACGTTTAAGCGAGAAGTTTGACATAAAAGCAAGCCGGAGATATTTTGAAAAACGAAGTATAAAAGAATGAAACAGTAAGTTTGTATCTGCGCAAATTATATCTGAGATTTCGTGGGTAATCAGTATGGTTGCTTGTTTCCTGTAACGTCGAGTGTAGCAACAATATTTCGAGTGAAGAAAACCTTCATATCCCTACAAGTAAACATATTTATATAAACTTTTTTATTCTGTAATTTTGTCAATCATTCACCCTCTCAGAACTGACTGTATGAACAACTCAAGTCGCATTTTATCACAGAACAATCTGACTACCATCCTTACTTTACATGTCAAATAAACCACACACTCCAACAGAGATGATGTCTTTAACAACTGTATGAAAACCGGAAGTACCGCGTGCTGTTACGTCAGTGAGCGATTGTATACTCTCTCCTATGACTGAAGCTAAGAACACAATCACATAACTAAATATCTTATGAAGCTAAGAACACAATCACATAAATAAATATATTATGAAGCTAGAACACAGTCACATAAATAAATATTTTATGAAGCTAAGAACACAGTCACATAAATAAATATTTTATGAAGCTAAGAACACAGTCACATAAATAAATATTTCATGAAGCTAGGAACACAATCACATAAATAAATATTTTATGAAGAAAGAACACAATCACATAAATGAATATTTCATGAAACTAAGAACACACTCACATAAATAAATATTTTATGAAGCTAAGAACACAATCACATAAATAAAAATTTTATGAAGCTAAGAACACAATCACATAAATAAAAATTTTATGAGCTAGGAACACAATCACATAAATAAAGATTTTATGAAGCTAAGAACACAATCACATAAATAAATATCTTATGAAGTAAGAACACAATCACATAAATAAATATTTTATGAAGCTAAGAACACAATCACATAAATAAAAATTTTATGAAGCTAGGAACACAATCACATAAATAAAGATTTTATGAAGCTAAGAACACAATCACATAAATAAATATCTTATGAAGTAAGAACACAATCACATAAATAAATATTTTATGAAGCTAAGAACACAATCATATAAATAAATACTTTATGAAGCTACGAACACAATCACATAAATAAATATTTTATGAAGCTAAGAACCCAATCACATAGATAAATACTTTATGAAGCTAAGAATGCAGTCACATAAATAAATATTTTATGAAGCTAAGAACACAATTCACATAAATAAATATTTTCATCTATGACAACTTTTCAAGAGGGATCCAGTAGTGTTTTATAAGCCGAATATGACTTCATTAAGAGGGTACTGGCTCTGTTATGCACTTATGCCAAAGCGAAGTCAAGATCACCAATAAAACCGAGGGCCCATTGGCTAAATTTGAGAAAATACGCAGCAAGTATTCCTGCAGCCATAAATCCACCCCCTGGGTAGCTGATGCCTACAACATCACCTTATGATTACCCTTTCAAAGGGCAAGAAAATAGAGAAAAAGGGAAATTTCATGAAAATGGACTCGCTTCAGCAGTCGGCGAAGCATTCAAAAACCGCATCAACACGCCCCTACCAGAAATGAAGACCGGAGAAGCCAAAGCACAAAGTATATATATGTAAGTCAACGCACAACTCAAAACAGTTGAGAAATCGTACGCAAAAGGCGCAGCAGAAGGAAGTCTGCTAAAGTAAAATTGCATGCAGCACTTGCCGGAAACAAGAGCGCAGGGTGCATTAAACCCTTGCAGCACCGGTCTGTCTGTCAACTTGAAGAGACTGCGAGGGCAAATTCATTTCCGTCACCTTTTCAGATTTCCGAAGCAATCATAATGAAAACACAGCAATGAGCGTAACATATTGCCACGATATTCTCGGCATTCAAGTGTTCTGGCAATGGTAGTTTTATTCTCGAGTACTGTGGTGTTCATGACTTCAGCACTAAATTTCTTTTCCCATTTTTAAAGCTGATGATAGTGAAACGAAGCTTTTCGCTTTTACTCTATCAACTTACAAAGTTGTTCTAATTACAAAAAAAAAGTGTAAATAAACATCCCTCCAATACACCGTACTTCGAAAACATGCTACTATCCTCCGTTACGTTTATAGCGTAACAAAACAAAAAAAAAAGCATGCTTTTCTATGTACGGCTGACGTTTCACCACATAGCCACATTTTGCCATTTATAACTCTTTCAACCCTCTCAATTTGCATACTTATGCATATATGCACACATTGCCTTGCGAACGAGCCCATCCTCACTCTCTTTCACTCCCTTCAACAACCACTTTTCAAATACCGAACGAATATATATGTGTATACATACACACACACACACACACACACACACACACACACATATATATATTATATATATATATATATATATATATATATATATATACTATATATATATATATATATATATACATAAAGACAAAATCCACGAAGGAAAGGGTAACACTGGAGTGCTGCGAGGCCTTTCGACTGTCTGTCGTCCTTTACCAAGTAAAGGACGCCAGACAGTCGAAAGGCCTCGCAGCATTCCAGTGTTTCCCTTTCCATCGTGGATTTTATCTTTGTTTACATATTCATCACGTTCCATATTTTCGAAAATATGGAACGTGATGAATATGTGTGTGTGTGAGTGTGTGTGTGTGTGTGAGAGAGAGCGAGAGAGAGAGAGAGAAATTCGAGAAGAGGGCATTGTGATATATACACAATCTGCTGGTCACTCTTTAACAGATACATATGTAACTGTAATATCCACAATGCCCTCTTAACTATATATATATGTATATATATATATATATATATATATATATATATATATATATATATATATATATAAATATACATATATATATATATATATATATATATATATATATATATATATAGAACACACATACACACATATGTATATAATATGTATATATATTATATATATACAAATAATTATATGTATATATATATACGTATATATAGGTATATGTGTAATGTATATATATATATACACATATACATATATTTATATATATATGTATATATATACATGTACACATATAATTATACCTATATATACGTATATATATGTATATACATATAATTATTTGTATATATATTAATATATATACATATTATATACATGTGTGTATGTGTTCTGTCTGTATGTATGCATGCATCTACGTTTATGCATTTGTGTTTGTTACAAATAAGTAGACGAAAATATATGTATTTGCCTTCCTCTTTTAGCCAACTTCTCAATAACGAAAAGAAAAAAAAATAATAAAAATAATCTTATCTACTTATTCACTGTCTTTTACATTTAGTTTCCGTTTTTTCCACAGACAAAATTTCATACTAACTCATAAGGTCTGAGGGAATTAAGACGAAAGTTGCCAAGATACAGAGTTTGAGAGTTGCAGGCCAGTTAAGAGTTGTTTTTATTAAGCGATCTTAATGAAATTTCAAGAGATAAAACTTGACCAGAACTTTACACATCCAGCTAATTAATGAATGAATGAAGGATCAAAGTCTACTTCGGAACTGCAGCATCTAAATTAGCAGACTTTGAGGCGTCGTTTAA
>JANJGK010000041.1:17441021-17461021 GCA_039081455.1 Macrobrachium rosenbergii
GAATCCACTAAGACAGATGATCCCTAAAGACTCTCAAGTTTGGATGGAAATGGGAGCAAGTGTCACCAAACTGAAAAATCCTTAAGTACCTGAAATCGCATCTTTGTAAAGATGGGATATATTAACTAAGACCACCTCTTTAGGCCCTTGAGGAAGTTTATGGTTATATGCAGCTCATAATAAACGTTAGAAAAATACTAAGTATGACTGTACATACACAAAGAAGTTATTGACCCAGCTCATAATCAGTTTCGTGAATTTATGGTGTTTCAAAAGAAGAAAATGATAAAGCTGCTCATCCTAAGCGTCAGGAATTTAGTTTCGAGGACATAACCAAATGCTCTTGTGTAACTCCGGCCTAAAACGAAGGGGGAGCGCTTACTGAGAGGGTGAAACATCTTAAAAGAGGCAGGTTGAATTATTTAGGGAAAGCCGAGGTAATTACAGAGCATAAATCGTGGCCTCTGAGACACGAAGTCAGTGTTCGTGCAGAGCATTTCTGCGACTGAGGATTTCTTCATAATAAATCAGAGATGCTGTAGATGAAAAGGTGTTACATACTAGAACGAAATTGTATTCAAACTTTATACGAATTTTGTTAGTAAATTGTACGGTTACTATTCAGAGGCAGAGACGAAAATCATTACTCAATGATTCTTGGATGACAATGTTAGAAAACTGAGTAAGCATTTCAGAATCTGAATTTATTTACCCTCACGCTTTTAAACAAATCCACTCTTAGCTACAAGATTAAAAAAAAAAAGTATATAAAAAATAATCAGCATCATCACAGGATTCTAAATTAAGCAAAAAAATCTCAGGAATCCTGGAGCATGAAACTCAAGTAACTTCGAGAAGGTAAACACGTCCGAATAGCTGCCTAATCTCACATGTGGTCGAGAGGCCCTCATAATCTACTTGCCAACACTCTGACATTCAGAACCGGTGAAGATAACAGTCCGAATATAGGCAGAGTCAAAAGATATGTCCCTTTAATTAAGAAGGTGGAAAGATTCCTATCGGTTGACGAAGAGGGGGAAAAAAAACTAGCGCAGGGAGTGTTAATATGAATTAATTAGGCACCAGGAGCCGTCTCAGGCAGTCAGAAAGTCTAGACCTTGATTGAGTGGTATTTCAGGCAAGGTTCGTTCTTTTGTTTGGTTTTGGTGTTGTTTCTCTTATTTCCTGTTGTTGTTTTGTTTAATCTTGTTTTTCTCGTGCATGAGGAGATTTGATGGTAGTTCATTTTAGCACATAAAATTAATGTGACTTATTTTTGTTAGGAAAGGTGTCATGTCGTACCTTTCTTTATTAGCAGAGTAAATAAAACATACAATGAATTTCACTATGACGGCAATTTTCCAAGATGGAAACCAGATTAGCCCTTAATATGTGACATATCCTGAGATACTGTTGTATATGTATCTGAATAAGTTGATTATGACAACCATTTATAAGTTTTTTGCCCAGGCGATACTGAATTTGATAATAAGATACATGTATAATGTAGTATCAAACCATCAACTACCTGACTAAATCCATACAACGAACTAAATTCAAACGCAATTCACCACAGAAGTTCTTTAAAATCCAATAACATTTTGCTTAATCTCTCATCAATTGTTGCAGCAATTTTGTATAATACATTTTGTATGATGCATTTGTGTAATGATTTTAATTTAAGGGTAGATGAATCTTCATCAATATTGCGAGTCAGACTAGGATTTTCCGTCCTTATTCAATGCTTGCGAAATCTGATGAGCGAAATTTACTAATAACAATTACAGTGACAATTATACGGATGATAATTGTAACGCGAATAACAATAACTAAAATAATATAAATGATTAAATAAATGAATACTGGGATAATGATGTTGAAGTACGGTTACTGACTTTTCAAAATAATTCACGATGCATAATTAACGGGAAGAGGTTGCTAGTTCCATGAGCTTTCCTTCGCCGCAGTTGACGTCGATGCCCGTTCATGCACAGCTGGGGCCAAGTTCTACAGAATTCTCTAGACCTTGGCTGGGGCAAAGGTGTGGGGGGGGGGATGGATATCTACATCGATGCGTCTGTCTAACAATTTATCTATCTGCATATATATATATATATATATATATATATATATATATATATATATATATATATATATATATATAAATATAATCAGAAAGCTACAAACGTCCTTTAATATCCAATTCGCTCTACCTCGGAAATAATATATTTTCATATATGTTACCGAAGGGGAATTTTTTAGTTGATAATAAGTCCACCGTCCCGTGGGGTCGAACCCGCGACGGATTATATATATATATTTATACGCGCATGCACATACATACATACATACATATATATATATATATATATATATATATATATATATATATATATATATATATATATATATATATATATATATATATATATGTGTGTGTGTGTGTGTGTGTGTGTGTGTTTACATTCAAGCCAAGAGAGTCTCAGAGCTAAATAACACACAAAAAAAGGTATAAATACAAAATAATGGGTTGATTCTAACAATAAAAGGAAAGAATGACTTTACTCGCCAATACATTAATTTCATTCATTTCATTGCTAAATATCTCCTCCTACAAAATATCAGACTGCATTGAAGGGGTGACAAAATAAGTACATTTAAGATATATTTAAGACATATGAACTATTTTGTCCCCCTTCACGAAGGCAGATATCTCATATCAAGAGATTTTTAGCTATGAAATTAAAAAATGCCGCATTACTTATGTTCAACATTAATCTGTAGGTGAATAAAATCAATCTTTCGTTTAAACTCAGAATTAATTTATATGTGAATATATTCATTTCTATTTTCGTTTTTTATCTATTCTCTTTCGGTGGGATTTTTTTTATAAGCCCCATGGGAAGAACTTGGCCTGCTTTCTGCGAAGAAAAATTAATAGTTTCCATTTTCAAAGTTGTCTGATAATCCTAGTTGACGTGCCACTGGTATTTATATCTGAACAAATAGAAAAAAAAGAGAAAAAGTCGATAACACATTTAAGTCCATAATTCACTTAATTCCGAAGTGCTCTAAGTTCTTTCAATAAGATCCGATTTGTTGATCAGTTATTATTAAGCATTTTAAATGTATCATTTAATATCTTCAGCTGAAAAACCAGAAAAGAAACGTTGGAATATACAGTCACTTAAAATCCCGAAGAGTTTTCTATTCGAACTGTAATATATGAGTTGTAAAAAGAACTAATTTGAACAAAACCTGTGTTTTCCTTTCTAATGACCACCTTATAATGGCATTCATAATTTCAGAAACCCTATGTTCGAAATTATATTCATTATTTTGTCGTTATTGCTTTAAATAAAATTCAGAAACAGGCAACAACAATCCATCTTAATTATTTCCAAAGCATTGCATAATAAACATTTCATTATTTCCCCCCACCCTCATTGTCGTAAAACAAATATGTGATGGTGAAATGTTACGAAATCTGAGCTGGATTTTTTTCATGAAACAGATACTTAGATGATAAATATAAAAAAACCTAGAGAAAAATTGTGAAGTACAGTAAATATTGGATGAGTGCTCATCCTTCAAATTAAAACACTGAAGCATGAAAATTAAGACCCGTGAAAAAGAAAAATGTCTTACAGGATTATTGACAAGTATAGAAAGGACCGTAAAATAAATTTAACGTAAATTTATATACAAACAGAAAAAAATATTGAGAACAGTGACAGGAAACGAACAATTAACTATAAATTTCAGTTACAGAAAAAGTACACAGAACCTCTTTCATTTAGAAAGTACTTATTAAGAAGCAGAACAACTAAACAATATGAAAAAAAATTATGATAGCAATAAAGAAAGCGAAGACCTTTTCATCACATGAAAAAAAATAAAGACATAAGCACAAAACGAGCCCAAACCGTCCTGCAGAGAACGGCCCCACCCTCTGACTAAAGGCCAGGCGTAAATACATATATAACGTGAGTGACGACCAGAGAGGCTTCTCTAACCCCCCGTGAGAAATTCATGACCATGAATAGATCAGTATTAGCCTTGGCGGGCTAGTAGGTAGGGTCTACAGTAGGTAATGTCCACGGTTGAACTAAAGGTTTAGGTGACTAAAGCTGTTTTTTGTCCTCTTTATCATTCTGGGAATGGAGACGTGTTTGGGATGTATGAATTGTTTACAGTTGTAGATATGATTATATATATATATATATATATATATATATATATATATATATATATATATATATATATATATATATATATATATATCTGTCTGTCTGTCTGTCTGTCTCTCTCTCTTTATACATACATACATACATACATATATATATATATATATTATTTATATGTACATGTGTGTATATATATGTGTGTGTGTGTGCGTGTGTGTGTGTATGTGTGTGAGTCGATCAGGCTCAGATTAAAGATCCAGAATGTACATAGACTTTTTAATAGACTTTTACACAAATATTCTGGGATTATGATTCAAGATAGATGGATAGACAGATAAATAACATATATATATTTGCAACATGGCTTTCGTGAATAACACTTCTCTATTCTAACGGCTAATGACATAAAAGTTAAATTGCCTTGTAAATTCGTAAGCTCTGGACTATTATTTCAAAACTATATTTATTTTTTTTATTTTTGCGATTATTCCACCTGTCAGCGCGTAATGTGCTATTTTTTTTTTTATAATTCTGTGACGCATTGAACCACCTAGCTATATTAGTATTTTTCGAAAATGTTTCGCTGTTGTAACTAAGCCTATGCAAATCTGGTGCTACTATGTTCACATCTCTTACCTACAGAAAGAGTAATTTTACACCACTGAAATGTTTTTCCTCTAAGAGCGAACAAACAACTTGCAACATTAATCACTGACAGAATAAGCAAAAAAGCAATGCAAACTGAAGATTCTACGTAATAACGGTTCATTTAGAATTACAGAAAAAATGCATATTTTTAGCAAGCTCAAGTTGAATTGACATACCATCGAAATATGTTTCCTCTTGTTCATATCACACGGAATTTGCAGCTTGTAAAATGTAATATATTTCCCAGCAGAGGTTAAACAGAAAAACCATTTCCGAAAATACATAAAATAACTGAGACTATGACCGAGAACTGTAGAATTTTTGTAAACAATAAAAGAAAACAGATTATCAAATTCAGAAGACGCTGGTTACCTGCTTTTCGTTTTTTATAAGCAGCTATGAACATAATATCATCATGGAGGTGTGGTAGCAAGTATTTCATGATTTTTTAAAGGAATACAAAATTGCAAATAAAAATATCTAGTAATAAGCTAAAATAAAAAAAAATGCTAAACAAGTGAAAATTTTCTGCCATCAATATGGATTGAACTTTTGGAAAACTTTCAGCTTCTAAAATGAATTTTCATTTACAATTACAAAAGCAGACTGATAAAAACCTGTTTCAGTAATATTCCAACTGCGTCTTTTGGCAACTGTTTGTGTTGAAGAAATATCCTGTCTTAAATAGACATTTACTCTTACTCTTATATTACTTACCAAATTATTTTTGCACTGAAAAAACAAAGAGAACACAGCCACTGCTAAAAGATACTCTTCCTGTTATTTAAATTACTAAAACATATATTCATTTGGTTATACAAGAAATGGAATTCATACGCTACTACAAGATGGTGTTGTGTTCTGGAATTCTACTGCAGAATCATGAAACTAGAAAAAGATCTTTAGGTCCATTCGAGGTTCGAATATAATATTTGTCTGAAGATGGGTGGCAGATGGCGCGGCCCCTTTTTTCGTGAGCCGAAAATGTCACCATCTGGTATTCCAAGGAGCTCGGAACAAAATTTTTCCTGACTTTTTAGCTTTTACTTTCCTGAGAGCTGTTTTCTGACATAAATATAAAGGTGTTTGTGCTATATATATATATATATATATATATATATATATATATATATATATATATATATATATATATATATATATATATATATATATATATATATATATATATATATATATATATATACACACCACGTATAAATGCATGAATATTATGTGCTTTAAGAACGACCTAGGTTTTTAGAGGTTAAAGATCTCTTCATAATAATGGAAACTATAATGACAAAAAGTCGATGAGGAGCATATTATGAGTGACGGGTTAACCCCTGAAATACTAGCGAAATAATATTTATAATAACTGTTGGTATCGGTTTATTAACGTAACTTCTTGAAAAATGCAACCATCTTGTAATTCTTGTAATCTAACACACGGACAACAAGGTGCAGAAATCACGCAATGGATCCCATCTTCAAGAGATTGTCGATTTATTACTGGGGGTTTTCAAAATTGCAAAAAAAAAAAATAAATAAATAAATAAAAAATTACAAGTAACAATCTAAAGAAAAAAAAATGCTAAATAACAAGCGAAATTTTCTGCCATCAAGATGGATTGAACTTTTGGAAAATTTTCAGCTTCTAAAATGAATTTCAATTTACAATTACAAATGCAGATTGATAAAACATGTTCCAATAATATTCCAATTGCGTAGAAACCTCTCTAAAATCTTTAACATGAAAACCAAATTGAGTATGGTTCATTTATCAATATCCGTAATAATATTAGAAATAATTACAACACTGACTACGTAAAATAAATAAACAATACACTCATTAACTAACTCTTCCCTCACAAAAACAGTCAACCACAAAAAAAAGGTTGTATACACTGAGAGGCCAATATTGTCTAGAGCCCCCATTACATCAGGTAAAGTTAATTAGTTTCTTGATTACCCCGGATAATTATGGGGTTACCTATGTAAGCCTGCCACCAGAAATTGTCGATGAGGGCTCATTAATGGCTGTCCCCATCGGCCTGACGACACCGCCCACAATTTCTCAGGAAGGAAAAAAAAAATCAATGAGTAATTACGCAAGCCTACTATAAACGCGTAGGCCTACAATCTATTAGAAAATCGGCCCCAATCGATGCCTGGGAGGTTCTATATAATTTACGGTGATACAGAAGCCTACCACACGCAAGCGCGCGAGCACACACACACACACACACACACACACACATAGGAGTCTGACAGAACGAAGGACGTAAATTATACATCGGCTAAAGGTAAGATCGACTGAATTGCTTGCAAAACCTAAAACACGAAGGAACCAAAGGAATGCTATTTTATTTAGAAATGGAGGTTTGCAAGCACACTTTGATCCACGGATATGATAAGGAACGAACTTATGGCCCTTTCATGTTGTTCACATGAAATGAATCATTTTAACGTACGATGGTTATGACTATTCATAGACAGGTAGATTCGCAAATTAGGTAACCGTTGCCTGAAATGAAAAGAATCCTATCCAAATATTATTCTCACCTTTGGTGGTCCCGTACTCTGAGATTATTATTATTATTATTATTATTATTATTATTATTATTATTATTATTATTATTATTATTATTATTATTATTATTATTATTATTATTATTAATCGAACTATGCTCACTTACACTGACACTCATACAGTGTGAATACCCATATTAAAAAAATAGAAAAACGCGTTAAATCTGATTACTTTTATAGGTGAGAAAATAAACTATATAGTATATAACACCAAACTTCGCCAGAATGTGATGATGAAATTACATAATATTAAGGTTATTATTGTACATAACACACGAATGGCAGAATGCTCACTACTATTTCTACGCGCAAAGCAAAGCTCAGAGTGATATTCTGAAATTCAAATTAATTCTCACTACAACATTTTTTCATCTAACATTGGGAGCGACGTAATGACAGTATTAAACCGTATTAGTACTCTTTATAGCTTATGTCTGATTAAAGATCGCATTTTTAGTCCTCATTAAATCAACTGAATTACCTCCGATTACGGAGGAAACTACAATTGCAGGAAACTTCAGGAAACTTCCGTTAATCACTGTCATCATCACCATTATTATCAGCGTTTTTTTTTACGTCTCATTCATTTCCCTTACGAAATTATACTCGAAAACAGTAATCCGATTTACTCCGTCTTAGTGCACTATCGGCCTGAGTTCTCATGCGGTCTGCGTCTTCGTTAATGCTTCTCCTCCTTGATTTTATCGGCCTTATTACTAGGTGTTTGTACGGTAATACTTCAATATCTACCTCTGAGACTAACACCTCATCTCCCCTTCTCTACACTTGTCTAAACCATCTCAAACTCCGAGAACCGCATTCTGTTTTCCAGCCTCTGGAAATCACGTCTCTCCGTAGATACCAGTTTTCAGCAATCACTTTGCATTCCTGAGCGTCCTGTAACTTTTCCACTTTTCTTTACCCTAACCTCTCCACGACGCATTCTCTATTGGTTCCATAATCTATTCTATTCTTAATAATTTATTTACTATTATTAATAATTATTTATTGCTATTCGTAACTTATTCTATTCTTCATAATCTATTCTTATCATTTTGTGGATTTCCAAACTGCTGTCTCCAACATGCCACTATTCCTTGCTTTTCAGTTTTATTTATCTTCTTTTTCGTTATGTTTTCCTTCCAGCTTTTAAGGAAGGAATATAAAATTTAGGCCAAAGGGTAAACACTGGGACCTATGAGGTCATTCAGCGGTGAAAGGGAAATTGAGAGTAAAGGGTTTTAAAGGAGAAAACCTCGAAGTTGCACTATGAAAAACTTTTTTGGAGAGGGTGGAAAACAAAACGGATGAAAGAGACCACGAACGGAGGTGCAGTAAAAGGAATGAAAAAGGTCGCAGCTAGAAGCCGAGAGGACGCTGCAAAGAACCTTAAGTAATGCCTACAATGCACCGAGGGAGGAGGACTGACGGCGCTACCCCCGCTACGGAGTTGCAGTTTTTATAAATTTTACCTCTTTCATACCTTCCATCTTTCTTCGATCGCTTCCGCTGTTTACGTAGTGCCAGGAATGTTTCATGGGTTAAAAAAGTTAAATTCTTTTCTCTGATGCTGTCAATGCCTCTAATCAAAATAAATAAATAACCTTCTCTCCTAGGATCATTTTTATTTTTATTATCTTTTCAAATATTCGACTCACTTCGATCATATCTGCCAAACCTCCTACTAAGGTCAATGTGCTTACTTCATACTGTCTTGATTCAACCCCCTTCTTCCAGAATTTAATTTTCCCTCTATCACTACCGGTTAGCGTACCTAGCAATTTGCTTTTTATCTGATCCGTGCAAAGAACATTCATAGGCTCCCTACAGCGCAATCAGGGACGTCTGATGAAGACAAAGACGCACGTAACACTTATTTTACCCCTTTGCTTAGTTAATTTTCTTTCTTGTACTGGATTTTTTTTTTCAAGTAGTTTTTCCCGGACCCTCTCTATCTCTCCCTCTCCTTCTCAATGACCGCTCCTACAGCTCCGAAGACCAAATCCCGAGCAATATTTATTTAATGCCCCGTACAGGATAAGTTTTAGGGGCTTTGTGAGATGGTTAGCCGGGCGAAATGAGTAATTAAGCCGTTCATAAAAGGCTCATAAGGTTAAGAAAATTGGTTCCTTTACGATCGGGGCTGTCAGTCAGGGCGTTCGTTATATGGTTACTGTGCCACCTTCGAATCCCTAACAAACACCCGGGGGCAACCTTTCGTTAATCCGTCTCCTCGAGAGGAAGACCTCCTGAATCTAGGGTTAAATGGTTCCTTTCTTAGATATAAGGTCCGTTTTAGTGTCTCGTTGGTGGCAGCGACAGCAACGCGTTGCCATGGCCTCCTGATTATGCTGTATCTGTTCACGGCTAAAAAAACACTGTTCTAGTGGACTGTATTTGTTAATAAACAGTACACAGAACGATTCCTAAATCACTACGGCTTTTAATAAAAACAGAACAAAACAACTGGATATATACATGCGTTTTTTTCGCACAGGAACACAAAGAACCATACCAGTGTATATATTTGTCTACAATAAAACAATAAAAAATATTCCACCGCATTGCAAACACAGTAATCGATCAAAATTACATTTACATAAATGTTCCAAATTAGCCTACAAGAGAATCAATGTCAGATTTGCGAAGAATATTCCTATTCTATTGCAATAACAGTGGATTGGATAAAAGGTCCTAATAATATAATATTATACATATATATATATATATATATATATATATATATATATATACTGTATATTTGTGTGTTCAGATAGAAAAAAATTAATCCCATGATACATCGTACCCACTCGCAATCAAGACTTCTTCAAGGTCAGAGTATATCATACCTGACCATAGTTCATGTTAAAAGTATAACCAAATGAAAGACGGTCCTTTCACACTGAGCGCAAAAACAACCACAAAACACTGTCGAGTCCACAGCAATGAACATTTTTTACCGCACGCTTTTTATTTCTTTTTTCGAGGATTGTAAGTGGTTGCAGGGATGTTTACCGTTGCCCATTTGCAGGCTAACACCTTGTCATTCCCTAATAAATCTTCCGGACCTTTTCATCAACTTCGAATTCGCAAAGTTTCACGAATGTCATCAAACCTCGTATCACTGTGAACTTTATTAAAGAGTAAATTACTAATGATACTTGTTTAGCACTTTCTACCATTAATAGGTTCATCTGCAATGCTATTATACAGGACATAATTTAATGATTAAATACTGTTAATTTTCCAGTGTTACTTCGAAAAATGACTGTTAATCGTGAAATTATACTCATTCCCTGGAAGAAATTTTCCAATGCTACTTCGAAAAATGTCTGTTAATCGTGAAATTATACTCATTCCCTGGAAGAAGATCAATAAATTTTTGTCAAAATTATATAACAGCGCAAGCCTTGAATCTCAAAAGGAAAACCTCCTATTTACAGGATATTCCGTGCATCTAAAAGCACCCACACAAGATCAAAGGATAAACATTATTTACGGTGGAAAAAAAAAAAAAAAAAAAAAAACTTTCCTTTTCCCATTTTCTTCAGTCTTTTCGAACAGGAGGACATAACACCATAAAAAAAACAAATAATCGTCCTGCATATTCCAGATGAAATACCGTCTTTATAACATTGTTACATAAAGCCCAAAATGAAACTACTTATTCTTTGTTGGTTAGGGCTTTAATTGGCGGTGTGGCTTGGGCTGTTGTCAACCACCCAGAGCGAATCGGCTGCCAAAGAAGAGCCTCTGTAAACATGCAATTAGGTCGTTACGCTGCTTTAAAGGCCCGCGGGCAATTATGGCCTTCAGAGACTTGAATCCTAGGGAACAAATTCGCATGAAAAAGGCTCTACGTTTATTAGTAATTGATTAACAGGGTACAGACATTAACAATATGCTTAATTAACAGGGTAATACGAATGGTCGCTAAATATAGGGACAGAGGGAAGTGGAATCAAAGGTGGAAGACGAAATTTGAAATTAGTTTCGGATTAAATTTCAGGTATGCGAGAGACAGTGAAATTTCTTAGAGAGAGATAATAAATACCAGCATGTACGCAGCTGGTTTGTTGTTATCTGTCGATATATATATATATATATATATATATATATATATATATATATATATATATATATATATATATATATATATGTGTGTGTGTGTGTGTGTGTGTGTGTGGTGTGCGCGTGTGTATGCACATATATAAAACAGCAAGCCATATCCGATTATGAGAGTATATGTGGCTAGGAAAATCATGTATCGACATTAATTACTCAAAGGCATCTTGCAAAACTGCATGCACATGTAAAGGCAAGTCTGTCTCTTCCATACACATACACACACACACACACACACACACACACTCGCCTCCTGAGTGACATGCCTTTCATTTCCAGTCCTTATCCCAATCCACTTATACAGTAATTTCGAGGTCATCCTCCCCTTCCTTCAAACACATCTGAATTAATGCAAACACACACAAACATACACAAACACACACACATGCACACACATATATATATGTATATATATATTATATATATTATATATATATATATATATATATATATATATATATATATATATATATAGTTTTTAAACATATTGTCATTCATTTTCCCATTCACAACCAGAACTTTTCACAACCCTGAGATGCATCCTTTCCCATGTTTAAACATTAAAAGCTTTTAATGAGAAACAAAAGCACGTGACATATCACTGCTCTACTGCGCAAGATGCCGGAAAAAAAAAAGAGAAATTACAAATCTAAGAACTGTCATCTCCTCAAGATACAACAAAAAAAAAAGAAGAGAGTGAGAAAGACTGTTGGGAGATCACGAGAAACGAACTTTTAATCCTACGTACAAAGCATCTGATGCTTATCTCCTGTGTAATTCCCTCATTGTGATAGTACACAGGCATTAGGTTCCGCCGAATTAGTCCAGGAGATGGAGTGGAAGATAAGGGTCCCTCACTTCATCTCCCTCTATTCCCCCCACCCCCAACCCCCACCTTATCCTTTCCAATGTAAAAGTTAAGTATACCTTAGTTTAACCAGACCACTGAGCTGATTAACAGCTCTCCTAGGGCTGGCCCGAAGGCTTAGATTTATTTTACGTGGCTAAGAACCAACTGGTTACCTAGAAACGGGACCTACAGCCTATTGTGGAATCCGAACCACATTATGTCGAGAAATGAATTTCTATCACCAGAAATAAATTCCTCTAAGTTAAGTATATCTCAGTTTAACCAGACCACTGAGCTGATTAACAGCTCTCCTAGGGCTGGCCCGAAGGATTAGATTTATCTTACGTGGCTAAGAACCAACTGGTTACCTAGAAACGGGACCTACAGCCTATTGTGGAATCCGAACTACATTATAACGAAAAATTCATTTCTATCATAGATTCCTCTAATTCTTCATTGGCCGGTCGGAAAGTCGAACGCCTGGGCCAACAGCGTGCTAGCCGAGAGCTCTACCCACCCTTCCCATGAAGAACTATCCTGTCACTGGACCCTTGTAAAACAGCAATACTCCCTGCTTGTCGTTTTTCCTGCCTCAACTGTATATAGGAAGATATACAGGGATGGGGAGACTTGTAAGGGTGAGAAGATAAGGACATGCTGTCTCCAGGATACATTCTTTATTCAGTTGAGATAGAGATAGTCCCCTTCTTTTCAAGCTTTTTTTTTATTGGTGTTTTCCTTCCTTGTTTTAATTTTCATCTGCCCTTAGTATTTTTTTGTCTGCCTTTTTATATTTCTCTCAACGTATTTCTACGTTTAGATTTCCCGCCCCGCTATATAACTTTTCTGGGTTGAGCATTCAAATTTTGTGGCGCGGGAGTCTCCGCTAAGTGGAAGCGGTGTTGGGTTCTTCTGCTCCATAAGACAAAACTACAAGTTGTAAAGTTACTTTTGAGGTAGGAGGAACTTATGGCACTCAAGAGAGGGTATGGCAATGAAGACATCACATGGCATCCTTTCAAACATCGCGTTCCTGTTAAGAAGAGGTGTTGGAAGCAACCCATATCTTATTCAACGGAAGTTTGCAGACAGGTGTTAGCCACCTGATGGTTTTCTACATTAGGCAACTGTTGTATATAAAAACGACAGTTGATTTTTTTCATTTTTCACTGAGTGCTGCAATCCTGTATACAGCAGCAGCAGCAGCAGCAGACAGGCAGATATCAGCAGAGTCCTTATTAGCAGAGTGTGTCTTCGGGGCAGAGGCGGGCATTTGAGAAAGTCCTTAGTCATATAGTTATATGTGACACTTTTCTTGTGACTTTTTTTTTTATTATTGTTCCTTGATAGCTGATGTACGTAATCTGCCTTCGCAGATGTATGTGATGTCAGTTTCGTCACTGGAGAATGCTGCTTGGATCTTTCCTAGATAGTGACCTCCCAGGGTTTTAACCCAGTATGTATCCACCTTTGCGGCGTGTTTGGTACAAGCCCGCTGGGGATTACCGTAAAGACATAACAAAAGACTGTAAATATCTATTAGTCACAGATAACGACACCCGGAAACCCATGGGGGTCACTGTCTAGGAAAGATCCTAATATTGTTTATAAGGAAGAGTATGAGTTGGAGGCATAAGTATCATCAAGTGTCTTGGTCACCGGGGCAAAACTTTGGAGTAAATCAGATAACACTTTCTTCAGAAATATCTCTCACGGCCACTACAACTAGAGGTACTCAGACTTCGAGGATTTCCACAGTCCTGTTGGATCGGAACATATTTAGTAAAAGCTATAAGTCCAAGAAATTTTCCACAGACGAGTGCAGCTGGCAGAATAAGTAGATCATTGACAATGGTAAACTTGATTTAAACCTCTTTCTAACTGGTAAAAAAAAAATGAAGCACAGATTTATTCTTGAAAAAAAAAATTGGGAACAAATATATATATAAATTTATTTTAAAAATCTACATGTAGTTCCAAAACTGTATGTCGATTCTTTTAATATATTTTTTCTCTATTTTTGTGTTTTTTTTTTTCTAGTACCAAAGTTCAATAGTGTCACCAACAGATTTATTCTCCTTTTTTATTCGATTCCCATTCACACTCAAAACTCATACATCGCTCCACATTCCACTCACTGTCACTTACTTCTCCAGTTCAACAAAATAATACCCAAATCTAATTTCTTCTCGAACTTCCTACTTAAAATCTACCCTACTCATCCTTAACACTGCTTTTGAGGTTTGCCTAAAATTCTCCATCAAAACCCTGGACACTTCTTCAGGTATATTGTACGCATAGCACTCTTGAACATGTGTGTGTTCGAGTATTTAGAGATAGCACACAAGCCTCACGTGTAAACGCTTCAATAAATGTTGAGACAGCTGGAATATAGAAATAATTGTACTTCAAGAGCTTGTTTCAATGCTGTTATAATTCCTATAACAAATAATGACTCTAAATAGGTTTGCTATAAGTATCAAAGCTACCCCTGTAAAAATTGCAAGGATTCAACGTAGCTAAACTAGGCTTATTATAGAACAATAAGTCACAGACTTACTGAGACATTCTGCATAATTTACTCTCGGATCTTGAAACAAATCGAAAAAAACGAAAATTAAACGGTCGTTTTCCTCGTCATAAATACCGCCACCGGCAACCCATCTCCACCATAGTAAATGATGCCAGCTATCACTAGAGACAACGATTCTTCGACTGGTACAAATGGCATTTGGCTGTCTGCTGTCACTGTCACCTTAACAAGCACAAGCAACAGCTGATGACGCGGTAATTTTGGTACTAGTGACAGCTCTTGGGCAAGGCCCAGAGGACAAAGGCCCCCACCAGGACACGGAGGACCACCAAGGGCGTCTCGCACCCGAGACAGATGAGTCAAGGGCTAAAACACGACGGTGATACCGTGCTCGTATGGATCACGTGAGCGAGACGAGATAAGGTGGCAGCTGCATTTGGGGGGAGTCGCCGAAGACTCACTTACAATACGCCCTTTTTTGTTGACGTTGGTGGTTTACCAGGAGCCGTTCTTTCTTGGAGGATATTCGTTAGATTATTCCTGGCCGGAATTTATTAATATATTACATTCTTCTTAAAAAGGAAAACCGAAGACTAAGATCACAACGAAAAATATGTCTCCTGCACACATCATTTCCGAAATGAATCGGAAGCTTTAAAGTATGTTGCAATGAATCGTAAATATCACTTGGCTAGTTGTTAGGAAAATCTGGGGATAATAAGCACTATTCTACAAAAAAACATATTTTGAAATTCCTAAAATTTAAGCATATGGTGAACAGGATATGAAAGTTAATGAAAATTGTAAAAATACCATTCAAGCGCTGATTACTTATGACGTTTTTACAAGTTAATCATGAATAAAGAGACAACCTTCACTATTTTCCTTATTTTGTTATATTTAGCTCAGGTTCTAAACTAATTTCCCTTTAAAAGCATTGTGCGACCGAGATCTGAACACACATTCCTATGATTTGAGGTTTGTGTTTCATTTGTAACGCGAGGTCTCTTATCTCTCTCTCTCTCTCTTCTCATGTAAATTACGTCTTATGGAATGGAAACCTACGTTTGATCTTCAATTTCCGCTTCCCCCCCCCCTCTCTCTCTCTCTCTCTCTCTCTCACACACATACACATAAACATTTTAGTCTGCTTTCAAGACGAAAATATGAGGCAAACAATTTATGAAACATATTTTCCTTCCCTGATGAAGGTGTTTACAAACGTCGTCTTATTAATTTTAGTTGAAGTGGAAAACTTGAGACACACAAAATCCCTTCAGTAAACTGATTAACATCTAGTAAAACTTAGCAATTATTTTAACGACTAAAGCAATATTTTAGGAATTGGTCATTTCCTTTAGATCTGATACAGAGGCATTCTACCACATCAACTCTCTCAGCAACCGAAGATAATTAATTGTTATTTTCATTGCGTGACAAGGAAACAGTATTTGCATACATATTATTTTGACAGTACAACATCCGTAAATGATCTTTAGAAGGAATCCGAAGCCTTTGTGTAAACAGACACAAAACTACATTTCAATAAACGTAACTGATTTCCCTTGAAAACGAAAGGAAGAGTTAAACGACAAAATAACGGGATCGGAGAAAATGACCTCTTTACAGACATAACGCAGCTTCCCCGGCCATAACACATTCCCTCCACGGCCCGTTACAACTCACGCACGTATACTTTTGACCACACATCAGCCCAGCTGAAGTAAACCTAAACAATAACTGCCACGTGAGCTCAACAGATGAAAGAACTCCGCTACGTGACGGGAGGTTCAAATCGCCCTCGGTCCTCTAAAAGGGATTCGGGCGCTCCTCCGAGAGGATTCACTTGCGATCCCAGACACTCTCGCAGACTCCTTAGACGGAATCATCTTTTTCAATTCCATTCGAGTGTTTGAGGATGATTAGGAAGCGGTTGAACTGACAGGGGTTTTACAGTTGCAGTGTGAGTCAGGCGTTTATGGAGACGTGAAATGGACCTTCTATGATGGGTCTGACTCAACCCTTCCATTAAATGTTTTAAGGCTTATAAGACAGTGTGATATGATAGCGGGCATCCTAAGGCTTCTTATATTGGTATGTACAAATATGGCTTAATTAAAAAGGAATATAGTGGAGCGCCATTAAGAACTTTACGCCAACAAAGAAATTCAGGTATACTTACAAGATTAATTGCTGACCTACAAATTTTGTTTTTGGTTAAGGCAGCAGTAGATATTTCATAAGAAAAAAATCCAGCATCCTAATCTAAAATCATCTTAATTGAAATCAGAGTCTGAAAGTTATATTTCATACGAAGTCCACACTTAAAAAGCAACTAACACCCAAAACACATTCCTCACGAGATCCGTGACAGCATATCTGATACGCAACAAGAACCGAAGAAGAAATAAAACGGCAAGAAATATGACCTTTCGAGAGGACTAAGGGACTGCTCTCGTGACTCTTCACAATGTCTGGAGGCTCTGTCTATACTTTCAGAAATGCCTGCAGGCAATTACACGCGCGATTTACACCTCCTAAATTGCCTGCTATTGAAAGAAAGGTGCGCCTCGGGTCATAAAGACAAATTTCCCCGCGCAAACAGAAAACAAGAGAGCGCGCATCTAATCAAAATTTTATGAGACGCGTACCGGACCCGTTTCAAAAGTTTACAGGGACGCGGCCGTAACTGTCGCCGCCTGGGAGCAGAGCGTAAATACCCAGCAATTTACTGCTTATAGCGAGCTGACCGAGTTCCGTAACTCCGGCGACATTATCTGAGGCTGGGTGTGAGAAAGAGATGCCGTACATTCTTCCTTATTCCTTTCTTCCATTGACACCTCCTTCCCCGAGGAGGGGAGGGTCCCAGGAAGCGTTTGGCCGACGAAAATTGAAATTTAGGGTTAGAAGCAAAGTGGGAAATTTATGAGGTTTGTGCAGTGTTTATGCCAGTAATTCTTTCGGTGTGAAATATTTAACGTTATATAGTTCTTTCAGAGCAAAACTTTATCATACTAAGATCATGAAGTGCCAATATTTTTGTCTTTATTATAAAGTTCCATAAAAGAGGAATTTTTTTTTAATCCATCAGAAAGTAGCCATGCGATTCCTCTTAAGAATTTTTACGATTTCACGCAACTTTCTGTACGGATAAATTGTGAGTGTCATTTAAATTTACTTTTCATTCCAGCATTAACTTTTCTTATTCGATTTTGGATTACAGTATATCCCGTAGCCTTTATTGTCAGTGATTCCTGTATGAGCCGCGGCCCATGAAACTTTAACCACTGCCCGGTGGTGGCCTATCCTATATCGTTGCCAGAAGCACGGCTATGGCTAACTTTAACCTTAGATAAAATACAAACTACTGAGGCTAGAGGGCTGCAATTTGTTATGTTTGATGATTTTGGGGTGGATGATCAACAATGCAAATTGCAGCCCTCTAACCTCGGTAGTTTTTAAGGTTTGAGGGCGGACAGAAAAAAGTGCGGACGGACAGACAAAGTTTTCTTTTCAGAAAACGAAAAAAATATTAAGCCAACACTATGATAGTATTCCGGCATTCTGGTGTACGATATCAAGCGAAGAACAATCACGTCCTGACAAATGCAGGAAATAAAAATAGAACTCATTCGTAGCCGTTTTTGGGAAATATATAACAATTGCAAATTCTGTATAGAAAATAGACAATTCGTTGGGTGTCTGGCGCTTCTGCCATCTTCGTCAGATTAAAAGAAACTTATATTTATTCTGAAAAAAAGGGGGAAGGGGGAGAGGCAATGGAAGCTAAAGAACTGTATATTTCTGAAAAGAATTCTTTATGGTTATAATTGTATACTTAAAACTCTGTATCGGAAGGGTCTTTTTGCCTCCAGTATTGAATACGATTTCATCAATGAAAAATTGGTAAAATCATCTGGCACTGTAAGCTTTCCTTACTCTATGTAAGTTTGCTATTAGCAAGGTATACCATATAAATGTCCAGCGTTGTGAAGTCAGAATATTCTCTTGCTTGTCCATGTGACTCCTTTATTCCCACACTATACTTCCACTTTTGTCTAGCCATGTGACTCTTTTATTCCCACACTATGATTCAACTTTTGTCTATCCGTGTGACTCCTTTATTAACGCACTATACTCCAACTTTTGTCTATCCATATGACTCCTTTATTCCCACATTATGCTTCAACTTTTGTCTATCCATGTGACTCCTTTATTCCCACATTATGCTTCAACTTTTGTCTATCCATGTGACTCCTTTATTCCCACATTATGCTTCAACTTTTGTCTATCCATATGACTCCTTTATTCCCACATTATGCTTCAACTTTTGTCTATCCATATGACTCCTTTATTCCCACATTATGCTTCAACTTTTGTCTATCCATGTGACTCCTTTATTCCCACATTATGCTTCAACTTTTGTCTGTCCATATGACTCCTTTATTCCCACATTATGCTTCAACTTTTGTCTATCCATGTGACTCCTTTATTCCCACATTATTCTTCAACTTTTGTCTATCCATGTGACTCCTATCCATGTGACTCCTTTATTCCCACATTATGCTTCAACTTTTGTCTATCCATATGACCCCTTTATTCCCACATTATGCTTCAACTTTTGTCTATCCATGTGACTCCGAGTCGACTTTTGTCTATCCATGTGACTCCTTTAGTCCCACACTATGCTTCAACTTTTGTCTACCCATGTGACTCCTTTATTCCCGCACTATACTTTGACTTTTGTCTATCCATGTGACTCCTTTACTCTCGCACTATACTTCGACTTTTGTCTATCCATGTGACTCCTTTAGTCCCACTATGTTTCAACTTTTGTCTATCCATGTGACTCCCTTACTCCCGCACTATACTTCGACTTTTGTCTATCCATGTGGCTCCTTTAGTCCCACACTATGCTTCAACTTTTGCCTATCCATGTGACTCTTTAATTCCCACACTATACTTCGACTTTTGTCTATCCATGTGACTCCTTTAGTTCCACACTATACTTCGACTTTTGTCTACCCATGCGACTCCTTTAGTCCCACACTATACTTCGACTTTTTTC
>JANJGK010000041.1:17466021-17476076 GCA_039081455.1 Macrobrachium rosenbergii
AGAGAGAGGCTCCCACTATCCACCTGATACCAAGAGAGAGAGAGAGAGAGAGAGATAGAGAGAAAGGTTCAGCCTATCCACCTGATACTGAGAGAGAAAGAGAAACGGAGGGTGAAGAAATACTAGGGCGGAGAGAGAGAGAGAGAGAGAGAGACTCCCACTATCCACCTGATACCAAGAGAGAGAGACTCCCACTATCCACCTGATACCAAGAGAGAGAGAGAGAGAGAGAGAGAGAAAGGGCCATCCTGATACTGAGAGAGAAAGAGAAGTGGAGAGTGAAAGAAATACTGGGGCGGAGAGAGAGAGAGAGAGAGAGAGAGAGCGCTCCATTCCGACCACCTGATATTCATTGTTGATACACAATACCTCCAGTGCGGGCAAATTCCTTTTTGTGTACTCTCAGATTTCCCCCAGTGGCGACACGCAAACTTTGTTGTGTAACAGTTTTTTATCTTTTTCCTTTTTTTTTTAGAGGTTTATCTTTCACTCTTTTAATTTATCCATCAATAACGGTCTCTGTTTTTCGGCAATTTTTGGCACCAGTACAGACAGTCTGAGCAAGGCAAAAGTGAGTTTCTTTTGTTCGTGATGATATAGGGTTTCTAAATGTGCCGTTTTTTTTTTTTTTTTTGCATATTTTTTGTTATCATCTTTCTGGAAATTTTTTTAAAACTATTTTTCATTACAAGATTTGATATATTTTACACCTACTCTTATTTATCTAAAAAATTATATCGATCTCATTCTGTATATTTTATAATTCTGACATATCATCTGTACTATTCTTTCTTTCCAGTGATAAACTTCAATAAATATGTGATGCTAAATTAATTTAAAAATATAAGACACATTTTACAAGATTCATTAAAAAGTCAACCAACGCTCTGGTAGTCGTACCACTGTGCGAAAACGATACCAAGTACACAATAATAATAATAATAATAATAATAATAATAATAATAATAATAATAATAATAATATCCTTTATTTCAGTACAGGTCCATATACATGGAATATACAAAGTAGAGACAATAAAATATACAAGATCTATATACATGAGACAAAAGGATATAAATAGTAGTAATCGGCTATGCCCAAACAGTTGCTGAAGTAATATTAAAAATAGTATTCATAAAAATATTGTAAAATACTGTATATATATTAAGACCGAGAGAATATTCTTAACGAAAAAAAATAACGATTACCGGATTTATATGACATACACAGCATATAAAAAGGGTCCTTAATGCTATCACGCTAGCGGATCCAGGGGGCGGGGGGGGGGGCACCTGGGCACGTGGCCCCCTATGAAAAATAATGACAAAATAGTAATATTGAAGATTTAGATAATAACAACATATATGAGAAATATAAAAATGGGGAAAAAATTTATTACAGAAATAACAAAATTTTGAGAAAAAATAACAACAACAGTCTTCATGATACTAATAAAAATCATATACATACATACATATATGTATGTATAATATGAAAATTGGTGGCCCCCCAATGAAATTCTTCTGGATCCGCTACTGGGTATCATAATCAATTTAAAGGTTAATTGCTATTTCATGTTACATTTGCAAAGTAGCAATTTATCTGAAGAGTTCTTGAATGGATAATATCAGCGATACCTGAATTCTTATTACTCAGCTATTTTTCAACGAATAATGATTCTCTCTCTCTCTCTCTCTCTCTCTCTCTCTCTCTTTCTCTCTCTCAACCTGGCAGTTTAAAGATATACTGATTCCTCAAGAAAGCCGTGGAATAGTGATTATTAAGCAACCAATCGTTTCCTTCGTAAAACAGTACGGTTAGTTTCAATGTTACAAAGTGCTCGTGATAATAGGCATCTCTTACTTATTTCTTAAAACTGAAACTCACTCTTTTGTGGTCAAATTCAGCAGAATTACCACTGATATTCCTTATTTCTTACGCCATCTATCTTTCTGTCAAAAAAGGCCTACAATTTTCATACGACTTTACTGCTTCAGAATAACAGTCATCATCATCATCAAAATCAGAATTCATTCACAATGGGAAATAGAAATTTAGTAAGATGATACTGCAATAGTAACTTTACAAAGAAATGTATTAATGGCCCAATGAGCACCATATTCTTTGGAAGCTTGAATTTCAAGTCAATGGTCCCTGTGGGCTTGTTCCATATGAACAGGTTTCATCTGAATAATAATAATAATAATAATAATAATAATAATAATAATAATAATAATAATAATAATAATATCAACAACCGACAAAGTCCAAGGGTACGATATTTCATTGCCTATCTCCAGCAAAGTCAAAGCGAAAAGATTTAAAAGAGAAACCTAAGTAGGAAGAGGCGAGAATACAAGGCTCAACTAGACAGTCATCTAACAGAGAATAACTAATCTCCACAAAGTCATCGTGGGAACTTACCGCCTGTCGGGTGTAAGATTTTTCTAAATAATGTGTAAATTGTTGCCAATTATTGCATTACGTGTCATTTTTCCTTGAATTTTAGTTTTCTGTAAAAAAAAATGATTGAGATGGCTATTTGTTTGTCCGTCCGCACTTCTTCTGTACGCCCTCAGATCTTAAAAATTAATGAGGCTAGAAGGCTGCAAATTGGTATATTGATTATCCACCCTCCAATCATCAAACATGCCAAATTGCAGCCCTCTATCCTCAGCAGCGTCTATTATATTTAAAAGGTTAAAGTTAGTCATGATCGTGAGTCTGGCATCGCTATATGTGCCAACAACACAGGCCACCACCGGGCTGTGGGTGAAAGTTTCATGGGCCGTGGCCGAGAGTTGCATACAGCATTATAAGCAGTACAGAAAACACGACTGCGCCGGACAAACTTCGGGGCATTTATTACTTATTTTCGTGTCTGTTTGTCTGTCTGTCTCTGCCTTTTATTTGTACGTTAAACAGCCCACTAATGTTAGTGTTTTTTTTTAGAGGTCAGGCTCAAGGTTTGAGGTCATACCTAGAGGTCATGACCCAACAACGAATTTGCCACGGCCTGGGGCAACGTGTTGTGCGAACTCGTTTTCTATAATATCATTTCCATCATCACAGTCATTACCAAGGCTTTTCTCCTCACCGTAATTAATATACCTGTAGGCCAGTAAGCATCATCAACGTCAATCTCAAATTCATCTAACTCATCAGATGCAGTTATGATGTTAATCACAATTTTCACCATCAGATTCTCACGATCCTCTTTTCAGATATCATCATCACTTTTATCTATATCATATTTTTCATATATTTCGCCACTATCGTCATCATCACTAGCATCATCATTTATACCATTTCCCTCATACTCGTCAGAATCCCCTTCATCATCATTTCATCAAATCACCGTCTCATCATTCTCGCCATTATCATTTGTCATCTTCACACTCACCATTATCACATCATTACGATCATCATCATCATCATTTATGTCATTTTCTTCATCGTCATATTCATCATCATCATCATTTTCACCAAATCATCATTTCATCTTTTCCGCCAATCTCATCAGCCATCTTCAAACACTCACCATCACCAAAATCATCATCATCAACAACATAATTATGATCATCATCATCATGTACACAATTTTTTCATCATTATTTCATCATTCTCGCCAATCTCATCAGCCATCTTCGCACACTCACCATCATCAACATCATCACGATTACCATCATCATCACCATCACCTTCAAAACCATCTATCATCTTCTTCCTGCCCATCAGACGAAACATCTCCCTCTCAAGTGTTCAGCTGTGGAGGAGGAGGAGGAGGAGGAGGAGGAGGAGGAGGAGGAGGAGGAGGAGGAGGAGGAGGAGGAGGAGGAGGAGGAGGAGGAGGGGGCTGTACCTTAGCAACTTGTAAGGCTAATGAGCCTCCCAGGCGCCCCTTGATCTGACCTCTTGTTTGTAAACACGAGTCTGAGGGGGATGATAAGGTAAAAGGGGTTTCGATTCTCTCTCTCTCTCTCTCTCTCTCTCTCTCTCAGTATTTATGCATATTTTTTCATTCAGGTTAAAGCTTGTCACTTATGACGAATTTTGCAAGAATTTTCTTCCAAAGGGCCCGTCCTAAAATTAAAGGATTTCAAGTCTCTCTCTCTCTCTCTCTCTCTCTCTCTTCCCGAGTGTGTACATGTCCTTTCGTTCGTGTTAAAGCTTGTTTCTTAAGATGAATTTTTCGAGGATTTTCTTCCAACGTGTCTATCCTATAAGCTATAAGTAAAAGAGTCTCTCTCTCTCTCTCTCTCTCTCTCTCTCTCGTTAATGCTTGTTTTTTTATAATGAATTTTGCAATAATTTTCTTCCAAAAGTAGGTCCTACGAAAAAATGGGTTTCTCCTCTCTCTCTCTCTCTCTCTCTCTCTCTGAGTGTACGTACATATTCTTGCTTCGCTTTAAAGCTTCTTTCTTATGATAAATTCTTCAAGAATTTCCTTCCAAAGTGTTTGTCCTGTAAGTAATAGGGTTTTGAGTTTCTCTCTCTCTCTCTCTCTCTCTCTCTCTCTCTTACCGGCTGTGCGTGCATGTCCTTTCATTCGTATTAATGCTTGCGTCTTATGATGAATTTGGGAGGATTTTCTTCCCAAAGGGTCCTATCTAAAAGCTCTCTCTCTCTCTCTCTCTCTCTCTCTCTCTCTGAGTGTGTGCATATCCTTTCATTCGTAATCATGCTTGTCTCTCGAGACGCATTTTGTAAGAATTTTGTTTTTAATAGGTCCGTCAAATTATCACATTATTTTGTCTTACCCTTGTCTGTTAGTTGAAAGATTTTGGTTGAAGGATGGTCTTGGTTATCCTTCATAAATAATAATAATAATAATAATAATAATAATAATAATAATAATAATAATAATAATAATGGTGAAAAAATCCAAACTGATGTAAGCGAAAATATATATTTAAAGACACATGTTTGAGCTTACATCAATGTGAATTTTTCACCATTTTAGTAGCTCATGTGATTATGAGATTTCTTTAAATAATAATAATAATAATAATAATAATAATAATAATAATAATAATAATAATAATAATAATAATACTAGTCACTAAAATGGTGAAGAAATCGAGCAGGTTCTCGAAAGCTCTCGCTTTGTATATAAATATTTCTAATATATACTTACACTTACACCATTGTCGATTTCTTCACCAATAATAATAAAAAAAAAAAAAAATAATAATAATAATAATAATAATAATAATAATAATAATAATAATAATAATTTAACTTCTCCTCCCTCCAGCTCTATTCTCCCAATTCTTAAACGCCTTCCTTTCACGTTCACCGTTTTTTTTTCTCTCAAAAAAAAAATATAATAATAATAATAATAATTCTGTTCCCTCCTCCGTCTCCATTCTCCCAATTCTTAAACGCCTTCCTTTCACGTTGATAGTTTTTTATCCCTCAAAAATAATAATAATAATAATAATAATAATAATAATAATAATAATAATAATAATAATAATAATAATAATAATAATAATAATGGTTCATCTGGTTATCATTCAAATATAATAATAATAATAATAATAATAATAATAATAATAATAATAATAATAATAATAATAATAATTTTGTTCATTCTCCGTCTCTATTCTCCCAATTCTTAAACGCCTAAACTACACGTTCATCAAATTTCTCTCTCTCTCTCTCTCTCTCAAGAAAATTTAAGAGAAAGAACGAACCGGGCAGGAGGAGGAGGAGGAGGAGGAGGAGGAGGAGGAGGAGGAGGAGGCCTACAGTCGGACCCAGAGGAGTCAGAAAAAGGGAGGCGAACTCGATCCCAGCTTTCCTCATCTCTACAAAAGGAAGAAAGAAAAGCGATGCGAGGCAAAATGATGGATGGCGCATAAAACTCATTAAGGGGGAAACTGTTTATGTACGTTAGACTTACAAGGAGTTGAAATCCTACACGAGTGAATGGAGGGGGGCGCGCAAGGGGCTTATCTTTTAATTAATCTATTTGTTCGTTTATTCTCGTCCTAATATTTCAAACTCTCCCGTGTCGTCCCGGCCAGTATATTACAGTCGGACATATGCAAACTCAAAATGGCTCGGGAGATAAGGGTTGGGCAACTTGGCTGCAGATAGAAATCAAATTCGGCGTGAACAAATCGTGGGATAATTAATAATCATTATAATAAAACTAAACCTTCTTTAATTAAACTGCCGCAATTTACGACTCAGATAAAAGCTAAGTAAATTTGGCGAAAAGAATCCATGAATATTTGTTTATAAAAGAGGCAATACATAACACCGAATATATTCCCTATAAATATTGTGTTAATTACATTACGCTGAATAAAAAGCTAACCAATACATGTTCGTTTTATCATCCTGGGCGTCGATGATAATTCTAATCGAGTTGATGCTCAAAACTCGCTATGTTACAGGAAAAACAATCATTAACGACATTAAATTAGGAAGATACCTCAATTCAATCTAACAGGAGAAACAGCTGTTAATATGAGTGAGAAACATTCGATGTCATGAGGTTGAAAAGTCAAGTTCAAAATAAATTTCTGACTCATGAAACTAAACTTGACAGATATGGGTTGCGTTTTATTTAGATATAGGTTGCGTTTTATTTCTTAGGGTGCTTTGTGTCATTCATAAGAACTTGTAAAACGGCGCTGATGGCAAGTCTTATGGCGTATCCACTATCGAAAGCCACAAAAAAAAATTTTGTCAAGTAAAAAATTCGCCGAAGTTTCTTCGGTACAATCGAGTTTTCTCAACAGCTTATAGTGCTGTACAAGCCGTGGCTCATGAAATTTTCAGCCACGGCCCGGTGGTGCCCCGTCCTATAGCGTTGCCAGACGTACGATCATGGCTAACTTTAACCTTAAATAAAATAAAAACTACTGAGGCTAGAGGGCTACAATTTGCTATGTTGTATGATGAATGGAGGGTGTATACTGATATACCAATTTGCAGCCCTCTAGCCTCAGTAGTTTTTAAGATCTGATGGAGGACAGAAAAAGTGCGGACGGACAGACAAATCCATCTCAACAGTTTTCTTGTACAGAAAACTAAAACCCAAGCCGTACATCAGTGAAGGGACATATCTGGGAAAATTTAAACAAAAGAAAATTTTGAAATCAAATATACTGCACGCTACAGTAAGATTATAAATATCTTAGTACAATCTGCAATGTCATAAGGGCATGAATCATTGTAGGACAAAGAAGCTATATCAAAAAGATTCTATCGAATTCAGAATAAAACTTTAAGAAGAATATTAAGAACCATATGGAAGGGCAGAGTTAGAAATTACAGAAGTTTCACATTTAGATGAGATATTAATGAAACGGAGATGCAGGTGGTTTGGACATGTCCTTCGCACAATCCCTGGGAGAGCAGCACGTGATAGCTCTAGCTGGGCTCCTGTAAGCACCAGAGGATGCGAAAAACCCACAGCTATTTGGATGAGAACTATGAGAAGGGAGGCTGGAGATATGTGTATATTTATAGAAGATTAAGCACGGGAAAGACACGATTGGCAGAATTACGAAGAGATCCCTTGCGTCACGCAGCGCTGGAGATGATTATGATGATGAAATAACTTGTAGATTAGAACTTTCTTAAATGAGCGTTTATACAGTCAAAGGAAAACGAAAGGAGATACCACGGGAATGTCGAGAAAGATTCAGTGCCCTACGCAATGGCTCTCACGTGGAAAAATAAAACCATGAGTTTAGGAGGTACCGTTACTTAAGTCATATCTACTACCGAAAGAACCAAACGCCCGATACTTTATCGCAGGGCAATCGAGGTGTGACGGATTAGGAGGTGGGCGTCGGATGATGACTTGTTTTTCGTTCCGCCATTTAAGATGAATGGCGCCATTGTGATGAACATGAAAATGGCTGTGCTTAGCGTGTTCCTTGCCAGTTATGGTTCAGGATTGCCATTCGCTAAGTCTTAATTGCGATAAAGTATAAGGAAACAATTTTACAGGGCAATACATTTTTTACAAGGATTGTGAGCATTTACACTGCTTATCTGAAAGACACCCTATCTTGCATTCACAGTAATGAGTAGCCTACATATATATGTATATATATATATATATATATAGTATATGCATGTATATCTACATATATATACAAATTTATAATTATATATATATATAATATATATATATATACATACACAGTACATATATACGCACATACATGCAAACATAAATACATAAGCCCCCCTTTTATTCGGTTTCCTTTATCTTGAGAGAGAGAGAGAGAGAGAGAGAGAGAGAGAATCACAATCTGCGACCGCACAGATATAAAACCTGTCAAGAAAGCACTACACATCACCATACCACCTTTGTCTACGTCACCACACCACCTCTGTCAGCATGCGGCTCTTTGTTTGTCAGCTGGAGCAAGGGACAAAAAAAAAAAAATGACACAGAAACCAAATCAGACAGGGCAGAGCGACGAAAACACAGTAATAAGGAGAAGAAACAAAAGGCAGAATGCGGATCATTAGCGACTGATATTTCTACAGAGATCGTCATTATCGGAATGTTATTCCGCGGGAAGGAATGGGATTATTACCTTGATGAAAACGTGGCGATTGTCACCACGCCACAATGTGAAGAAGAAGAAGAAAAAAAACGGATAATTGGGTTTCATTGTGCTGGAAATAACAAAAAGGGGGGGAGGTAATTACGTGTCTCCGTTTGTCTGTCTCTCTGCTTACAGAGTATTGTTATTAGTGTGCTCAAGGACACAGCCAATAGTCAAAACCCGGTATTTTTAAAATACCTTAAAAGATAATGGTTTCATTTGTATTGTTTACATTGTTAATCTTCTTTATATTTATTGCAACAGTTTATTGCCTTATCTCGTTGGTCTGAATAAGAAAAGACGATTAGAAATGATGACAAATTTCAGTTACTAAGTGTAAGTCTTCACTTGACACATTAGTCGTAATTAACAGAGTAACTTATTGTTATTTATATATTTGCTATTTTTTTTTTTTTTTGCTCAGTTCACTTTCTCATAACTTAATATTTAATATGATTTACATTCTTAACCATCACTCTCATGCTACTTCATTTGTTGATGATGTCCACTACGACTATTACAAATACCATGATTCCTGCGGCCAGTGGGACTGAAACTCTAATGTCCTTCCATAGCCCAGGCCCGAACAACCAAAACAATGAAATGAACGGAAGACGAATGGTGCCTAACGCTACCCACAGACCTGGTAGATAGGGTCATTACGTTTCCCATCCCATCGGCCGCCGAATTAACATCATTCAATATATTTCTAAATATATATATATATATATATATATATATAGAAAAGAAGAAACAATGAGGTAATAAAATGGAATGCAACATTTCATCCGTACTCTCCATTAAAAACCCAGCCACATCAATGAAAGTCAAGCAATAACTTCATCTTAACGATATCCAGAGACCCCTAAATCATATTTATGACGCAATTCTTTAAAAACAAGGACAACAAATGAAGTCTAGTCCCAACGCGACCGAAATACAAAGCTCCTTTCTCGATGCTTCGCAGCAGAACAAACAAATTACAAAGCAATTACGCCGCTGGGTAGCTGCTTTTATGACTTCGAGTCTTACATAAATTACACTTCAGGAGGTAACGTTTATGAATTCAAAGGCATGGAACGCTTGCTTCTAAGCTGGGGCGTGTGCGAACGTACATGTATGTAAGCATTATACACTCAAACACGCGAATATGCCAGCAGGATATATATATATATATATATATATATACTCGAGATATATATGTGCCATTGTTTCAAAACTAAATAAATCGGGATTGAAAATCAACGACTTTCAAATTGCGATAACATTATTTATGGCGCTATGATACTGCTTTTTTCTTTAAATAACTGAAGCTATTTCTATGTACATTTCCCGAAGTAAAAACTTTCGAAAAGGCTTAGTAGTTCTTGAGATATTTACAAAAATGTGTTGTTATGGTATACAACCCCAAATTTATTATTTCCTTTGTTATCATATGTTGCTTTACAATCTTTTATGCTGTTATCATAT
>JANJGK010000041.1:17481176-17536176 GCA_039081455.1 Macrobrachium rosenbergii
CTCTCTCTCTCTCTCTCTCTCTCTCTCTCTCTCTCTCTCTCCTCTCTCATTTACAGAGGGATGGTTCAAGAAAAAATTGTACAATAGTTATTATTTTCACCTTTAAACAGCTGAGTCATTGGTGGACCTTTTTGTGTTATAATATTTCACAGCATCAGCCTGTTCTTATTCCTACGAGAGAAGTTCGTTAACGTGCCGACCTCCACTACATACACTGCACCACTCACCTTTATCCTGCGCGCAGCCGCACAACTGGATATTTAGCCAGAATCCCCATATCTCACTCTTCCCTTGTGTACAAACCAACAATTTCCAGTCTTCCTCCCTTCACAATAACATTTATTGCCCAATCTTCTTGGTTTCATAAACTATCATAACCTTACTGTTGCTAACATTCGCATTCATCTCTCTCCCTGTGCAAAATCATACAGACTCTTCACCTTATCAACAGTCACTTCAGCAAGCACAGTCAAATTTATATTACCCTCTCAACTGTTGCGTCATTCAGGTTTTCCACTGCATTCAACAGCTTTTCACAATACCGGTATGATACAGGGAAGCATCCTCTTCAAAACATCTCTCCATATGCGACTTTTATTCCATGAAAACATTTGCTTATTTGGGAAAATAAAGTCCGCAGTAGTACGTATGTAGAATATTGCTATATACAGGAAGCTTTCGCCAACTTGATCAGTTGGCCTCTTCAGCCTGAATAAGCATAGAAATAATAATACATTTAGGACAACATCTATGTTTATTCAGGCTGCGAAGCCAACTGATCAAGTTGGCGAAAGCTTCCTGTATATAGCAACATGCTACATACATGCTACTGCGAACTTAATTTTTTCCATTTAAGATCACGAGAAAGTGATGATATCAAATTATTTGCTTATGTATTCCGTCTACAGTAGAACAAGCTTTTTTTCATGTCTGAAGAAGCGCAGTTCACAAGCAATTTTTCAGTAATTCTTGCGTATTTTAAGTATATCTCCGAACACTTCTTGAGAGGGCTTAGATTAGATTTTTTTTTTTTGTAGAAATTGCAATATTTAATATTGCAGTTACTGTGAAGTATAATCGATCGTGTTGCCCATTAATAATACTCTTTTGCAATCTGTTATGATGCACGGTGGGAAGATGTTGTTCAGTATCTTCATTTCTGCAGTCCTTCTTCAGTAAGGTTAATTAAAGCGAATGCCTTCGACGAATTAAAAAAAAAATCGTGTTTGCTCACGTGTGATTCCTATTCTGTAATACTTCTTTCTGTCATTGTAAATTATTGATTAAATGGATTTTGAAAAATGCGATTTAGAGACCAGCTAAGCATAAACTACGTTCTGACAGTCTTTGATTATATTTCTGACATTCTGGTGTTATTATCTCGTCTGTTTCACCTGTCCAAATCACTCATTGCCTTTGCATCTCCCCTTTTTAAACTGCCTCTCGTTAGAATTCACCATTTTCTTTGCTTTTGGAGAAATTGCCCCCTCCCCCCCCCTCTCTCTCTCGCTTCAATTCCAAATAAAAAAAATTACTTTGTATGTACCTTTATTAATATTCCTCTCGTAAGAATTTATAACTTTCTTTGCTTTCAGTGAGTTTACTCCCCCTTTCTCTTTCTCTCCCTCGATCAATTCCAACAATTCCTGATACAAAATTGCTTTGTATTTCCCATTACTAAATTGCCTCTCGTAAGGATTTATTTGTATTTCCCATTACTAAATTGTCTCTCGTAAGGATTTATCATTTTCTTTGCTTTCAGCGAATTTCCTCCCTCTCTCTCCTCTCTCCCTCTCTCTCCCTCTATTAATTCCATCAATTGCAGGTACAAAATTGGTTTTTATTCCCCTTAATTAAAATGTCTCTCATTAAAGTTTATAATTTTCTTTGGTTTCAGTAAAAAAAATCCCTCTCTTGCTTTCTGTCTCAATCGATCAATTCCATCAATTCCAGATGAAAAATTGCTCTGTATTTCCCATAATTACAATTCCTCTGGTTAAAATTAATTATTTCTTTGATTTTGGTAAATTTACAGCTTCTCTCTCATTCTCTCCCTCGATCAATTCCATCAGTTCCTCTCTCTGTTTCCTCTCCCTCGATCAATTCCGCCAAATCCAGATAAAAAGAATTGCTTTGTATTTCACATCATTAAAATACCTCTCGTTAAAATTTCGCTATTTCTTTGCTTTTGGTGAATTTCCTCCCTCCATCGCTTTCTCTCTCTCTCCCTCGATCAATTCCATCTGCGGTCCCTCTCAATCCCCCTGATCAACGACGACATCTCAAGGGACTCATCTTTGTCCGTCACCTCCCTTCGTCAGCCCTCGCCCAATGAGGAGCCGTTGTAACCGGTTACTGACTCAAAGGCTGTAAGTCCCAGGAGGCATGTTAAATGGGGGAAGGAGGAGGAGTAAGACATGGAGGGAGAAGATGAAGAGGAATTGAGGTGCTAGTTGAAGGGAGAGGAGGAGGAAAAGCGGTAGGAAGGAGGGGAGAGAAGGGGGGCGGGGAGGAAGGTAAAGGGAGAGAGAGACAGAGAGTGAGAGAGGGAGAGAGGACCCTTCCTCCCAAGAGGTTGTCAGACTGATTCGCTGCCTGATTGAGTTGTTACGCCTCAAACGTAGCAGCATCAGGCTTCCTCTCTGCTACCTCTCCCCCCCCTACCTACCCCTCCCCAAAACCTCTCTCTCCCCCACCCACCCCCACCTTCCTCAACTCCTTTCTTCCCAGTGGGCAGGGGTGCGCATTTCATGTCGTCTTTGTTGTTTGCATTGCGGGAGAATGCAATAGCAACGTCGACCATGACTTCGGTTGGGGGTAAGTTGGCAGTCTTGTCAGCCCCCAAGGAGGCTTAAGAAATTTGCATTGTGACAGAGTGACAGAATGCTCAGTCATTTGATCGAGTGTTTTCCTGCATGAATGTGATTCTGTTTGCTTACTAATTACTATCTTGTTATTGAAAGTTATGTTGATGTGCTTAATTCATGCAAGGTATTCTTTACATTGCCTTGAGACAGCCTGAAAAGTGTTTGTGTGTGTGTTTCTTGCATATTTTAGAGAGAATAACCTTGTGTCTAAAGACAAGCTGAACTCTTCATTGTTCTACCTATTGTTGACGAGATGCTTCTGTTTGTTTTCCGAATAAAAAGAGGTTATTCCTGTGAGTCACATCAATATAAATAGGTGAATATATTCATGAGATATTGCTGCGCAGTAAGCAATACACTCTTGTACTCTGAGGGTTTTAACAAGGAAGATTTGTACACATTTCTATGCAAAAAAATATACTTCTGTAAGTTGCACAAAGAAATCGTTTTTTGTGAGAGAAGAACAAGGAAACACTAAAAATTTCTCCCTTACGAAGTTATTTACCCTAAGCCCAAGTTTCTCAGGAAAATTCCAGGTAAACAAAGAAATAATATGCGACTGGTTTTTTGCGTTGCTAATTGAACTTTCACCTAACAGAAACTGAAAAAATTTCTTATTACTCATTCTTTAGGAATTTTTACTTCAGGGTTACTACTTTTAGTCTTGAATATTAAATAAAAATAAATTATTATCTTAACTTATGGAAAAATGTATCATAATTTTCATCATCATTGTCTTCTTTGCTCTTCACAAATATAATAATGGCGGGATGTCTATGTCCAAAGCTTTTAAGGGAAGTTTTCATTCATATGCTGTTCAAACTCCCATTTAAAGAATTTGTGGTCCTTGTTTACACCTGGCCAGAATACTTTTGTTAGTGACTTACGTTGAAACGAAGAACTTAAAAATCATTGTTTTAGTTTTTTTTTTTTTCGAATGAAAGGACTTTATTTTTAAATATATTGATCAGAACTATATTTTTAAATATTTTCATCATTAAGTTATACTTTCCATGAACCAATGACAGGCACACTGTCCAAAGAAATTTGTATTTGGTATGCCTCTTATATTAATTTCCCAGCACTCACATATCCTGAAACTTTTATCATCATCATTTCTACCTTCCCCTGAAAAACGGGGAAAAAAAAAATCGTTGCGAAAAAGTACATTGATTCCTACCCGGAGAAAATAGACGGTAAATGTAGCATAACTTTCGCTTTTTTTTTTTACAGAGAGTGTAATGATACAAGTTGGTTCCCCATTCAACTTCTAATTTATCACCCTATTCATCATCATAGGGGACCCTTTCTGCCCCTTTCAACTCCGAAAAGGATTTTGCAGAGGCGGGGGGGGGAGAGGGAAGGAGTGAGAGGGGAGGTCGTGACCCCCCTACCTGCAATAGAGCCCCGTCCCTCTCCCTACCTGCGACTGGGTGATGGATGTCTGATAAAGCACGTTTTATTTTTGCACTTTTCCTCTTATTTTCTCATCGCTTCGTGCTTGTGTATAGAGGACAAAAATAAAGAAAAAGAACATGGCCCTTATTCATGCGTATGAGCATCGTGTTTTTTGTCGTAATTACTCTTCGTACAAAATGGAATCTGTTATATTAAACAGGTCTTTCGTAAACTCTCTCTCTCTCTCTCTCTCTCTCTCTCTCTCTCTCTCTCTCTCTCTCTCTCTCTCTCTCTCTCTCTCGTTTGCATTCTTTCAATTGGTTCAATAGTCTGGTGTGGCAGACTTGGTGACATTTAGGTTTGGAAAGGATACGCACGTCGGTAGTCGGTATTGGAACTCGGTAACATGATAGGCCACCGAACGACATGGTGTCTGCACTCGGCCTTTTGAATAGTCCTGTAATTCTTTTGTGTGGTGTGTGTGTATATATATATATATATATATATATATATATATATATATATATATATATATATATATATGTGTGTGTGTGTGTGTGTGTGTGTGTGTGTGTGTGTATTATGTATTCTTATATATATACATATAATGTGTATATTTATATTTATATATGTATATATATATATATATATATATATATATATATATATATATATTTATATATAGAGAGAGAGAGAGAGAGAGAGAGAGAGAGAGAGAGAGTAACGAAAAAAGTGCCTGTATATTTGTTTCTTTGTTTGTTAGCAGGGTTCTACAAACATCTAAAAATTTTCCAGAAGTTGGACCTCCTACCATTCAATAAGTGATTAGATTTTAGGAGAGAAAGAAATATTGGGATCAAGGAATACTTATGAGGTTTGACTGCCCAGCCTCATCAGAGGTTTAAGGTAATTTAACTCTATTGCTGATGATGCAATTATTGAAGTCTAGTTCCATCCTTTGCGATGTTTATGTGACATACCTGTTGACTTTTAAAATAATACCTGCAGAGTGTCGATGATGTAGTTATTGTTCAACCGTTGCAAAAGGATTTCTCTTCATTGACTTTGAAACTGTGAGACGGTCTAACTGTCAGTATTACCGATGCTGATGCCTGTTGGTATCTGGATCAGTTATTTCTTGTATTGTTGTTCGTAGATTTACATATTTATATCATTTTTTATTTCTCTGTATTAATTCTTTTTTATATTTAATTTATTTTCCTTTGCATTCAGCGACAGGACAGCCGCTTTGTAATTCAGTAGTTTCGTGTTTGTTTCAAAAGAGTGTTTAATAATAATAATAATAATAATAATAATAATAATAATAATTAACTCGTAGTGAAACATTGCATTTCATTGTTAATAACCATTTATCGTTATAGGCTGTGGGTGAAGAAATGTCGCTTCCTGTAATGCATACATGCATAATATAGTGCAACTATTTTTTTTTTTTCAAGACATATCTGACTTGTTATCCTATTTTGAGAAATACAGAAGATTAATGATTCCCCAAAGCTTATTTTGAAACCTCAGTAAGAATCTTGTGCAAAACTTTGTGAAATACTTGTTCATCGCATTTTACTTTGCTTTTTTTTATTAGGATTTTCAGTACATTGGAGATATCGCCTTAGAAGAAAATTCCGTGATATAGCGACTTTCATTTATTTTTAATAGTGGCTTTCATTTTGTCAAGCGTTTTTTATATATTATTCAGCGACTTTCATTTACTTTTAATACCTACTTTAATTTGTTTTTCAAATGATTTTTATATATTTTTATTAACGACTTTCACTTATTTTTAATAGCGACTTTCATTTACTTTTCAAGCGATTTTTATATATTTTTATTAGCGACTTTCATTTATTTTTAATAGCGAACATTCGTTTATTTTTAAAAGCTACTTCCACTGATTTTTTATAGCAATTTTCATTTAATTTAATAGCGACTTAAATTTACTTTTGAAAGCGGGCAATCATCTATTTTTAATGGGGACTTTCATTTATCTTTAATAACAACTTTAGGCTAATTAATTTAACAGCGACTTTCATTTACTTTTAACAGCGACTTTCTTAATTTTAGTAGCGACTTAGATTTATTTTTAACCGTGACTTTTGTTTAATTTTGATTGCGACTTTCATATATTTTTAATTGTGACAATCATTTATTTTTAATAGCGACTTCCTTTTGTTTTAAATAGTGACATTCATTTATTTTTAATACGACTTTTATTTTTCATAACGACTTTCATTTACTTTTTATAACGACTTTCATTTATTTTTATAGCGACTTTCATGTATTCATTTAAAAGCCTCCCGAGAATTTTTAGGGGATCCGGGACTCCGACGGTGCTCATTGCAAATGTGAACATCACAAGCAGCGTCATCAACTCTTGCAATTTCCGTGAATGCCGCTGTGGTTGCAATTTCCTGGTCTCTCGTTCATTTTCTGTTTTGTTTCAGGCCGCAATGAGCTTATTGAATTTTCATCTCTCCTTTTCTAACATATATGTGTATATATATATATATATATATATATATATATATATATATATATATATATATATATATATATATATATATATATATATATATATATATTTATATTTATATGTGAATAATATATATATATGTATATTTGAATACTGTATGAATTATATATATATATATATATACGAGTATATATATATATATATATATATATATATATAATATATATATATATATATATATATATAAGGTTTCTTTGCTTTTTTTTATCGACCTTTTTAAGGAAACGTGCAAATAACCGCGGGTAAAAAATGAACAATAGGTATTTCAAGATACATTTGCTAACAAAAGAAAGCTCTTCTTCATTTTTTGCCCTTCGAAATTGGCATATTTCCTTAAAAAGGCCTTTAATAAAAGCAACGAATTTTTTTAGCTACCGTATTTCGGTCTTGTTAGGGTAGAATTGTCTAGATTTTATCGACTGGTACCACCGCGGTAGCAGTCAGTTTTGATTAGCTGACCTGACATTGGATGATTCACGATTCAGCAGTTGAAATATATGAATTTGGTAGTGACCATCGTCTTGCAGTGGGTATCATCTGACTTTTCTCTAGAGACCCCTCCCTCTTCCTTATTAGGAGAAGCGGGCCGTGGTTATATTTTTCAAATCCCTGTTTATTTATTTCCTTGTCAGAGTTGTCCAGTGAGGTCTCTGTTCGACCATCCGTTTAAGACTCTCTCTCTCTCTCTCTCTCTCTCTCTCTCTCTCTCTCTCTCTCTCTCGTCTCTCTCTCTCTCTCTCTGATTCGATCTCTTCCTCTCCATATGATTTTACGATAACAATTCCAGCCAATCATATTTCCCCTTTTGTCGTGTTTTTGTTTATGCAAACGTGAACTCTTGTTAAGCTCATGTTAGTGATGATATTTAATCCTTAATAGGAATTAAATATTGTCAAATATTGGAATCATTCATGTTGATGATGCTAAATATTCACCAGTACAAGTCCGTTTTACGATAAAGACAACATGTCACCTCCTCTTCAAAAAAATGCTGCCATGGATATGAAATCTCGGACCTCGAATGGGCTCAGGCGTTCGGGTAGAACTCTTCAACAGAGGAAAATTCATTTTTATGAGCAAAAAAAGTGACACTGTGGTACCGGAAAAAGGTTTGCGTGTTAGGCTTGCGGTCTCATCTCTTTTAAAGAACCTTAAGCCACTTTAAGAAAAGGTTATTATGGAAGAAAATCTTAGTAATTGTGCTGTTTATAAATGTTTTTTTTTTGCAACAGCTTTGATGCATATCGTTTTAACTGTTTATTCAACGTACGAGATTTTTTATCTATATTTTTTTTGTTAAAGGCCTTAAATGTTAGAGGAAATTTTTCCGTTTTGTATCAATGCTTTACTATTTGAGTTCTGATTTTGTTGTCCTAACTGATTATTTAAATTGCAATAGATTAATGAGGAGAAAAATGGGAATTGGATATCAAATACAGGTTATCCATTCCCATAATATGTTTATTGTTTTATTTTGTTGTTTTACGTGTTTTTATGGTACATTTTTATATGACGTATAACTGAAAAAAAGAACTATCATTTAACATATTCAACTTTTGTGTTTCCACTAAATTTTACATACACAAAAAAAACTAAAAAATAAATAAAATCAAGAAAATTATAAACACTAGGAAAATAATGGAAAATAGATAGATAAATACGATAATCATGAATTACAAATTCTGTAAACAGAAAAATGTAAAAGAAAAGCCCAAATAAGAAACACGTCCCTCCCATACCAGCAAAGAAAAATAAATAAATAAACGGACGATAATACTGAGTCAACCTATGACTCACAAACATTGCCAAAAAGCACTTAAACTAAAATCTCTCTCACTCTCACAAAAGAGAGAAATAAAGAAGAAAAAAATTGTCGTAAACGAAGCCTCCCTACATTTCTATCGTTATAATCGAATTAGAAGATAATAAATCCAGAGGCACTCTCCGATGTCCCAGGCACTTTCCTTGATTCGGGGACGAGAGTCAGGCGTGACGAATCGAGCCCGAAGTAGTCTACGTCGCTTGGCTTCAGATAAAACTCGAGGACGATTCAATTGCGTCCGGGATCCCGTGGCAGATGTCTCTCTCTCCTCCTAATCATCTTCTTGAAATTATGGAATGAGATTTTTTGCGTTTTATGTTTTCATGGAGTTGATTTATTTTTTTTATTTATTATTCTTATTTTCTTTCGTCGTTGGTTTTTTATTCTTTAATTTAATGTTTTTTTCTATCGTGGTTTCACCATCGTACATTGCATTGGTTTTTACTTTATTCTGTTATTTTTTTTTCTTTCGTCGTTTCATTTTCATAAAATGAGTTGTTTTTATTTTACACTTTATTCTATTTTTATTCTTTCCTTGTTTCATTTTCATACATCGCATTGGTTTTTATATCATTTAATTCTTTCTTTCGTCGTTTCATTTTCATATATTCCGTTGATTTTGTTTATAATCTGTTATTTGACTTTTTCTTTCGTCGTTTCGTTTTCTTGTATTTCGAAGATTTTTTTTTTTATTCTTTTATTTTGTGATTCTTTCGTCATTTAATTTTCATATTTTCGTTGGTTTTTGCCTTACTCTTTTATTAATGTCATTTTTTCTTTCGTTTCATTTTCATATATTTTGTTGGATTTTATTGTATTCTTTTATTTATTGTTTTTTCTTTCATCGCTTTACTTTCACACATCGTTGGGTTTTTATTCTTTTACTTTTTCTTATATTTCATCTTTTTTTTTTACTTTTTCTAAGTCCCATTTTTCATACTCTTTGGATATTTTATCTTTTTTGTTTCATTTTCTTACTTTTAATTAATTTTCTTTTTTTAATTTCAGTTTAATTGTCATGATTTCTTTTGTCTTATATGAAATTAAGTGCAGTTAATCCAGAACTCTCCCAAATCTACATCACGTTTTAAAGACATTTATAATTTGAAATTTACGCTGTATAAGTAGAAAATTCACTGCAATGAATCTTAATGCTGCATACACTAGATAAATCCAAATCTTGCTCAAAGTAAAGAAGTAATACGGACCTGAAACTTGAGTAAGCCAAAAAGTAATATTTACTCAGGTTTCTCAAGATTGTTGAATTTTGGTGTAGTCTCAGTTTGACCAGATAACTGGAAATTAATATAAGAACCCTTCTTACAGAAAATGTCATTAAGGCTTATGTTGGACACACTAATTTGTTAAGGTGCTTTTGATTTCATTTTTTAATAGCATTAGCGTCTAGTTTTCTGGCCAAAGATTCAGCTAGAACAGATTGAATAATATAGCTTATATATATATATATATATATATATATATATATATATATATATATATATATATATATATATATATATATATATATATGTATATAGATAGATAGATATATATATGATATATATTCAGTATATACATATAATATATATATATACACATACATACATATATATATAATATATATACATATATATATGTATATATATATATATATATATATATATATATATATATATATATATATATATATGTTATATAATATATATTATGTGTGTGTGAGGTATTATATGAATAAGAAATAAGTGGGAATAACTTTAAATCACGATTTGCATTTGATGTTTTCCTCGGGCCCACGCACAAAGTCCGAATTAATCTTCCATTTTGGCGCCTTCAAAGGGACCGGGAAGCCTTCTCCATCTTTGAAAATCAGACCGGAAGCCCATGAGCTGATTAGAGACTTATTAGAGCCCGGGGCTTTTGAGTATATATATGCTGCGTGTGCTTGATTCGGAATGAGTTCATTCCATTCCCCGGTGCTTGTGGGAGTCCGGTTTTCTTTCATGGGGGGTGGGGGGAGAAGGAGGTTGGGAAGGGGTGGGGGGTTTTGAGAGATAATTAATTGGAGACGTCCGCTAACTCGTGCCAAATTTTTTTTTTTTTTTTTTTTTTTTGCGCGCGAAAGGAAATGCTGAAATATCCCGCGGTATGCGTTGCGTCAGGCAGGCTCCGTGAGGATTGAATTAGAACGCGTAAAGGGATTGCAACAGAGTCTTCTCGTAAAGACATGGAGGCTCACTTGGTGGGGACACTGGTAGCGACGTATAAGAGAATCCACGCCGTTATTTGAGGCGAATGAGTCCTTTCAGGAGCTGCGTTTAGCCGCCTGAAGTCGCGCGGGGTCCGTACAGCTAATGAACTCAAGCCTTGGCTTATGTCTGGCCATTGTTTGATGGCTAAGCCTTATATTGGGGGTGAGTTTCCTTGTTTGAGGGTACATTTGAGTGCAGTTTCATTTTCTTGCCTAGGGTGGCGCAGTGGTAAGGTTTTCTCCTATCAGTCGAGAAGACTGGGGTTCAAATCCCACTGTTTACTGGTGGCTTGGGGATGGCGCCATTGTATACAACCGGTGGCCCGCCAACCTAACAGTCTGAAAACTCGAGAGGGTTAGCAAGAAAATGGGTACCGGCCCTCGGGCTTGGGTGTTAAACACGGGGCCTAGCGACACCCTGGCCACGTGTCTTAGGCAACGGGGCTTCTCCCCCAGTGGCTGTTGGCCTAAGAAACTGGAGTTCAGAGCTGGCCATATGAGCGTTGCGATACGCAGATCTTTAATTAGCAATAGTGTTATCTGTTATCATATTCATATGCACTCAGTTTTACTCCTTATTTCATTTTCCATCACGTTGGTTGCATTCTCTCTTTTTTGTATATGAGATGATTATCATTATACATAAAAAAAGTAAAGAATAAGTAAGATCTGCCATATACTTCATACTGTTTAGGTTTAATGATTAAGAAGTTTTCTGGATTTTAATTAATAAATGCACCTAAAAAAAATTAGTATGAGGACTGATATGCAGTGAACACCAGAAACGCAAATTCAGTTAATATGATTTTTTTTTATCGGAGATTAAAAATCCGTAAAAAAGTTACTTTCTGAAATAAATTTATTTTTCACGTGTTTATTGTTTGCTTCCTTGTATCTTATCGCTGATAAGGATTTACTACCTTACCGTCCCGGAACGTTATTAATACTTTTTCTTGATAAGTACACATGATAAAGAATATAGGAAATACTTTTTCGATTATGCTTCATCTGACACTTAGGCAATTGTTTTCTTCTCGTCATTCCTTCGAAAAGTGCCAATAAACGCAAATAGCCATAAATATTCACTAGACTAGAAACGCAAAACTTATAGAAAGGAAAATTACATTAACAAAACTCATTGCATCGTGTATCAAGAAACTGCAAATTGTAACTTCAAAAGAACGTAAAATTAAAAGTGAATTTAAAAATTCAACAGCCATGAACATACGGCCTAGGCACGCCATCCAGAAATCAGATACCGCGGCGATGACGCCAGAGTGCCTGCGTCTGTCAAAGCGAAACGAAATTACGGAGACAAAAAGCGACAGCAGGATTTAGGCGTAGGTTTTCCTCGAAGCCCCAGACAAGTGCAAATCCAATTACGGTCCTAAAAGCAGTAGAATTAGAACCTATTGTCACGTCCTTATCTCCGATCGATAATCGATTGGTTCACGCGTGTGAAATCTCAGTGTTTTTACGCGCGCCGATGCGTACCTCTCCCGTACGCACTTCCGCTGTCATGCGCTGAATATTTAAATACGTATGTGCATTGAAATTCAGATACGCATATGAATAAACCAGCATTCGGGTATTTGCTAGATGTTTAAACTTACATATATGTAAATTCGCACATGTGAATCAGTTTTGAAACAAGCGCACAATGGACTTCGATTAAAAACTGAAGTAATTTATTATTACAGTCTCATAAATACGTCATATCACTAGCGTAAGTTGCTATGAATTTTAACAAGAAACCTAGCAAGAACAGTTTTATTTTTAAAGGGCCATTCCTTGACGTGTGATTGAAAACAAGCACACGGACATTTATCACACTAGATGCAATTTTAACTGTATTGCACATTTACACTGACAGCAAGACTAAAGACATACAGCGGATTTTAAACCAAATAATTTTTGGCCAAACGCGTACCTCTCAATCTATTATTTGGCCATACGCGTACCTCTCAATCTCACAGAATGTTCAACAAAGACATTTTTACTTTAATCTTAGAGAAGAGTCTACTTACAATTTTTTACTTTAATATTAGAGAAGAGTCTACCTTCAGTTCTCTCTCTCTCTCTCTCTCTCTCTCTCTCTCTCTCTCTCTCTCTCTCTCTCTCTCTCTCTCTCTCTCTCTCTCTCTTGTAGGTTTGTAACTACATCGCATTTGAATTGTAAATCTAATATTCATTTAACACATCAAAGTATAATGCTCCGTACGTGGTAAACACTTTTTCCATTAATGTGAGAGCGCTGTTGTTTCCAAATGAATTTTTTGTTTTTTTGAAATAAATGAGATTCCATGAATTATGGGAGGCGGAAATAAAGTGATTTTCATCCCTCGATTTTAGTAATTAAAGTCGTGATTGCTCTCACCAAAGTTTATCCAAATTAGCCGTGAAATATATATATAATTTTTGTTTTGGGGGGGGGGGAAACTAAAGCGTTATATAGACAAATTTCGCGCATTTAAAATTTTTTTCATACTTTAAGCTTACGGAATAAATTTTTTTTTTTTGTCACTTTAGATACAGTTGGACATAGGAGAACCAATTGTATAACTTAATTTAGGGTATTAGAAAAAGGAAGTTTAGTACACTTAAAAATTTTAATGACTATTTAGTAAGACTCTTTGTTAATGTCCTAATGATTATCCATTCAAACAGTTCGAAACCATCTTGTTATAATATATTCCTTTGATAAAGAAAAAATAAATTCCATATTGTAATTTTTTGCGGGTTTGACGGTTTAGGCAGAGATGAGCGCATTTCCCAAATAAGCCATCGAAAATACGTCTTTAAAAGTCCTCAAATTAGTGTCACATTATTCGGTGCCCGACTGTAATTCTCTGAAATATGTCGTGCAATTCTCTGAAATATTAACGTTATAATGGGCGTTCTTTTGTAGCTGTCCGGGTGATTACAGAAACTGATTTTCTCACTTGGTCTGACGAATAGGCTATACGAGCTTTCTTTCTCTTAGTATATCTGGTTTCATGTATTTAGTAACTACTTCCTTATACTCGTTTCGAAGTCCTGGATTTGTGTTGAAATCGTATTAAATTGACAGAATCTCACATTCTTTACTGAGCTGTGTGTGTGTTTCCAGTTACTTTTGCCTTTCTGTGTTTTCACCTATTTTTCAAGCACACGTAATTGACAAGTTATTTTAATTTTCATTGAAAACTTAATAACAAAGTAAGTCTTAAAAGTCGCATAACTAAGCAAAACCACGGATCTGTCACAAACAAGGTGGAATATACAGTGATGACGAATGCAAGGAATTCTGCGTTGAATACTATTTTAGACTTTATAGGTAAATGCATAAGACTGGAACTCGCCTGTATTTAATTTAAAAGTACAGTAATTAGTCCTTACAGTAATAATAAAATATATATGTCTTAAGAAATCCTGAGAATTAAATGGCATTACTCATGTAAATTTTTCCAACACTTTGATAACATAAAATTAGCACAGTGGTAGTATTGATGAATAAAGTACACCAATGCGGTGTGGTCTAGAGAGAATAAAGCCAGTGGTCCAATTTAGCAACATAGAGAGCTCAGAAGCGAGAGGTGTAATGACAGAAAATTAAGTACCAGTGAAGGGAAAATAGAGACAAAAGATCAATAGCTCTGGAACTTATCCGGCTCTCTCTCTCTCTCTCTCTCTCTCTCTCTCTCTCTCTCTCTCTCTCTCTCTCTCTCTCTCTCTCTCTCTCTCTCTCTTAGGAGACGTCGTTTATTCATTCAACGACTTGAGTTTTCGTAGCTACATGTCATATCTATTAAATAATTTACTTTGCAAATCTTCATCAGATTTATCTAGTATCAGGAATGACTTGAAATATGGATGGACACAGAAATATATATAATTTTATGAAGGAAGACGCCGATACAGAACGAACATTACATCAGAAAGGTAACAATGTCAGTGTAAAACTCAATCAATGTGCCAGCCAAGGGGATTCATTTAGCAAAATACACGAAGCTTTCTCTGCCGTAAATACCATCGCTCTTTAATGTACATCCCACAAACGTTGTATCTTAAAAATACTAAAATAGTATTCTAAAAATAAAGAGGGAAAGTGGAACTTAAAAGAAAATCAATACGAACCTCCTGTAAAACCTGATGACTAGACTAAAGGTTATATAAAAAAGGGGAGATTGGCGGCAGGAGGTGTAGGCTATGTGTGTGTTGGGGGGAGGGTTGTTCGGGTGGTGGGTGGTAACAGGTAAGACTGTAGGATACAAGACCACGGGATTCCTGTCGAGCTCTGCAATATTGCTACATGCATATGACAAGCCCCGCTGGGCGTACTGGTTGAGCGCTCTTCCATTAAACAATTGATAACCTTGTCAGGGTCTAGACCTAAAAGGTATATCGCCTTCAGCGCCAGGTGCGTGACAAAAAACGGCATTTTGATAGTGGCTGGTAGTCCTCGGGTGTATTTAATGGACTTGATATCCCATTTCGAAGGTAATTTGATATTTTAGTGGTTTCTAATGATATCTGCTCAAATTGTAACAAACAGCCTCATAATGGTGTTTTTATTTTGTTTGTGTATGATTTGATGCGTGGCAGAAAAATACTTTGATAATGGTTATTAGTCTTCTTTATCAGCTATTAACTGATTTATTAATTAATAAGTTATAAGTTTATTTATATACGTATTTGCTTTTTAATCATTCATTTATTTTTGGCGTCACTCCCTTTTTGAAGGTTACTTAATATTTGTTTAACTAGTTTGTCATAATGGTATCTCAAATTATAACAGAAACTTCACGATTATTAAATTGATTTAATACTTAATTAGTTACAAGTTTTATGTATACATATATACTTATTTACATTCTAATCATTCATTTATATTTTATGTCACCTCCTTTTCAAGGTTACCTAATATTTCTTTAACTAGTTTGCCATAATGGTATCTCAAATTATGACACGAACTCAGTGTGGATATCTTGTAATTCTTCTTCAATTTACTGATCTGATAAATCACCTGGATAGTTCTCTTATGCTATTAGAAAATAAAATATAATTATGAAACACGTTTCATTCGTGGTGCAGTAAAAGTGAAGGGCTTCTTTATCAAAAGATATCTGTTCTATATTAAGAGATTGTTACATTGCATTACTAAGTTATTTTTTTCTTAAACTAAACTTGCCATAGTTGTAAGAAACAACTGTACATTTGTTTTACTCCTTATGGGAATAAGTTTAGACTAGAATATTTTAAATCTTAACTACTTTAACATAATATTTTACATTTTAACTGCTTTAACTTCATTGATGAATATTGTAGGTGTCATTCCAGGCAAATATAAAACAGTTATTTCAGTTAGTTAATTCACATGTAAGGGTATATATATACATGTATATATACGAACACATATATATATACATGTATGTATGTATGTATATATATATATATATATATATATATATATATATATATATATATATATATATATATATATATATATATATGTGTACACATACATTATATGATCATATAACATATCTACATATACGTTACGTAAACGCGCGAGCTGTACTTTCCGATTATGTTACACCACTTAAGCGAATGCCTTAGTTCGGGTTACAGCATGTGAATGTTCATGCAAATTGGCTGATTTAATATATTAGAGGGAATTGTTGCAGTTTGACACGCAACTGCTCTATTAGGAATTCCATATGTGTGTGGATGCTTTCATACTACCGTACCTTGGAATTTATAATAATGATGATACTAAAAAGTATTTCCACCCTAACTATACCAAAACCTTTTCCTTACTGTTTACATTTCCTTTCAAGGACTTTTATCCCACTAGGGCGGGTCGGCCAGACAATGACGTCACACGGGCTTATCGCAGGCAGGACCCACTACTGGCTCGTCGATACAACAGAGCATTTGACCATCCTTCGTCTGTACATTAATAGTTTCTTTTAATGGTGGTCTACCAGTAACCCAATTATTTATCAGTGTCAGTTAATTTGTTAAAAAAATACGGCCTCATTTATCACAACTGTAAGTTAATTTTTCTATTGATAGCGGCAGTAAGAACTGTATGTTGCTATTTTTTTTTAAAAGTATCTTGACTCAGAATACCTAGACATTCAGTAAATTAAAAGAAATTTGTCCTTAAGTAACCTGTATATATTTACAACAGTGCTAAATATTTAGCTGTCCTTGGTTTACAGCCTGTAAATCATGGGCCGTAGCTCACTCTACGCGGTCGACTCTGGTGATTCATCATTAACCCCTTGTCTGGCCGACCTGGTCCTGATTAGCCAGCATCCTTTAAGACTCCTGATTCGTCTAGGTGCTGAGGTAGGCGATTTCACCTTAAGCACTGGGACCATAGATCTTGCCTAGGCTTGCAGGCCAAAGATCTCGTTGTGACGATAATTGATTTTGGAAGTGGGACCGCAATTACCAGTCAGTCAAGCCGAGGCAGCTAAGTTGTACACGCACCATGAGCAGTAATGATGAGTGGAGCAATTCGTAGCGTCACCATGAGTCAAAACGTCTAGCTTCCATTCCCTTAATATTTAATATTTCTGTCAACAAACACTATTTGATTTGTACCACACCTAAATATACTTCAAATTGAAATGGCAAGTGCGTTCATTTCCTGTGGCTATAAATCTGGGTGTAAGTCTGATCATATATGGGAAGTGTTTTTGTTAAATACTAAGACTGTGTAGTTTGAGACTGACGTTATTTCAAAGAGAGTGGTGATTTGAGATACGGGTAAATAAGAAACAAGTAAAAATGCGCAATCGAGTTTTCTGTACAGACGCTATAGCATATAATCAAGGCCACCGAAAATAGATCTGTCATTTCGGTGGTCTCGGTACAATGCTGTATGAGCTGCGTCCCATGAAACTTTAACTACCGCCCGGTGGTGGCCTATCCTATATCGTTGCCAGAAGCACGATCATGGCTAACTTTAACCTTACATAAAATAACAACTACTGAGGCTAGAGGGATGCAATTTGTTATGTTTGATGATTGGAGGGTGGATGATCAACATTCCAATTTTGCAGCCCTCTAGCCTCAGTAGTTTTCAAGATCTGAGGGCGGACAGAAAAAGTGCGGACGGAATAAGGTGCGGACGGACAGACAAAGCCGGCACAGTAGTTTTCGTGCATGTAACAAAATAATAAAATAAATGAGGGTTTCGATTAAAAAGAAAGAATCAGAATGTTATGAATGGTTTCGGACAAGACAGTGTTTTTAACCAAAGGATACCTAAAATTAAATATGAGAAGATTGTAATGAAACAGTAGTGTAAACTTTTAAAGCAACGGTAAATTTTACAGTAGATGGGATAGGTCCCTGAAACAAAAAGGCATTACAATTAAATAAGATATTCCATGGGAAATGATTAGCTGTGAAAGGAAATAGTGTGAGGGTGATGTGAGAGATATGGTGAGATATTTTTATAGTGCAGTTAAAGAATAACTTACTTACAGAGCTATAAATGGATAAGTATAGAAGTTGAGAAAAAGTGATAAAAAAAAGCTATGAGGAAATGTATGAGTAAAGTAAAAAAAACGATGTGGGAAATAAAGAAATGTTTAGAGTGAAAATGAGGAAAATAAGTTTGGAAATACCATCGAGAAAGTAAGACGGGTTGATAAACATACGAGTTTATACATTAGGAAAAAAAATATATTTTTAGGAAATGATTCTACCTAATGTTTTGTGACATGTATAAAATATAAAAGCAGCTATGGAAGGAGTAGATACCTCAGGTTCAAGTTTGATTGATAAGAAATGGATTTTTGGAATGGAGAGTGGAACTAATGATATCATGGTATCTTAAACTAGTATAATGGTGGTTTAAAATATGAAAAGAAATCTGACAGGTGAAGACATTTGTATATGAGTCGAAAATGTTAGAAAAGTGAAGGTATGGGTTAAATGGAAGTCCGAAATATTGTGCTGGGAATTGTATTATGAATGATGGAATAACAGAAGTGGATAATTCATGCAATTAAGGTATTTAGGTTTAAATATGGTGGCAGAAGAAATGAGGAGTTGTGCCTTAGTATTACTGGTAAGCCTTCGGAGCAAGGTGAAAATGTAAACCTTATTATTCTGGAAGCACAAGAGTAATAATTAATATTTTAATATTATATTTTTCCTAGTCCTTAAGCTTCAAATTTCCTTAATAGCCTCTCTCTTTTTCTTTGTCTCACACTTTCTCTCTGCCTCTCCGTATCTTACTCCTAACACTGTAGGCTTTCTCTCTCTCTCTCTCTCTCTCTCTCTCTCTCTCTCTCTCTCTCTCTCTCTCTCTCTCTCTCTCTCTCTCTCTCTCTCAGTAGGCTTCCGCTTCTAATGGAGCATCTCTGTCCAGTCAACAAATGAACCCTGAAATGCCCTTCAGTGGACCATTAATTGAAGTTTTCCCTCTACTTTTCCAGCCGTGGCCACTAGAGGAAAGGAAAGGAAGAGAGACACACGGACACACGCACAAACAGATAGATAGAAAAGGATAGAAGTCCTGAGAAGAAGAGAACGAGAGAGAGAGAGAGGGTGAGAGAAGAAGTAAAGTAAGAGACGAAGAAGGAAATTATCATGTCTCCGAATAAAAAGGTATTTTCTCCAACTTGTAATTACTTTAAGCCCAGCGTACATTTCTGTTGTGTACAGCTTTTCTTTTTAGTGAAACAAAACCATAGCTCAAGTATGCTATGTGTTGATGTTATTTCCTCTCTCTCTCTCTCTCTCTCTCTCTCTCTCTCTCTCTCTCTCTCTCTCTCTCTCTCTCTCTCTACATATATATATATATATATATATATATATATATATATATATATATATATATATATATATATATTTATTATGTATATATATGGAAATCAACAGATGGGAACGTGTTTCACAGATATATATATATATATATATATATATATATATATATATATATATATATATGTGTGTGTGTGTGTGTGTGTGTGTGTGTGTGTGTGTGTGTGTGTGTGTGTGTGTGTGTGCGCGCGCACGCGTGTGTATGTATAATAAGTAATAATGTACATAAATTATTCAAGACTGTAGTAAGAAAACCAATCTATATTTAAAATTTAAGTGTTTACAAGCAGTAACTGAACATTTTTAAGCGAATTCATCTCTAAAATTACCACCACAATATTTATGTACCTTTATTTTTTATTTTTACATGCAGATCCTAATATGGTTTTCCTAAAATTATAATTTCTTTTAGTCCACATCTCACGCATAACACACACACACACACGAAACACGATCAAGGCCTTCTCTCCAAAATGGTCACAGATATCATGTATCAAAACCCTAATAAGAGGGAATGAGAAAACGGGACTTTTCCCCTCACCAAAGAAAAACATCATTAACTCTCGCGTGAGACCATAAGCCTCAAATTCCTTTGAAAATCATAACATTACCTCACGACTTCTGAGTTTATGTAGGGGATATGTTTCAAAGAGTGTATATGTCACAAAAAAAAACGTTTCATTGAAATGGGTGATAAATGGTTGTCCGTAGGTAAATCAGGATAATAAAACAATGCATAAAATGCTGTTACATTCCTTTAGTTGAATAGCCGTGGATCTTTTTTGCAGTGACAAGTACCTTTCTGATAATTCCAATCGAAAATTTAGATCATTAGCTGCTTCAGAGAATTATTGAATACTTACGGAAGACTTATCTGTACGACAACACTCTCTCAGTTTATTTTTTATATCCATATTATTCGACAAAGACGAATCTTCCAGACAAGAAGGCAAATTGATATATCATTTATGATTGTGCAAGCAAGTTTGATACATCATCGTAAAGATAGACTAATGATTGCTTGCAACCAACCTGTTATTTATCAAAAGCTCCGTTTCATAATATGGAGACACGAATTATAACCACAAAAAAAAATTGAATGGTAAATACATCCTCAAATAATTATGCAAAATTTGAATGTGAACAGAAAGAAAGGTAAACACAGAAATAGCACCGTAAAGCCACGCGGGGGGGGGGGGGGGCGGATTCCCCCCCATAGGAAAGATTGGCAAATGATTGCTTGCTCCCAACCTGTTGTGTCTCATTAATTCCGGCTCACAAAGTCTTTTTACGAGAGCTTTTCATCGATTGATCTTCGGTGAATGACCCGAGCTGAATGGGACGCCGCTTCTTTTGTTTGATTTTATTTGCGAACTTCCGCTCACACGCTATAAACAGTCCTGCCGGTATCTGAATGGCCACTGCAAAGGAGTTTTGAAATAATTTTGACAAAGCCACCCCTTTATCTGTGTGCCTCCATGGATGGTTTGGCCGTGTTTCTTTGGGATGACTTTGGCAAACCCACATTCATCAGGATATTAAAGCAGAATGAATATTTTTGGCAAAACGACTTTTATTTGCTCACCTCCAATATGGAATGGTTGGCTTCATAATGAACAACCTTGACAATATTATCTGTTTCACTCTATCATATATGATAATGTTGATTTGTCTTTTGAGTAACATCAAAACTTCGTTTGCCAGTATTCGTCTGAAAGTTATATTGATATTTGATTCAATAGAAAAATGCTCGCCCGGTTTTTTGAAAAACTTTGACAGCCTCGTTTAACGTTTTACTCATTACATGATACGTTTTTATGCCTTTGGGCTAAAGTTGTCAAAGCTTCCTTTATCAGCAAGCATCTACAGATAAAATACTTGTACGTCTTTTGAACAGTTTTGACAAAGCCACATTTCCCTTTGTTTCTCGCTTAGTGATACGATTTCATGTCCTTTGAATAAAATTGCCAAAGCCTCGTTTCTCAGCATTCATCTAGAGATAAAATGTTCGCATTGCCTTTTGCATAACGGACAAAAGCGTCCTTTGCATTAAGTCGCAGTAAGAGCAAAGAAGTCGTTTCTGAATGTAAAGCCAGAAGGACATAAACCGCACAGTCACGCTTGTAGGTTTAGAACCCCCCAAAAAAAGCAAGGTGTCCCCGAATTTCATCAGCAGAAACGTGTCCGCATTAAACAAACACGGCCCCCCTAAGTAGAAACCATAAGTAGTAACCATTGAGCTGGTATTACATTCCCGTTTCTCGGTCCAAGAGGGAAAAGGGGTGCCTAAAGACACGCCATGTCTTATGAGGTATGCCTGGCAGGTCATTCCCTTCACATCATTCCTTCCTCCTAAGATTATTTTCTTAGAATTCCCGAAGGGAAGTTTGTTTTGCCCCCGGCAATAGCGTTCTTAAGCTTGTCGAACCTTTGGGGTATAATGGCCTCCAGGTTTCGTCAAGTTACGGCCTGCCTTTTGTGTTTGTGTTTACGTGAGTTGACAGAGTGTGATTATTCGTGTATTTACCCTAATCCCAAACTTGTATCATTATTTCAAATTCATTATTGTGTTAGCAGTAAACACCAGTTGAGAAATATTTTAGTCGAAGCTAGTGAGTTATGACAGGAGTCAAAAGGATATATTATTTACTTTATATTTTAAACTTGACTATTATAATGAAAACTAATAAGAGGATGAGAAAAATGTCCAGTAATGTGAGCCGTAGTCAGGACACGTCCGAACATTATATTGATAATTATTGATTTATGTACATACAGTAAATGCATAGTCGCGCTACGTTACGTATATATTTTAGGGGTTCATATTGTTATGTATATGTGAATTTTTCATTACTAGTTTCATTGTAATCTGTTATTTTTGTTTTGGCATTTGTCTTCATGTAATGTATGTCTATCCATCTGTCTATCTATCTATCTGTCTATGTATATTTTGTATATATATACATCCATATATACATACATATATACACACACACACATATATATGTATATATATATGTATATAATCAGTCGTGACGGTTTAATACTTGTTTCTTTGCATGCTAATATGTGTATACCTGTCGTAGCACATAATGTTATTATTTTATGTATATATGCAATTAGCGCTGTATTATCAAAATTAAGGGTGATATCCGCACTCAGTAATGGGTTCAAGGAATGTATGAGTTCTGAATTATAAATATTCTTTTTTTTTTAACTGCCATTTTGACGTACCAGTCATTCCATTTTCTGTTTCTTCTTTATTTCCTTCTAACTCATCCTTTATTATCACTTTACATCCTACTTCTTAATGGCCGTTGGGGTAACCCCGCACTGACGCTAAAGTTAGACAGAGGATGGTCTCAAAAAAAAAAAAAAAAAAAAAAAAAAAAAACGAAAATGTTCCACCGTCGGCTTAGGCCTAAACGGAAGTCCTTTTATGGTAACTGCATCCGATTCCAGCATCACGATGCATAAATTATTCCTGATAATGGAGGGGGGGAAAAGTGGGAAATTGAGGGGGGCAACTACTTGCAAGATAAGTGAAGACTATATTAATCTGCACATCTTTATACTCACTGCTCGCAGAGAGAGTCTGAGGTGTGATAGTTTAGGCTGTATGCCTTACGGATGTTGGTGTTTATTCATGATTGCTGTTGGTGTTGTCATGTATATTCGTATGTTTGTTTTTTGTTTGCGTTATTGTTCTGAGTAACTTCAGACGTGGTTTAGATTTTTTTTAACAGTTTAGAAGATAAATGTCAAGTAGTAATGATCACGTTTGGTGTTTTTTTTTTAACTTCTTGGTGCAATAATAATAATAATAATAATAATAATAATAATAATAATAATAATAATAATAATAATAATAATAATAATAATAATAATAAGTACTGCTCTCGGCTCACATTTGAGGAACCATCGTTCTATCCGCCAGCCTGGAAAAAAAAACTATTGCAGACATGAGAAACAATTATTTCCTAAAATGACAATATATTTCTAAAGGAGAAAATTAGTTTAGTGTCTGTACTTCTCATTACTAATCATAAATTGTGTACGGAGTATAATAATCAGGAATACTTTTCTACAAATGATAACATGATGTTTCTAGCTAAGTATATATATACTGTATATATTATATATATATATATATATATATATATATATATATATATATATATATATATATATATATATACGAGTATATTATATGTATGTATGTATGTATGTATGTATGTATGTACTGTATGTATTTATTTATGTATGCATATACTGTATATATAACACAGTATACATGTATGTATACACACTTCTATAAATGTATGTGCATGTATATATATGCATAATATATATGTATGTATGTATGTATATATATAATTTTATATATATATAAATTATATATATATATATATATATAAAATTTATATATATATATATATATATATATATATATATATATATATATATATATATATATTATATATATATATATATATATATATATATATATATATATATATATATATATATATATATATATATATATCAGTTTTGAAAATGCCCAGGAAAAAAAGCTCAATAATCTTTTGTACCCACAAACGTATCCTATCCACATGCATATTTGTTTGGATATACCCACTCACCAAACCACAAGCACGGTTGAACATACGATCACTCACAAATGCACAAACATGTTGTTCTGTCTGTTTGCAACTTTTTGTGTGCAAAAGCTGTCGCGTGGAACCACACACGTGAACACGAAAACTCGGTCAACAATGATTGTACCAAAAAATAAAAGACATTTCACGATATGAAAAGTCTTTTGAAAGTTATTATTATTATTATTATTATTATTATTATTATTATTATTATTATTATTATTATTATTATTCAGAAGATGAAACTTGTTCATTTTTAGCAATCCCACAGGTGCCATTGACTTGAAATTCAAGCTTCCAAAAGAATATGGTGTTCATTAGGAAGAAATAAGACGAGGCAAAGGAAAATAGAGAAAGAAGAGACCCCACTTATTAAAAAAAATACATTAACAAATAGATAAAAATGTATTAAAACGCAATGAGAATAGTATTAGGGTAGCTTGAACTTCTGAAGTTCCTATTGCAACTTCCTCTGGGAGGCTATTCCACAGTCCAACGGTTTGAGGAATAAAGGGCCTCTGGAACCGAGAAGTAAAATGGATTTTATCGCACGGAAATAAGATAGCTGTTATCGAAAGAAAATGGAAGACGTTTTGTGGGATGAACTCTAGTGTGGAAATGACTTTACCTGTGCTTGCAGTGTCTCTCAACATAGATGAAAGAGCCGTTTAATGCCGTTTTCCTAAACGTCACGAAGAAAATGTGATAGCCGTCTGGGCTCGGAGGACGGTCCAGAATTTTGGAAAGAGTGGGTGTTAGAAGGATCTCGGGAAAAGGAAGGAAAAGGAGAGGGGTTGAGCAAGAAAGGCAAAAGATATTTTAAGCAAGAAAGAAAGGCAAAAGATATTTTAAGCAAGAAAGAAAGGCGAAGATATTTTAAGCAAGAAAAGGAAGTAACTGAGATGGAGACACGATAGATCTCGTAAGGAAGAAAGAAAGGCGAAGATATTTGAAGCAAGAAAAGGAAGTAACTAAGATGGAGACACGATAGATCTCGTAAGGAAGAAAGAAAGGCGAAGATATTTTAAGCAAGAAAAGGAAGTAACTGAGATGGAGACACGATAGATCTCGTAAGGAAGAAAGAAAGGCGAAGATATTTGAAGCAAGAAAAGGAAGTAACTAAGATGGAGACACGATAGATCTCGTAAGGAAGAAAGAAAGGCGAAGATATTTTAAGCAAGAAAAGGAAGTAACTGAGATGGAGACACGATAGATCTCGTAAGGAAGAAAGAAAGGCGAAGATATTTGAAGCAAGAAAAGGAAGTAACTAAGATGGAGACACGATAGATCTCGTAAGGAAGAAAGAAAGGCGAAGATATTTTAAGCAAGAAAAGGAAGTAACTGAGATGGAGACACGATAGATCTCGTAAGGAAGAAAGAAAGGCGAAGATATTTTAAGCAAGAAACGAAGGAAGCGGAGATGAAAGTATGATAGATCTCGTAATTTTAAGCAAGAAAAAAAGCCGAAAACATTTTCAGGAAGTGAGCAAGGCGGAGATATTTCAAGCAAGAAAGAAAGGCGAAGATATATTAACTAGAAAAGGAAAGGCAGTGAGATGAAGGTATGGTAGATCTCGTAATTTTAAGCAAGAAAGAAAGGCGAAGATATTTTAGATAAGGAAAGGTAAGAAACTGAGACGAAAATGTGATAGATCTCGTAATATTAAGCAAGAAAGAAAGGCGAAGATATTTTAAGCAAGAAAGATAGGCGAAGATATTTTAAGCAAGAAAGAAAGGCGAGGCTGTTTTAACCCAGAAACATAGATACGGTATTTTAAACATAGAACAAGAAACGACAGATCCCGTCATTGTAAGCAAGAAAGAAAAGCGAAGATATTTTAAGCAAGAAATTGTACACCAAGGTGAAGATAAAGTAGATTTTAAATTCCGCAAAGGAGGGAAAGATAAATGCAAAGGACAAATAAAAAAAAACACAATAAACCGTTTTGGAACAACTCAGCATATGGAAAGAGATGAAGATTCTCAAGGGAGTATATGAGGAAGATGCAAGACCTCTACAAAAAAAAGAAAACAATAGACAAAGACGCTTTCCCGCGTAACAAAAGCGCATCGACATTCAATGTTATTATCATATTACCCCCCGAAGACCAGTAACAACAGCGGCGAGAATGAATGTGATGGGAGCTAATGTTATACGCGAAGAACTGTTCCGTTGGAATTGGGCGATTTTCAACGAGGGAAACGTGGGCTATCGAGAATTGTTCAAAATTCATGGGAATTGTTATTTTCTTACGTTTTCGAGGACGGCGCGCATCTCAGTAAGCATATAAAGGGAGGCTTTTACGAATGTTTTTCGCGAATGGGTCTGATGTTTGTAGTTGTTCACTTAATTTTGGAAAGGTATATTTTGTTCTTTGCCTCTTTGGTTAATACCTAACCAAAATGTTTTCATAACCCTGAATTTTCAAGTATTTTTTGCTATCCCGTTTTGTATTTCACCGTCTTCAATACGGGGTACTTTACTTTCTTAGATAGCAACGTTTTGAGAATATTTTTTTTTAATTATTCACAAATGCCTCATGATTTCTTTCATCGAACTCTGATTCACCTTCAAATTTGTTTTTTTTTTTATCTTTGTTACCATTTCTAACTATTGATAAAAAGAGCGTTGACATTACTAACATATTTTTCGCTGTGTGACGCCAGATAATTCACCATTAAATTAACCACTCAGTCCTCGGTGTAGCGAAACATCCCTAATGAAGAGGCTTCTTGTCGTGTGCACAGAAACGACCAGTTTAAAGCGAAGATTTGAACGGAGAATCCGTCGCCAAGAGAGAGAGAGAGAGAGAGAGAGAGAGAGAGAGAGAGAGAGAGAGAGAGAGAGAGAGAGAGAGAGAGAGAGAGAGGGGGAGACAAAAAGCTAATGAATATTCTGTCTACTTGTAGACTCAAGTTTATTAGTATTCCCCGCCTTCAGGCCATGTTCCTCTAGAGTCAGAGTTTCCCTCTGTGTCTGACGCAGAGCATCTGCTTTGTTCTCTCTGTTGCGAATTTAGCTTAGGAGTTCGGACGACGGGACCGAAAGAGGAAAGATGGTTTTTGTTAGCTCTCGGGGAAGATGCTTAAGATGTTGATACTTACTATACATCTTACGAGACGTAGAGAAGATTTAGGGATCAATATATTTCTCATTTCTTGTTTCGGGAATTGTTTGTCGTTTTAGGTGTAGATTAAAAGACTTCTCTTAACTCTTAGGCAAAAATTATGCTCGTTGCAAATAACAAAGGTAAAGGTTATTTATTGGTAGTTAATAATTGCTGACGCAAAGAAGGATACTATAGATTATTAATGATAAGAAATGGATGCACAATAATGTTAAAAATTAAGGGAATATAACTTCTGTGATTGTTTGTAATTTAATGCCGAATTCAGACCTCTGCATTCCTTGACAATCATATATAAATCTTGAGTTTAAGAAAAGCAAAAGAAAGTATATTTTCTACATCTTTTCAATATTTTGATAGAGAATAATGTGATATATTAAGCTAGGTAATCATAAATAAGTGAAAACTAATCAAGTGATAAATAAATGAAATAAAATAAATTAATTTATCAGGAACAAAATGTAAACTTACATCATACGCAGAAATAAAATTTTCTGCAGTTTAAGGGGAAAACATTACACTGAAAATAAGTCTCTTGCTAAATAATTAAACTGTTTTTTCAAGCAGCGTTTGAGAGCAATGGTCAGTCAAGATCTAAAATAAAAATCCTGAATTAAAAACGAAAGAAAGAAAGAAAAAACGTATATACCTATATTAGTTTTCAGAAATCCTCTAGATTTATTAACTATTTTTACCTTAGTTTACCTTTTATGTTCGTTGTATATGTCAGTGGCAGCAGTTTAGGTCGTAAGTCTTTCAGAATTTCAATTAATTTTAATTATGCGTTATTTACACACACACACACACACACACACACACACACACACACACACACACACTCTCTCTCTCTCTCTCTCTCTCTCTCTCTCTCTCTCTCTCTCTCTCTCTCTCTCTCTCTCTCTCTCTCTCTCTATATATATATATATATATATATATATATATATATATATATATATATATATATATATATATATATACATACACATACACATATATATACATATATATGTATTTATTTATGGATGTATGTATGTATGTATAGATGTATGAATGTATATATGTGCTCGCACGTAAAAAGCCTTCAATTCGAAAGCACCCACAAAATCTTCACCTTAACACCCGTATCTTCCTCCCCGATGTCCCTGATATTTGCATGTGCGTATGCGCACGCGCGCACGCAACCCCGCGCGCGCTGGAGGACGGAGACGAGAGCCTGGAACGCATCAATCATTCCGGCTCATCCCTGGTCCTTTGAAAGTGCCTGGGAAATGCAGCCGCGTCCAAGAGTTCAATATCAGATCCTTGTGAAGTGACCCCAAGTAGGAATGCCGGAATATCTCCATCTCTCCCAGGGCGGCCGTTTGGGGTCCTACTCTGCTGCCCAAACTCCAGTCGACTCGGGTGATGGCCGCTGGATCCTATATGAGGAGGATAGGATGTTTTGGGAAGAAGGATAAGGATAGGATGTTTTAGGAAGGAGGATAAGGATATGATGTTTTTGGAAGAAGTTAAATATAGGATGTTTTTGGAAGAAAGATAAGGATAGGATGTTTTAGGGAGAAATAAAAGGATAAGATGTTTTTGGAAGGAGGATGAGGACAGGATGTTTTAGGAAGGAGGATAATGATAGGATGTTTTAGGAAGGAGGATAAGGATAGGATGTTTTAGGAAGAAGGATAAATACAGGATGTTTTAGGAAGAAGGATAAAGATAGGATGTTATAGGAAGAAGGGTAAGGATAGGATGTTTTAGGAAGGAAGATAAGGGTAGGATATTTTAGGAAGAAGGATAAGGATAGGATGTTTTAGGAATAAGGATAAGGATAAAATGTTTTAGGAAGAAGGATAAGATAGGATGTTTTAGGAAGGAGGATAAGGATAGAATGTTTTAGGAAGGAGGATAAGGATAGGATGTTTTAGGAATAAGGATAAGGATAGAATGTTTTAGGAAGAAGGATAAGAATAGAATGTTTTAGGAAGGAGGATAAGGATAGGATGTTTTAGGAAGAAGGATAAGGATAGAATGCTTTAGGAAGAAGGATAAGGATAAGATGTTTTAGGAAGAAGGATAATGATAGGATGTTATAGAAAGGAGGATAAGGATAGGATGTTTTAGGAAGGAGGATAAGGATAGGATGTTGTAGGAAGAAGGATAAGGATAGGATGTTTTAGGAAGAAGCGTAAGGATAGGATGTTTTGGGAAGAAGGATAAGGATAGGATGTTTTAGGAAGAAGGATAAGGATAGGATGTTTTAGGAAGAAGGATAAGGATAGGATGTTTTAGGAAGAAGCATAAGGATAGGAATGATAAGATCAGGGGGAAAGGAGTGAGATGATGCTGTCTTTGGGAGAGTAATTAAAGGGAAAGTTGGGAGATGAAGCTTAATTTCTCTTTCTTGCGAAGGAAGAGAGGGAAAAGGAAAGTAAGTAAAGAGAAAGCTTTTATTTAGCAGCACCGGAACTAAAGAGAAGAAGAGACGCTAACGAGATAGTAGTAAAGTTAAAGAATGGAGAAATACTAAATGGATTTTTTGTGAATGAAACTGCTAGAAAAGATATAGTGGAAAATAATCGTATGTTCAAGAGTTTTACCATAAAAACTAAATATCCTTAAAAAGTGGGCATCAGCTAATTCAATTGTACAGTTTTGTAATATATATATATTGTATATATACAATTTATATATTTATTTATTTAATCAAAGCATAATCACAGACATATTCACACAGACACCCTCGGCAAAACAAGTGTTGCTGTTATTGATGGGCGTATGTGCCAAAACATTCTCTTGCTTAATGAGCAACTCTCGTGCTCAAAACGTAAAAAAAAAAAAAGAAACTAACCCCCCCCCATTATATCCGGAATTAATTCCTGTTTCAGAAATCGCTTTTAAAGCACTCGTATAGAAACAACCCATTAAAACAACCATGAAAAATAGAAAGGAAATTAGAAGTTAAAAAGCCTTACTCAGACATAGAAAGAAAAACTAACCATTTGTCTTTTTCCGCTCAGATTCGCTGTTCGCATTTTCCTCTGGTTCTGAAGTCTATTCGGTTTCTTTTCTTCCTCATCTGCCTTTGTCCCTCACCAATTTTTTTTTATCTTCTTCTTGATCTGATTTTTACGACCAGATTTTTCTTTTCCTTCTTTTTTACTTTTTTTTTTTTTTATCTCGTACCAATTTTTCATTCTTTCTTTTCCCTCCTTTCTTGAAAAATCAGATTACGCTTCTCTTTATTACATTTCATGCAAGGAAATCTAATAATTTCCACATCACTTTCTTTTATTTCCTGTTTTTTTCTGGTCGTTTCTTTGTACACGGTGAACGATCTCTCTCTCTCTCTCTCTCTCTCTCTCTCTCTCTCTCTCTCTCTCTCTCTCTCTCTCTCTCTCTCTCTCTCATGTTTCGTTATGATTTCCTTTATGCTTTCGTTAAGGTTGTGTTTGATTTAATTTCTTCCTCTTTGAAGGTGTTCAATTTCGTTTTGCCGCCCGCTAAGTGAATAAAGTTATAATTTTATTTGCTTATTTTTTTTTCACTTTTATTTCTGTTTTTTAATTTATCGGTTCTTCTTGCGATATAGTTTGTTCCCTCTTTTATGTATACGACATAATTAGATGATTGGTATTATGACTGAAATTTACTTTATATTTAAACAAACACTTCAGGTCTGTACCAGTCCGTTTTATAAAATTGAACGAGAGAGAGAGAGAGAGAGAGAGAGAGAGAGAGAGAGAGAGAGAGAGAGAGAGAGAGAGAGAGAGAGAGATTTCGAAATAATTACAATTAAGGAAAATTTTGATATAGTTTACGTCTCTCTCTCTCTCTCTCTCTCTCTCTCTCTCTCTCTCTCTCTCTCTCTCTCTCTCTCTCTCTCTCTCTCTCATTTTTCTTCCTCCTGTTTTCCTTTTAGCGAGGCAAACAAGAGGAAACTACATCTCGTATGTGTAACAGCAGTGTCATAATTCGTGGCTACCATTTTGAGCGCTTGTAAAACCCTGTTATATTTCAGTCAGGAGTTATCCCAGAATGTTAATTCTGTCTTTTTAGTTTAAAATCCGCAAATCAGAGACTTTTTCACATTTTTTTTTTCTAAGCACAAATATTCTGTTTGTTTATTTGTGCATTTACATGCACAGAGCTGACAACATTATTCTCTGAAAATTTGGATTTTGCTTATCCCGATTTTCCTTAATTTTCTCCTGTTACGAATTTTTTTTTTTTTTGTATCATGATATTTTTTATGTCCCTACCTGTTTGTTTTATTACCCTGAGCCCCGCAGGGGGGTTAGTGCTGTCAGTGCACCTCATGTGGTGCACTGTAGGCATTACTTAAGGTTCTTTGCAGCGTCCCTTCGGCCCCTAGCTGCAACCGTTTCGTTCCTTTTACTGTACCTCCTTTCATATTATCCTTCGTCCATCTTACTTCCACCCTCTTCTAACAGTTGATTCATAGTGCAACTCCTTTGAGGTTTGCCTCCTTTTACACCTTTCAAACCTTTTTACTGTCAGTTTCCATTTCAGCTCTGAATGACCTCATAGGTCCCAGTGCTTGGCCTTTGGCCTAAATTCTGTATTCAATTCAATTCATTTTATACCCTGAGATTCATTAAATGATTTTCTTCAACTTTCTTCAGTTACGGAAGCCTTGTTTTCCCTTTTCAAGATTATTTAATATTCTCATTTATGTGTCTTTATAATTTCCTCTATCCATCTCTCTTATAGACACAACTACTACTATAGAATTTCTAGCGCAGCGTCCAAGGAAATCCGAATACAATTTGTATCTCAGAAATGGTGCCTAGTGGCACCGAGGACGATGGTGCGTATGTCTGATACATTTCAGCGAAATTCACTAGGATATTCAGCCACTCGATTGTTACGGTTACATTTAACTGTAGGTTATTATTTTCCATAATGTCAACAAGCCATTTCCCACCTTATGAGCGACGGTCCTAGAGGGGAAAATAACGAGACAGTGCTCTTGTGCGTAATACTTTAATAACTTGAGCCGTTTCATACTGACACTAAAGGAATATATATATATATATATATATATATATATATATATATATATATATATATATATATGTGTGTGTGTGTGTGTGTGTGTGTGTGTGTGTGTGTACACATGCATACATATACAATGTATGTATCCATATATATATATATATATATATATATATATATATATATATATATATATATATATATATACATACACGTATGTAAATTTATAATCTTTAAAGTATGAATGTTATGAATGTAAGAACAAATTCTTAATTGCCAGCATGGCAACAATGAAATTAAAATTACATAGTTTTGTAAAGTACAAAAAGACATACTGTAATTCCCTTGAGGGAAAATGGGTTTAAATTGCAGTTAACATGAAAACATTACAGCTTCGAAAAGTATATAGAAAAACAAGACCATAACACGAAAAAATATAAAGGAAGAATAAAAAAAAAAAATACTGGAAAATTGAGGTCTCGGCATCGGCAAAACTTTCACTTGTATTCGAAGCTAAACTTGCGTAATATCCGGTGTTTTTCTATGGGCCAATTCCGGTTTTGCTACGAGACTCAGTCGGGATAGAGATGGTATGATTTTCTCTGCCAGCGGGAGGAAGGGAGAAACATTTTCTAACTGATTTCCTGACTTCTAAGGTTTCCCAAAAATTGAAGTGGATATGTTTTGAGATACTGCGGTGAAAATAAAATATATTTCGTGATAGCGTATCAGGGATAGATGTGATATGTATGAAATGTTCGAATGCAAGAAGGAAAAGGTGTTCTGGTCATAGAGCAGCCTTGCCCATAGAACATTACTTGTCATTAGAATTGGATAAATTTCCAACATAATATAATACACATAAACTCACTCACATATATGTATATATACATACATAATGTAGACAGACAGACACACACACACACACACACACACACACACACACACACACACACACACACACATATATATATATATATATATATATATATATATATATATATATATATATATATATATATATATATATATATATATATATATATATATATATATATATATATATATATATATATATAAATGTATGCATATGCGTGTGTTGCAGTGATTGAGTACATAAATATTTGTAATTTAAAAGTATATAGGTATGTAGATGGCTAGCCAAAAGAGAGAGAAAAGAGATAAGGTAAATGGGGCCGGCTGTCCCATTCCCCCCCCCAACAAAAAAGAAAACTTTTTTTTTTTTTATCCCAAAAACTCATGGGGAATCGCAAAGGCCAATGAAACCGGTCCTGACAGAAAATGAAATGGTCAGTTTGATGCGTTCTATCCTTCAAATGTCCAAAATAACAATTGTGGCCGAGCGAAATTCAATTCCTGTGATCCCGGAGGCCTACGGGGCCCTAGCGGGGATCAGGGTCTCTAGGGGCCCAGAGGGCTTCCACGCCGGAGGGAGTCCTTCGGCGGACGCGGCAGGAATACTAATGAAAATAATAGTATGGAAAGAGCAAGTTGGTTTTCCCTACAGGAGGAGAATCTGCCTTTCTTCTTTTTAGTCCTCGACTAATGTTTCTGTTCCTTTTTCATTCTTCTTATTTTTTTTTAGAGTAATCTCTCTTTCGTTCATCTTCGGAAAGTCTCGTTCCTTTCGTTCTCGTTTCTCTTAATTTTCCAGAGAATCATTCTTCTTGTTTTTCTTGCTCGACGTAATCCTTCCTTCTCTGTCTCCTTTTTTTTTTTTTTTTTTTTTTTTTTTTTTGCTATCTGAAGCTTCTTCTTTAAGGAATCTTTCAATCTTTCTTTTTATTTTTCTATTTCGTCGATTGTAATTTCTTTGGAATATCTATAAACTTTCTTCCCAATGCTTGGGATCATCTGTTTTTTTTTTTCTCTCTCTCTTTCATGATTTTTGGTTTTCTGTAAAAGAAAACTATTTTGCCGGCTTTGTCTGTCCGTCCGCACTTTATACTGTCCGCACTTTTTCTGTCCGCACTTTTTTCTGTCCGCACTTTTTCTCTCCGCCCTCAGACTTAAAAACTACTGAGGTTAGAGGGCTGCAAATTGGTGTGGATCATCCTCCTCCAATCATCAAACATACCAAATTGCAGCCCTCTAGCCTCAGTAGTTATTATTTTATTTAAGTTTAAAGTTAGCCTTGATCGTGCATCTGGCAGCGATATAGGGCATGCCACCACCGGGCCGTGGCTGAAAGTTTCATGGGCCGTGGCTCTTACAGCATTATACGCTGTACAGAGAACTCGATTGCGCCGATGAAACTTCGGCTTATTTTTTACTTGTTTTCATATGTCCTCAGTTCTGTTCAAAATATGAAGAGAACTTGCTTTTATTTCCTAAAAGTAAAGTTTTTCATTTATCTATTTCAGTAGACCTTTTAAACTTACTGTCAGTTGTTCATGACAAGAGTGATTTTAGCAGTGAATACAGTCGTCTTTGCTGAAAATGAACTACCGTATTATTATTTTACGTGTATGTAGAAATCAAAGTTAGTCCACAGGAGGCCATAAGCGCAGCCGACGTCAGTGTTGCTTGTGTTGTATAAGTGAGAAAGGTATGCCTGATATACCTTTACAGAGATTGTTTTTGTGGCTACCTGTATCAAAGGACACAGCAGTAGACTTTTCTAAACCAACATATGCGGGGAATACTAGCCTGTTCTTCAGGAGAGAAAAAGCACCGCAGGAGAGACAAAAAAATACAAAATGTCTACAAAAGGGACGGGAGTATATACCCAATGATAATCATCTCTCCTACTCTATTACTTTTCCTTGCCTCTCTTCCACATTAATTCCCCTCTCTTGGCCAGAATGGGGAATAAAATGATCCGAATCGTATCCCAAATCCGAAAACGAAGCACGGCAGAAGCGAAAACAGGACGGAGGGCAGTATTTTGCCAAATGTTAGGACCACTCGAAACCTTATTGCCTATTATGACGAAAATTATCCATCTTATGAAACCATCTGTGAAAGAGCAGCGGCGTAAATCTGCGGGGGGATGAGATGACATTGCACAGAGGATCCATTTTCCCATTCTGTTTGATTAGTCACTTAATTGTGCTCAATTATGCAGCGCAGTAATGGAATATCCCTTAGTTAGTTTGTTGTGGACTGGGGCTCCGGTTACCATTTTCTGAGTAGGGCACTTCGCGTTCCTCCCACAGTAATTATTGTTGTCTTGGTGTGGGATTTGTCTGTAAATGTAGCATCGAGGATGTTGTGTTAAAATTTATTTTCGTGACGTGATTTTATATTTCTTATTGTCGTGAAAAGATGTATTATTTTTTTTTCATCATCCCTAAGGCATTTTTAGATAATAATAATAATAATAATAATAATAATAATAATAGTAATAATAATAATAATAATAATAATAATAATAATAATAATAATAATATCGTGAAAAGTGGTAATATTTTTTTATCATCATCCCTAAGGCATTTTTAAATAATAATAATAATAATAATAATAATAATAATAATAATAATAATAATAATAATGCTATTAGACTGTCTAATGCTTCAACCAGTAGTTATATATATGTGTTATATATATATATATATATATATATATATATATATATATATATATTATGTATATATATATGTATATATATAGATAGATAGATAGATAAACAGATAGATAGATAGATAACAATTACGTTAAATAAAGATGCCGTTCAGATATTTGGCAGGAGCATATACACACTTTTAATGACGCCTACCCCGTGAGATGAAAATAAACGGTTTTAGGAAACGCCGAAAATGCTCGGATGCTCTCAGTGCCACAGCATATCCATAAACGCCTCATGCTCGCGTTTATTAGCTTTTACATTACCCTGATGACACAAAGCACACGCCACGGGTATCGTAAAGCTCGGGCGAGCCATAAACGATGACTCTTCAAAACCAGTATGATAATCAGTTCAGTTGTGAATGCACGAAAACGGCCCAGCGCGCTCGGTATAACATTTGATTTTTTTGAGTACATAACAAGTTTTCCTTTGCAAATGGGTAATTGTATTTAGGCCGTAATGAAGAGCTTCATGTCAGTAAGGAGAAAACTGAAATACTGGGGAAAGAGGAAAAATGTGGAGCAGACCCACTCGTAACCTTTATGACCACTTCAGGCCATTTTACTCGGGGTTGCCAGAGTTCATTTTCTGAGATTTTTTCTCCGGGAATCAACGCGCCTTATAAACGATGACGCGTCCGAAATTTGTATGATAACCAGCTCAGTTGCGAATGCGCGATGACACCCCGCAAGGCGCATCATCGTATTTTTTTTTTTTTATTCTCCTTCCTCCTTCCCTTCGCTTGGTGGCTATCTGTCGTCATCATCTTTCTGTCTCTCCCTCTCTCTCCCCTCTTCTTCATTTACCATCGTCGCTTCGCCTCCCGCTGCGTCCGCACACCCCTCGTCCTCTTTTCTTTTTTCCCCCCTTCCCTTGTTGCCATTATTATCGTCTTCATATCCCTCCCAATGTCCGCATCTTCAACCCCATTTTCAACCTCTCCCGGCAGGAGTAACCCCTCACCCCAGCCGAACGAATAAAGGCCATGATAATCTGACGCATTTTATGGTGTCCGGATGAGCCTCGTCACAAGGAGAGACGATTTTCGGCAGGACCCCCTGGTTTGGGAGAGAGAGAGAGAGAGAGAGAGAGAGAGAGAGAGAGAGAGAGAGAGAGAGAGAGAGTGGGGGGTTGATGAGGATTTTCGGCAGGAATCCTTGGTTTAAGAGAGAGAGAGAGAGAGAGAGAGAGAGAGAGAGAGAGAGAGAGAGAGAGAGAGAGAGAGAGGGTGGGGGGCTGATGAGGATTTTCGGCAGGACTCCCTGGTTTAAGAGAGAAAGAGAGAGGGGGGGGGGTGATGAGGATTTTCGGGAGGACCCCCTGGTTTGAGAGAGAGAGAGAGAGAGAGAGAGAGAGAGAGAGAGGGGTGATGAGGATTTTCGGGAGGACCCCCTGGTTTGAGAGAGAGAGAGAGAGAGAGAGAGAGATGATGATGATGATGATGATGCGGTGAAGCGTATTTTGAGTGAATAAGTAAGAAGATAAATTTAGAGAAATTGATTGTCAATCATTCTGAACCGACAGCAAGATAGATGGAGACGATGGTTGTAGAACATCTCTTGACGGGAAAATATAATTAAAAATTAATTTCATGAAAGTCCAGGCGACGTGTTGTTTGAGCCTCACGAACCTGAAAGAAAGGAACAGACAAATAAGGAAATTGGGAAATACTTCGAAAAAAATAAATTAAGTTGTGTTTAATGAGGTTGAAAGCGGAAGATGACCACAAAAGTAAAACAACAAATAACGGAAGAGAATATTAGATTAGTGGTTCCGCCCCCGTAGGGTAAAGGAATCTCTCTCTCTCTCTCTCTCTCTCTCTCTCTCTCTCTCTCTCTCTCTCTCTCTCTCCTTCGTCTCTGAATGTCAACCACGAAAGTCGTCTGAACGCCAGGTACACTATATTTTTCGTAAATCACAAGATGTACTGTGGGTTTACTGGAACTTGCCCATACTGTAAAAGTTTTTTTTTTAATGCATCCATCATCATGACTCTCCTTTGCTTCAGAAAATGAGAGTTCCGTGTAGTATCGTCATTAACACGCAGTTGTCTTTCATATCAAGACTGTCCTTTTGAACAGTAATGTATGGAGAACCCATTGTCTTGTTAAATAACTTTTTCATTTTACTGTACTTGTTCTTACCTCCAAGGCTGAAGTTTTGACGGAAAAAGGTTGCCCGAATATAATAAATATGCATCTGGCATTTAACAACAGTTGCCTACGAAAAACACGATATGTATACACACACATATATGCATACATACATATATATGTAGATATATATATATGTGTGTGTTTGTGTGTATGTGTGTTTAAATTTCTGACTACTAATGAAATCAGACCCAGGGCCTTCAGTTGAAAGGCAAGATCTTACACTAACAAGTGACCCACACGATCCCGATGTAGGTCAGAAATTTATATCCGTTACACACGTGAATGTTTATTGATTATTTCTATATATATATATATATATATATATATATATATATATATATATATATATATTTATATATATATATATATATATATATATATATATATATATATATATATATATATATATATATATATATATATAAACACACACAGACACACACACGAAAAGAGAGACAGAGAGAAATGGGAATTGTGCTGACTCTCTAAAAACATAAACCAGATTAACTGCGGGCAAAAAAAAAAAAGCAGAGAAAACAAAGCACAGACTGAAAGAGAAGATAAAGGAACATTGAGCAACAATCGCAGAAACACGAACGCTATCTCGCAACAGCCATGTTTTGCTGGATTTTCTAATGTTTTGTCAGGAACGTTCGTATTGGGGTCGACCGCGGGCCATTTGCTTCCCTTTATTGATGCTCTTCGGTTCACTAGAAAAATACGAAATTTTTTTCTTTCTCCACGCCGTTATTGGTATGATTTTTAACGTTTATTGAGATAGTGGCTTCATTTTGGTAATAAGTGTGTGTTCTTCTTTGGAACTAGACGAAAATTCAGCGACGATAATTATTTTTGTCATGTTACCTTATGTATCTAGATTATGTGTGGTTTATTTGTATCTTCCATGTATATGGCCCTGAGCTGCAATAAAGATTATTATTATTATTATTATTATTATTATTATTATTATTATTATTATTATTATTATTATTATTATTATTATTATTAAATGACAGCTTTGAATTCCTAGTCACTAAATCATATTCTTCTTCATTTTATTTTGTAATCTGCTAAGGCTCTATTCCGTGGCTTATGGCCCTTGGCTGGCAGGATTTTGTAATTTATGATTCCGAGGGAGTCTAAATACTTTACCCCTAAGGTATCTTTTACGAACAGATTTTCAGTTGACATAAACCAAAGTAAGACAATATTAACTGAGATCTGAAGGTTCCTCTGGATAAAAAGAAGTATTATTATATGATTGATCTAATACGGGTTTCTAGAGACTGTACTCGGTCACAAGATACAAGCGAGTCTACCCGCCTTTTTCTCCTCTGCCGTATTTTATAGTCCGTCCTTCTCTCCTTCATTCAAAAGCCACGGTTCCTTGTATCATTCAGGCGGTTGGTTGGCGATGCACTATAGAATGCAAGTTATCTGCAACACGCTTTAATAACAGTTTTCAGAACTATGGCTAGACCATTCTTGCAAGTTTTTTTTTCCCTGTGAATTCAGTTTCGAAGGCGCCAAATTTACAGATAATCAGAACATATTTTTTTAAAAATCTGCGACTGAGCTTGTTTTCAAGGGCAGTCGATTACCAAACAAGACGCAACATTTGTAAGGGTAAGAATTGCAAGGGAAGAAAGTGAAAGATAAAAGAAAATCAAAATCAAAGTATGTGTAAGACCCATTAGCCTTTGTCTTATGAGGTTGCAGAGTTAATGACATTATCTACAATCAGCACTGGATATGAGATCTCCAAAGTCCTAAGCTAACCAATCTGTGAAGTGGGCAGGAAAAATTCATAGTAGTTTATACGTGATAAAATTTGCAGAGTATTTCTCCAGGCTTTAAGAGTTATCTTATTTGCAATCAACACTGGAGATGCGATCTCCCCCAAAATCCTAGGCTAACCGATTAGTGAAGTGGGGAGGAAATATGCATAATATTTTACACGTCACACAATTTACAAAGTATTTTGCTGGGCCTAGCCAGTTCTTGTAACTCTTGTCCACCTGGTCGGAAGAACGGTTATCACTTTGGCAGTGTTCCAGCTCTGTCGTAAAGAGGAGGGTAGTGAAACTAAAGCCGAGACTATCTTTCACGTCACGGGTTCAGGTTTACATGGATCTTGGGTTTATTACGAGATTTCTGATGACCGTCGAAGATATCGGTCAAAAGGACTAAGAAGATGAACCTTTTCGCTTTGTACTGAACTTGGTCTAACGTAAATTCTTGTATGTTTTTAAATAGCGCGCTCACAGACATGCACAGTGGATGATTGTACGCACACACACATACTGTATATATATATATGTATACACACATACAGTATATATTTACTAACAGGACCTCATTAAAACCGGATGGTATATGACAATGAGGACTGTTAGTACTAGAAAGCTTGTAACTTGTCCTGATTAAATTTGTTCGCTAGAAACCATCCAATTTTAATGAGGTCCTGTTAGTAATTGTGTTAATGCACAGAACAGTTGTGTAAGTGATAAAATGAATATACATATATGTGTGTGTGTGTTTGCGTGCGTATGTGTGTAGTAAAATAGTGAGTACATTGTACTCAGTTACGAATATTCAATCTTTATAACAAAGAAACTTTTGAATGATGTCGTACTTAGCTTTGTGTTTCATTCACTCTCTTGAGTCAGTGGCCGTTTTCACAAAGAGTCTGCTATTCTATATAATATGAGCTCCCCCTCCCTCCACCTCCACCCCACACACACACGCGCGCGCGCGCGCACACACACACACACACACACACACACACACACACACACACACACACACACACACACACACACACACACACACACACACACACAATAAAGGGAAAAGTAGGCAAAATTAATGTAGCAAGCTTTGTGTATAAAACAAATACACTGGTATAAAAGTAAACTTGAGTATCTAAAGGAGTTGTTAAATGATAAGTAAAATTAGTAACCATTGTTATATTCATTTTTCGTGGTAGTAAACGATCTTTAAAATAGCATTAACTTCCGTTTCACAAAAAAACTCGATTAGCAGATATTTTTTTTCTTTTTTATCGCATGTATGAGTAAGGAATGGCAAGTATGTAAAAAGAAATTATTTATTACGAAGAGTAAGAAATATCAGCAGACTATAACCAAAAGCCAGCCCCACCACAAAAAAAAAAAAAAATTAACTCAAAACTGTCTTTGTGTAAAAAAATAACAAAATTCTCCCAGAGCTGTGTCTTCGTAGACGCCTTATGAACGATCTGATGCAAATTATATCGTCTGCTGTACAGTAGATCCGCTTTACTCCATCTGGCATTTAAGGGCACAAAAAAAGGCTGTAAATTCGAGAGAGAGAGAGAGAGAGAGAGAGAGAGAGAGAGAGAGAGAGCGCCATCACTTGGTCTGGTCTTCATCGTAAAAAAAAAGATTCGAACAGACCGTAATCATTTTTGAATTGCTCTTGTCTTCTCGTTTATTCGTATCCATTTTCGTACGTACTCGCTTTTGCTGGTACTAGTGACCTTAGTATTTGTGACGCCATAAAGTTCTCAGTAATTAGTTAATTACATATTTTGTGTCCGATTTATTAAGCAACGTGCATGATGCTTCTCACGCAACGTTTTCATTTTTCCTTTTCGTTTTCCTATTTTCCTCAAACTTTTCAACTTGCAATTTGTGTTTTTTTAAAAGATGAATTAATGTTGCTCGGTTTACGTACTGTGCACGTTTATTCGCCCTTTCTTTTCCATTAGTTTATTAATCGTCATACAGTCATTTATTTATGTTATTTCACATGCCATTCGTTTAGCCACTTCCAAAACTCTTTATTATATTCTCTGCATTTATCAGCCGTCACATATTCATTCTTTTATTTTAGAGACAATTTGTTAAGTTTTTAGCCGCTTCCACCATTCCCCTATTATATTCTCTGCATTTCCTCTAACTCCAAAATCCATCATTTTCATACAAACTTTCCCCCCTCAAATTTTCCCAAGATCCGTATCATTCCTCATCTCGCGTAAGAAACGCGAATAAAAATCACTTCCCATATTTCATCTCCCGTTAGGCCTCATTTCCTAATTTGAAAAAGAGGCCGATAGTGCAGTGTGTAGGAACACACTATGCCTATCAGAATGGAGAGAGAGAGAGAGAGAGAGAGAGAGAGAGAGAGAGAGAGAGAGAGAGAGAGAGAGAGAGAGAGAGAGAGAATGGATTTAAAAGCGATTTTTTTAAAGAGTGAGCAAGTGTTAACCAATAGATATTATATATTATTGAGTGTCTTTCGGTTCATTTGAAAACCGTCAATGCACAACCGTATAATCAGTTAAATGAAGTTTATAAATATCAAGTTATGAGCGTGGTCGAAGAAAAGGAAATTTAATATGTTATAAGTAACACATTTCTTATATTTATATATATGTATATATATGTGTATATATATGTATGTATATATATATATATATATATATATATATATATATATATATATTATATATATATATATTCTGTATTTCAGCTCAGCTTCCTCTGTTTACAACTTATTCAGGTGTCAAATGAATTTCATTTTTCTTTCGAAATTCAGCTTTTATATAGATATATTTTTGTCTATCTTACCTGCAAGAGGCGAATTATTTGAATTAATCGAAGCTGTCTGGGATCTTTTAAATTTTAAAGCCATCTGTGGACAATAATTATTTATAAAAGATTCGTAACAGGTCCTGACCTTCTCCCTCTCGCGCGAGGTAATATACAAATTATTGATGATTTTTTCAAAGTAAACCTAATCAGTTTCTCATTACGTAGCCTATTAGTAGTACGTAAAAATTGAACTACTTTTAACTTCGTAATGGCAATATGAAGTGTATCAGAAAACGTCTGGACGGAGGGAACAGCCGTCCCTCAGAGTCCTTCATTACACCAAGAGGAAAGAGAAAAGAGGAAACACAATTCTCTTACACCAAAAGGTTAAGAAAAGAAGAAACAGTTCCCAATACACCAATAGGAAAGGGAGAAGTTCTCTTACACTAAGAGGTTAAGAAAAGAGGAACATAATTCTTTTACACCAAGAGGTTAAGAAAAGAGGAAACACATTATTTTTACACCCAGAGGAAAGAGGAAAGAGGAAGCACATTTTTCTTACACCAAGAGGTTAAGGAATGAGGAAACAATTCTCTTACACCAAGAGGAAAGAGAAAAGAAGAAGCACATTTTTCTTACACCAAGAGGTAAAGGAATGAGGAAATAATTCGCTTACACCAAGGGGAAAGAGAAAAGAGGAAATGAAATTTTCTTGCGCCAAGAGGAAAGAGGAAAGAGGAAATACAATTCTCTTGCACCCAGAGGAAAGAGAAAGAGGAAACAATTCTCGTACACAAAGAGGAAAGAGAAAAGAGGAAATACAATTCTCTTGCACCCAGAGGAAAGAGAAGAAGGAAGCAATTCTCTTACACCAAGAGAAAAGAGCAGAGGGGACCCACAATTCTCTTACACCAAGAGAAAAGAGCAGAGAGGAAACACATTTCTCTTATGCCAAGAGAAAGGAGGAAACCGTTCTCTTATACCAAACGCTTAAGAAAAGAGAAACACAATTCTCCCTATTCTTTTACTGACGTCTACCTTCTTCATTCCCTTAGTAAAAAAGAAGATAAGAAAGAAACGCAATTCCTTCAAATTCCCTCTCTAAGACAAAGAGGAAAGATAAAACACCTCCCCCCCCACATCCCAAACATTCCCTCCCTCCCTCCCGCTAAGCCAAGCCGAAGCCGGGGGAGGGAAGAGGAGGAGGAGGAGGAGGAGGAGGAGGAGGAGGAGGCGCCCTGACAGATCTCTTCTCCCACAAGTTCGATGATTGCTTCAAGGCGTAATCCCCCTCATCCATATTTTCCTCCGAAGAGAGGCTGGTGCGTGCTCCAGAAGCCCTTGCGGTCTGAGCGTGCGTGACTCCAGGACCCGAAGAAGGACTTCGCTCCGATGCTGAATCGGAAGGGGATGGCCCTCCTCCCTCGACCGCAGCTGTTATTCTTAGATTTCTGAGGTTTAGTTTATCCTTCGGAGGGATTCGGGACGTACTCAGCTCATGTCTGGGAAAGAATGTCCTTTGATGTGACTGTAAACAGAAGGTTTGCTCCCAGAGCCTCGCGGTTTTGTACAGATGCCTCTATCTACGCACGGTGGTGCAGGTTTCAATTCACCTGTAAAAAAAAAAAAAAAAACAGACACCTGTAAGTGTCTGTTTTTTTTTTTTTTTTTTTTTCTTAATCTGTTTATTTCATTAATTGCGTGTTGACTTTGACTTTTAGTTAGAGCAGTACATGTTTGAGGTTGCATTTGTTTTTTTTATATTCTGTCTATTTTTATATCTGTCCCAAGGTTTCTGCGGTTTTAACTTTTTTTTTTAATTCATATAGAAACTGGTCGGTTTTGGTGTTAATCCTAACTACAGCGACCAAACAAATGTTGGCATTCTTAAAAAGACTTTTCGGTATTACGCGAAAAGTTAGAATTTGAATATGTATTAATTCAGCATCCAGACATCATTTGACGCCGAGCAACCAAACATCATGGCAGTAATATTCAGGTACTTGATGGCAATTCATTGTGAGATATATATTTTCGTATCCACGTCTGCTACACTGTTTCTTATATTTCCTAAGACATATTTATACCCATTTAACTAGCATTCATAAAAATTCTCTCTCTCTCTCTCTCTCTCTCTCTCTCTCTCTCTCTCTCTCTCTCTCTCTCTCTCTCTCTCTCTCTCTCTCTCTCAATGTTCTAATTACTTGAATACCGTTGTATTCCGGCTCATATGTATATATGAATGTAAGTTTATCAGTATCAGAATATCATATATGCACTGTTTGACAAAATAAATATGTTTTCTCTATTTTTCTGCTAAGCATTATTTTTAGCGGAGGTTCACATTTCGTGCCATCATTATTAAATAAGACGTACACCCAACTTATCAATTTATAACCGAAATAAAAGGACACTGGGACCCTTTGCTTGAGGCAAAAGTTCATTACATTAATGACGCCTATGGGACTCTAAATTTCAATGGAAATGACGACAAGTACTAGGAAAACTAACTGTAACGTAAAGGACCGCTCCATACGAACATAGTGAACGGAACACACACACATATCATTAGCAATTTCGGCAGAAACATAATCCCATTTGCATGCGAAATGATCTCCCATGCGCTTCCTCGTTCTATGAGCGAATTGCAGCGCGAGAAACCAAGTGCGTAATTATGTCGAAGCAAAGACGAGAGAAAATGAATGCACTCAGAGTATGAATAAGCATGAAAATGGAATCTTCGCTGTCAATTGCATCATGGCCGGAATATATCCATTGTGTTAGAATGACTGTTTTTGTACAGAGATAAATGGCACGAGAAGTCTGCGTCCTTTAAAAGTCATACGAGCTTCTCATTTTGCATAAGGACAGGAGAAATGGAGCGAGATGTTTTATACTAAGTAGAGCACAGTGAGAAAATGTGCTATAAATACCAAACACCGCAGAACTTTAGAAGTCAGTACGTCCGTCTTGTGTTTTCTAATTACAATGAACAGCGGAGGGTTTGTCTTGGCGCCTCTAATTACAGAGTCCTTGGCAAAAGAATGGGTGTCTGATGTCCCCAGGGGGTTAGGGAAAAGGGGGGAGGGAGAGGAGGTGATGTGCTGATAATATCTAAAGTTCTGCACAAACTTTTGTCCTCTCTTAAATACCATGGACAAAGTTTTTAGGTTTACTCGAACCTGGGGACGGTTAGAGTTGTCGTCTGGTGTCATATATAAATCTGCGTTGGCTTCTTCGCTGCGCTGTAGTTGTTGAGCGACTTCCTTGAAAAACCACGTTTGTTGTGTCTCAAATTTCGAGCGATTTTCTTTTGTTTGTGTAGAAGCACGCACTCGTAATTTTCTTTTGTTTTGTATAACTTGTCCTCTGTTGCTTATGATTTAAAAAAAATTCATATCATTACATAAAAACGAAAACACTGTATGCCTTTAGGTTTATGAATTCAATCCTTATCTCTGTCAACTATTTCGAAGTATCTTTACACACCGATCTGCTTCTGTTGCAAAGGTGTCACGACTGTCCTCTCTAGTGCCTTTTGGTATTCTTCTGGGCTGCGTATTTATCCATTTTCCTGTTTCATCAAAAACTAGCTTCTAGTTCCTCGTTCCGTAATCATTCGAAGGCAGACAATCTTGCTCTTTATAAATTTGCTTAAATTTTTTGTCTGTTCTCTGAGAAAGCTCGTTCTCATTATTGATTAAGCACTGAATATAACTAGCATATTTGATTGGAATAGGGAAAACGTCATTAATTTACTTTCTTTCAAAAATAAGTCAGTACCAGCCTCTTCGTCATGTTCTTACGACATAGTAACGGTTGAGGATTTATACCGTGCAATCACATCGATTTATCAGAATTTTGGGTTTCAAGTAAGTAATTCTAATATTCTAATATTTCTTAAAGGAAAAAGACTGAGAAAATGAAGCAAAGGATTTCTTTCAATTTTATTTATGGAAAGTGTTAACAGGATATGGCATAACAAAATTACTGCAGACCATGACATTACGTTGTATACCTGGAAAGGTATACGGTCAAGTTTTCAATGAGTAAATAAGACAAAAATAACGAAAGTTTCAAGTGGAAATCACTTTAGGGTCTAGGCATATGATGACGTATTGACCAAATGTTTCTGAACAAAGAACTTGGAGACAAGTTTGCAAATGAAGGGGAAAGTGTAAACGCAGAACTTACTTACTATTTCCAGAGATATATATTACGGAAAGTGCAAAGGATGTAAGAATTAGGTTTTAATTGTGGAGAGAGAAAAGGTAGCGGGTCTGTTGATGATACGGTGGGCCTGGAAAAGTGTAATTTTTAAAAGGTGTTGTGGTCTATTTAGGTGTCGCAAATACATTGCATCTGATCAGTTCCTTCAGGTTTAGGTAATCTATTGTTATCATTTTTGAGGAAACTTGTCGGGACGTTGCGTGAAGAATTACAATTAGTCTGCATCTTCGCCAAGTATAACTGACCATTGCTTTTTGCGACGTTCTAATTTATATGCCTTTGGCTTCGAGATTGTGGAAGTCTCTCCCTTCTTCAGTATTTCCAGAATGATTTAACTACCTTGTTTTCACGAGGCATGTCTGCCATCGCATAAGGTCCACCAACACAGTCATCTTGACGGGCTGAAATAAAGAGGAAATGACAAAAAGAAATATAAAACTGTACAGAATCTTATAGGAGTTAGCTAAGACAATATATATATGTACACGTATATATATATATATATATATATATATATATATATATATATATATATATATATATATACATGTGTATATGTATATATATGCAATATTAAATACATGCATATATACACATATACATACACTTACATACATACATATACACGCAAAATATTGTGTTATAAAATGTTCAGAAGCCAGTGCCACTTGTGTCGTGCTGGACGTTTTCCTTTCAGCGTCGGGAATTATTTCAAGTGAAATATGTTTTAGTGTTTCTCGAATCCCCTCCAGCGACGGTATTCCGAGAGGAGAATTGTCTTTACTGCTGTCGTAATGAGCTTCCTTGCGTAAACACCGAGTGGGTTTTTAGGAATAATTCCGTGCCTGGAGGTGTGCAGACTTGCGACATTGAATGGACTTAACGCATTGTAACAGCATGCTCGAAGCAGTTGCATAAATGCACTGTATGAATGCATAAAGTCATTTTCTTTAGTTTGGTGAATGTTAGAGGTAAGTATTTAACTAAATTTCTACCTGCTTAATTATTGCCTTAAATTGTGGTTGATAGATTTTTTGAACATAGAAAATCACTCGAAATTATTTGTCTGTAAAACGGCACACGACTAAAACTAAACTTTTATTTGAATGTCCAGTCCACTAGCGGATCCTGGGGCGGCGGGTCACCTGGGCACGTGCTGCCCCCCCCCCATGAAAAATAATGCCAAAATTATAATATTGAAGATTTTGATAATAACATAGATGATAAATATACATACACACATACTGTATGTATATATTATACATATATATATGTATGTATATGTGTATATATACACACACACACACACACACATATATATATATATATATATATATATATATATATATATATATATATATATAATATGAAAAATTGGTGGCCCCCCACGAAATTTTTCTGGATCCGCTAGTGATGTCGACGCGTAAAGAGACATAGAAATGTACAAACATAACATCTGCAAACAAACAAATTTTATTGTGATTATGTCACGCATTTATGTACAAACATCATAAAAAATAGACAGCACAGTAGATAGACAGACAGAGAACACCTTTTTAAAGCACCTTTTCATACGAATAGATACATTCTGCTTAATTAAATAAAAAAAAATGAAATACCATCAATCCAGTATGGACACGTTCACATACATACCCAAGCTCTCACAAACAAGATGGTACATAAAAAAAAAAAAGGTTCGACAGAGAAACTTCTTGGAAGGGAGCGATCTCTTTGAAGTGTTGGTCTGTCCAGATTTGACACTCGGCAAACCCTTGAAGGGGAGACATTCGGGTCGACCTGGTTTCGAGTCTCGTGACCTTTTTTTTTTTTTGGTAGGGGTTATACGCAAAGGCATGTATATATATATATATATATATATATATATATATATATATATATATATATATATATATATTATATATATATATATATATATATATATATATATATATATATATATATATATATATATTATATATATAATATATATATATATATATATATATATATATATATATATATATATATATATATCATATTACACTGTGGCGTTACAGTAAAAGACATTCATATATATATATATATATATATATATATATATATATATATATATATATATTATATATATATATATATATGTGTGTGTGTGTGTGTGTGTGTGTGTGTGTCTGTGTGTGTGCGTACAAGTACATATATTTCTACACCCTTTCTCCATTTGCATAAACACACACACATACTTATATATATGTGTGTGTGTGTATCTATGCAAATGGAGAAAGGATGTCAAAACTCTACTTCACACATACTTTATTACTAATCAGTTTGTCCTTTTCCCTATTTATTTGTGTAGGCATTTGTTTTTTATTCACTTTTTCATTTGCAAGCGCAGCTATTATGCCTTTCTGTGCATATTTGAACTTGTGGCACAAAGAGCCAGTACGGTGCTTAATGCAGCATAAATGCACTCGTGGGTGCTCACAGTGTCACTGCGCAAGGAGTTACAGATTTAATTATTTTGGCGTCGCTTCCACTTTTGTGACAAATTTTGCTTTCTCTGCCTAAAGCTCAGTGGAGGAAGCCTTCATACATCTACTGCATACTGCAAGGAGGCACATCATTTTCATTTTTAGTGGCATCTGTATTTTTTCTAAAAAAAAAAAAAAAAAAAAAAAAAAGGCCACGACATCGCCACTTTTTTACGCGTTATACCAAGTTGTGAAGAAAATTAAATTATTATTTTCGTCTGAAAAACTGAGTTGAATATACTACTACTACTACTACTACTACGACAACAAATGATGGTTAAAAAAAGTATACCTTAGTTTACCAGACCACTGAGCTGATTAACAGCTCTCCTAAGGCTGCCCCGAAGGATTAGACTTATTTTACGTGGCTAAGAACCAATTGGTTCCTTAGCAACGGGACCTACAGCTTATTGTGGAATCCGAACCACATTATAGCGAGAAATTAATTTCTATCACCAGAAATAAGTTCCTCTACCTCTTCATTAGCCGACCGGAGAGTCGCCCCGTGGTAATGATGGTAAAGTGAGAGTCGAAATGATATAATGAAGAGGATGTAGAGAATTAGAATTATTAGTGAGGTGCTGTCAATTGAGCGACTGACTGGCAAGTGTCAAGAAAGTGTACTTGAGGGAAAAAGACTGATAAAATGAAGCAAAGGAATTTTGTCGATTTTATATATGGAAATTGTTAACAGAATAATGTATAACAAAATTGCAGATCGTGACATAGCATTGTACATCTGGAAAGATGTACGGATATGTTAGAATTGAGAAAGTAAGACAATTTACGGAAGGTTTAAGTGAAAATCACATCAGGGTCTTGAGAATGTGGGGACAAGTATCTGAATAAAGAACTTTGAAACAGGTATGCAACTGAAGGGGGAAATGTAAGCGTAAAACATTGGTAGGTAACAAAAAACACCTACTTATTATTTTCCAGAGATATATCACGGAAAGTGCAAAGGATGTAAGAAGTAGGTTTTAGTTGTGGAGAGAGGCTAAGAGTTCATAAGGTCAAGGCAGAGCTTGTAAGAGAGCATGTAGACTGAGAAGGGAGTTAGTTTAAATATGGGTCTCGAACACGGAAATGTCATGACTCGGGCAGTTTGATGCTTGCAGCAAATGGAAAGATAAAGAGAAATAAAGGAAAGATGAGATGCTCTTGGTACAAGTTTAAGAGATAGAAAGCTTTGTGTAATGAATGCATAGCTGTTAATGCTTGGTGACTTGTAATAAAGAAAATATTAATGAACTTGCGAGTGAGTTTGGATTAATTTGTAAGAGGAGAGGGATGAAAGTTGTTAATAGAAGTATAGGTTATAGATGCAAATGGGAGCCAGGAACTTGGAGTGTAAAACGAGGATCATAATGATACGTGAAGATAGAAAGGCGACAGAAGCCTTAAGGAAGGACATTAGTAGAATTATTATCATGAGATAAAAAAAAAACTTTTTGTGAATGGAAAGCATTTTTTTTTTTTTTACTGTGGCTCAAAAAAAAACTGTCACTGTGGATTTATCCAACATTTTAGTGACTTATCATGAGATTTTTATGAATAATAATAATAATAATAATAATAATAATAATAATAATAATAATAATAATAATAATAATAATAATAATAATAATAATAAAACATTCTTTCAATGACACAGGAATCTCCTTATATATACCCAGCAATAAGGGACCCCGAGAGCAATATCAAGTCACGTTCAAAGAGGAAAAATAAATAATCCACGAGTCATAATTTTGTCTCGAAATTCAGTAACAAGATGGCGCTGCCTTTACATGTTTGCCCTCCTCAAACATATCTCCTCCAAAGGGCTCTCAAGTCGCAAGCTTCCTCCTCGGGATCCCGAAGGAGGATATTAAACTCCGTCAGACGCGCGTCGTATATATATATAAGCTCCGGGAGGGGGGTGGAGGAGGAGGAGACGTTAAATTCCATTTCATATTTTTAGCTGATATAGATTTATTCTTTATCGGTAATATCGTTTGCCTTACTGCTTCTTCTTCTTCTTCTTCTTCTTCTTCTTCTTCTTCTTCTTCTTATTATTATTATTATTATTATTATTATTATTATTATTATTATTGTAAAATTAGGAAAAAACCTTCTTTAATACAGGTTTTGTTAAACAAAATGGCAGTTCAAACTGCCATTTTATTTAACAAAACCTGTATTATTATTATTATTATTATTATTATTATTATTATTATTATTATTATTATTATTATTATTATTATAACTGCCATTTTGTTTAACAAAACCTGTATTATTATTATTATTATTATTATTATTATTATTATTATTATTATTATTATTATTATTATTCAGAAGATAAACCCTATTCAAATGGAACAAGCCCAAAGGGCGAATTCACTTGAAATCCAAGCTTCCAAAGAATACGTTATTCATTAGAAAGAAGTAACAGAAGGTAATGGGGAATAGAGAAAGAAGAGATCACTTATTAAAAAAGAAAAAATAATCAAATAAATAAATAAGTTTATAGGTAGAGCTGATGATATTTTCCATTTACTCATTGTAACACTTGCTATCTTATCAGGCCATAAAAAAAGATGGGTTATTTTTTTGTTGTAGTACCCAGAGTGGTAATTATAACTTCAACCCAATATTGATAATCTTTGGATCTCTGCTCCCCATATATGCTTATAAAAAATTATTAATTAATACTTTATGGCAACACTATCCCCTTTCCCAAATTGGTCTACGTTGCATTTTCCATTGAATAATCAGTATTTATGCCTATGCATTTTTCTTTATTGAAAGATATTATCCATTTTACTAGCCATTCACTTATATTCTCGATGTCTTCTTCCAACTGTTTTATGGCTGTGTCATTATCATTACTGATGCCCATGTAATAAAGAACGAAGGACCAGCAAAAAGAGAGATTTAGAGATTACTTGGAGATTGGTTCTACTTCTCCTTGGGTAGATGATTGCCTTGTTGAGAGAGAGAGAGAGAGAGAGAAGAGAGAAGAGAGAGAGAGAGAGAGAGAGAGAGAGAGAGAGAGAGAGAGAGAGAGACTGGAGAAGGGGAGGGAGTTTGCGAATATGCAAGAGAGAGAGAGAGAGAGAGAGAGAGAGAGAGAGAGAGAGAGAGAGAGAGAGAGAGACTGGAGAAGGGGAGGGGGTTTGCGAATATGTGATGACATACGACGCATGTCCTCCAGACTGATAATTTTACATAGATTCAAAGTTAAGAAAGCTCATGATGTAGCAGATATCCCGTAAATAATTGCTACCTGACACACACACACACACACACACAGATTTATGAATCGCCGTGAGTAATTTACTTTCCCATACGTTTTTCGTACATTCGTGTATTCTTCAGCACGTTGCCTCAGTCTCAAAGTAACCAATCGCGAAAGCGAGCTGGCTTTACTTTGTATTTTCCGTCGCGCCGAAGTAACGAAAAAATACGACAAAATTATCTGGAACTATTTTCCTTTCGAAATGCCGGGCGTAGCAGGGTACATCACCGTTCGAAGTTGGCCTTCCTCCTCCGTTTTATGCGATGATTATTGTTAATTGCACGAAAGAAAACTGTTTCCCTGCTTCGCCCAGTGCAACGAATTCCACCGGACCCGCTCTCAAACAATTGTTGCGAAAAAAACAGGGACTTTAGAGGTTTGTTTTCCCGGCTGTCTGTTGACGCTCCCGGGTACTTTGGTGTCGTAAACAAAACCAGATCACCCAAATCAGTTAATTAAGTCGTTTACAGTTAATTACTTTATTTGGCTTTCTGGTTCCCGGCGTCTAATTAACTCCCAGCTCCGTTTTAGATCGAATTCGTTTCGAGACACCGACGGTATTTCGAAAGTTCGGGCGTTTGATTGTTACCATAAAATCTTTATCTTTTTTTCATATTGAATTCGGAATACTGAAACCATTTCCATGAGAATGGCAAAGAATTAAAGGGTGTATTTTATTTTGATTTTTGAGTTAAATTTCAATGTAATTGAATGTTCTCTTTTATGAGTGTTAAAATGGAATATTAAAACCTTTCCACCAGATTTGCAAGGGACTTTTAAATGGTTTAATTTTTTCTAATTTTCAAAATTTCAATATAATTGAATGTTTTCTTTTATGAGTATTAAAATGGAATATTAAAACCTTTCCTCCAGATCTGCAAGGGACTTTTAAATGGTTTAATTTTTTCTGATTTTCAAAATTAAATTATAATTTGATTGAATTCCAATTTTGACTTCAACAGTGGCATTAGGTAGATCTAAAGAAGTTGGACAGCTTGGTTGGGAAAAACCTTAGGAAAAAGATGGACATTAAAATACAGAAAGTAACTCAGCTGGAGGGTCAGTGGCAGGCTGCAAAGAACATTTATTTTGTAGCCTGTACTTGGTTCAGTGGTACTTGCTTCAGTGGCAGTTACAAAGCCGTGTTTACTGTGAGAACTCCGAAGCAGACCTATAATGTTCTTGTTGTTTTTCTGAATTGGAGAGCCGACATAAAATCAATTGCTCGCTTTGTAAGGCATAAAACACAGTTTGGAGTTGCTTTCAAATTTTGGGGAATTCAGAGGTAATTTTTAAGACCAATTGTTTGGTCACGAAGGAAACCACAAACGGGATATTTTGGCATTTGTAAAGAAAGCTTTGAAATTTTTATGGGGCATACTTTTGAAGCAGCTCTCCTGTTTAAGGTTAAAAAGTGGATGGTGGTTTCTTATAACATTTTAAAAAGTGTTTTAATCACACGTTAAATCTTGCATCTTGAATACTAGCGATCGATCTTAATTTTTTGATTGCTATCCACCCCCTTCAAATTTCCAAACACACTGAATCGATTACTGAGAAAAAGGTTAATTGGTAAGAAATTCACAATCTCGTGAAAAACAATCTGTGTAATAAAAATCCACAATTAATAATAAATGTATTACTGTGTAAAATAAACAAAGACTCAGTGTTAACGTTAAACTGTAAAATGAGAGCTTAGTTTAAAAGCTATTCATAAGAAAACTAACCTCTCATTTTACGAAAGTCTTTGTTTATTTTACATAGTAATATATTTACTATATAATTGTGGATTTTTATTACGCAAAAATGTTAATACACACACACACACACACACACAAAAGACCATTTATATTAATAATAAATTTAGATGATTTCACAATTATTTCTTCACATTTGCTACTGTGGTGAATCTTTCGCCCCAGATTATTTATTCACTCAAAATAAAGACTGACCCTACTGTGCCTCTGATTGATGAATGAATCGAGGGCAGTCCACAATGCCTCGTTCCTCTAAGCTGGAAACGGCTGAGAGATCGAACAAAGAACTCATAAGCGTCCATGTTAAACCATTCATTTGTGGTACCAGCAGAATGAATTCATGCCGTTTTACTATGTAGGGTAATTTAACACGTGGTTGAT
>JANJGK010000041.1:17538676-17551358 GCA_039081455.1 Macrobrachium rosenbergii
GTGCTAAACGCGGCGAAACAGTGATTCTTCTACACTATTTTGCCGCGTTCAGTACTAGCCAATGGGGGGTCAAATAAGTTCGCCGTGTTTAGTACTAGCCTCTGGGGAATCAAATGCACTAACGGGCATTTGATCCCCCAGGGACTAGTACTAAATGCACTAACGGGCATTTGATCCCCCAGGGACTAGTACTAAACATGGCGAAATACATTTGAACCCCCAGGGCTAGTACTAAACACGGCGAAACATTGTAGATGGATCACTGCTTCACCGTGTTTAGTACTAGTCCTCGGGGATCAAATGTTCCTAACCGAATTGGTCATTTCACATATTCCGTAGGGATTTCGTGAAATCCCTGGTTTCACATATTCCCTGTAACATATATCTATCTATCTATCTATCTATCTATCTATCTATCTATCTATCTATATATATATATATATATATGTCTCTTAGTGCATTTGATTCACCAGAGGCTAGTACTAAACACGGCGAACTTATTTGACGCCCCCCATTGACTAGTACTGAACACGGCAAAACAGTGTAGGAGAATCACTGTTTTGACGTGTTTAGTACTAGCCTTCGGGGAGGGATTTCGTGAAATCCCTGGTTTCACATATTCCCTGTAACATATATCTATCCATCTATCTATCTATCTATATATATATATATATATATATATATATATATATATATATATATATATATATATATATATATATATTAGTGTGTGGGTGTGCGTACATACAGTGCTATATTGTGTGCCATAAAAAGTAATTCGTTTTAATCCAAATGGGGCCGACTCTCCGACAACACAGAGCTTGAATTAGCACAGAATAATTATTATGATGTAATTATTATTTTTTCGAGGAACCCATATCCAAATTCAGTTGCTTTTATCCTAAAAGCAACGCCGAAAATGACTTTATTGCCTTTTTATGAATCAAAGCTGCTATGAGCAAATGTTATTATGCTTTTCCAATTACATTTTAAAAACCCCCTTTTAGTAAAACCTGACACTCCATAATATGAATCATTTTTTTAGGGGGGGGGGAAGAGGCATAGAATTGGGGGAAGTTGGGGAGAGGGAATCCGGTTGTTTGGAACATTTTGTTTGTTTGCCAGTTTTATTTATTTTTGTGGGGGGGGGGTGTTGGTAGGAAGGAATGGGAAAGAGGGGGAGTTGTGTCAGAGAGACACTTAAAACGAAAAACTGTGATGTTTAATGGTGTGCTTCGTTCGTAATCAAGATTGATTTATTGCAGTGGGTCTTAATGTTTTCCAGTGCCCGTACCCCTTGATATTTTAGAAAATTGTCTCGTACCCCCATCCAATATAAATACAGTACAAACATATGAAAAGGATTAGTGATACAAACCTTGCTGAGAAATTATTAGATGTACCATTGCACTGGGTATCATATCTCGTACCCCCAGGTTTAAGGTTTCGTACCCATTGGGGGTACAGGTACCCCAGGTTAAGAACCACTGATTTATTGGCTATACATATATATATTTTTAACGTTCAACTTTAGCCTTAATACATAAGAAGCTGTGTTGTCTGCCACCCTAATTTCATCAGTTTTAGTAATGAGAATGTTTTCAACATAGTGACATCACATCTTGTGCGTAGTTAATATTTTCACGAATGATCGACTCCCACTCGACAGGGGATCTGGAATAAAACGAAACATCTGCTATCGCTGCTTTCGTCTACGGAATCGAGAATCTTTCCTCAGGTCTCCCTTGAGGAAATTGGAACTTCAAAAGTTCAAGCGAAGATGCAATTGGAACTTCAAAAGTTCAAGGGAAGATACAATTGGAACTTCAAAAGTTCAAGGGAAGATGCAATTGGAACTTCAAAACTTCAAGCGAAGATACAATTGGAACTTCAAAACTTCAAGCGAAGGTGCAATTGGAACTTCAAAACTTTAAGCGAAGATGCAATTGGAACTTCAAAAGTTCAAGCGAGGATGCAGCCCAATACTATCCTAAAACAACTCTCCTTGTATTTTTTATCATTTATTTACATTTTTATCTATTTATTTATTTATTTTAGATTTTTCTTTTCTTCTAGAAAAAACTCATTTCTTCTTTCTATGTTACCAGTGACCTTCTGTTACTCCTTTCAAATGAGCAATTCTTTGGAAGCTTGAATTTCAAGTTAATTGCTCTTGTGGAGTGTTCCATATGAATAGGGTTCGTGTCCTGAATAATAATTATAATAATAAAGTGTAGAAAGCTTCAACAGCTATTCAGGTCTTTGCACATTTACAGAAGGCTCATCAGGAGTTGTTAGCGCAACCTCCTCCTACGCAACTTGCAACATTATCTGTCATCTTGCTTGCACTCTTGCACTTACTGAATGTTGGCACACTTCCGTTCTAACACTTTTGATCTCTGAATGGCAAGTAATTTACTAGTATTTTTTTTTTTCTTTCCTTCCGTACTTGATCAACATTTTCACCATGTAACACAATCATTTCAAAATACTTAAGTAGATTATTCAATGGATACTAATATATTAAATTTCCCTTACTCTCTCTCTCTATCTCTCTCTCTCTCTCTCTCTCTCTCTCTCTCTCTCTCTCTCTCTCTCTCTCTCTCTCTCTCTCTCTCTCTCTATATATATATATATATATATATATATATATATATATATATATATATATACATACAGTATATATGTATATATATATATATATATATATATATATATATATATATATATATAAATAAACTTACATGCTTATATATATATATATATATATATATATATATATATATATAAACATACATGCATATATATATATATATATATATATATATATATATATATATATATATATATATATATATATATATATATTTATACGTTACAGCTGTTGTTGCTAATTTTTGTTGTATATTTTTTACGCAGCCACATTAAAGTCAGTTATTAAAATAAAAAGCTTGAAAGTGAAACGGAGAAAGACAGACTTCGCATAGTGAATGTAGGTAGTAGTAGGGTTATCAGAAGCCTGTAATTCCGTTCTGTGCCGAATTAATGACCAGCGTCTAATCTGAGAGTTGATCGTGTTGGGTGAATTATCATATCCTGCCTCCATATCTTATTCTCAGTGAAACCTTCCTGAAAACACAAATCTCTCTTGATATTTTCTATATACGAAAAATTGTAATTTGAGATCTTAGCAAATCTGATTTTCTTGGAAACCCCTTTTAAAGGGTATACATACAAAATCAGTTGTTTAATATCCTGGATGAGACGTAATCACAAGACAGCTCTAAAATGAATAAAAGGGAATATAAATATAAATGGTAATAAAATCACAAATCAGTAACCCTTTCTCAAGAACTTGACTAAATTTAACTATTATTATTATTATTATTATGAGTATTATTATTGTTATTATTATTATTATTATTATTATTATTATTATTATTATTATTCAAAACATGAACCCTATTCATATGGAACAAACCCACAGGTGCCATTGACTTGAAATTCAAGCTTCCAACGAATATGGTTTTCATTTTAAAGCGGTGACAGAGGACAATAGTAAACACAAAAAGAAGAGATCAGTTACTGGAAAAGGAGAAAAGGAATTAGGAATTTCCAAATTAATAAATAAGTAAATTATTAAAATAGAGGGAGAATTGTTTTAGGGTAGTAATGAGAAGTTCATGCTGCGACAGAAAAAAAAACAAAGAAAAAAAAAAAAGCTAATATCTTCCGTACTGAACAATTTTCTCAGAAATTTCCCCCAAAATCCGTCAGTCCCCCACTGAACAATCCCTGAAAAAAGCCCTTAATGAGGAGAGACTGGGGCCCCGACGCTAAAGCGATGGAAATCACATACAATTAAGGCTGCTTCGGCCTCCGCCATCAATCATAGTGACGTTTTAATTTACAGCTGATGACGTTTGAGTTGTTATCGACGAATCAACTTGGAAAGGCGCTTAAATTGATTTTCTCTGCTTGATTTCCCGCCCATTGCTTGCTTAATTAACATATGCGGTGCGCCTTTGAAAAGAAAAAAAGAAAAAAAAAGGGCCGTGGGTGTGTTTAGCGTTGATTAGAGAAAATCGAGAAATGGCTCTGTTCGGGGAAATGGGGATTGCGTTAGTTTTTGTAAGTTCGCTGTTCGGTTTGGGATTATTTCTATGGTGCCCCAGTTGATGGTGCGGGTGATGACAATTGCCGTTAATGACGGGGGGTAAATAAGGTGCCATAATGGTGGAAATGGTAATGTCATTTGGAGCATCAGTAATAATATAACAATGATAATAAATTTGTAACACATTACGGAAACGTACTCTGACTAACAACCGGTCTTGTACGCCATTTTAGAATCCCAGGTTGGGCCCTGATGTAAATTAGAAATATATTTCTGTTGCCCACATAATTGATTGTGGATTATTTTCGATAATAATAATAATTATAAAAATAATAATTACTTGTCATCATTGTCATGCACTGGGTGTCAGGCCTTATGTGGTCGGTACCCTAAAGCCACCCTCTGCTTGGGACAAAAAATAATAAATAGTAACGATGAATTTTAATGTTTATTGATTTCGATGTGATTTTCAACTATCCAAATCGTGAGAGTGATCGAATTTTCTTCGGTGAAAATCATTACTTACAGTGGTTTGAACATTTTGTAATAAAATACCGAATTATGAAAAAAGTAAAATAGAAGACTCGGATGTATCTGTTTGTGTTTATTAGTTGTTTGGAAAATATAATAAGCGTTTGCTATTGAAGCTAAATAATATTTTCAGTATACAGCTTCAGTTTCTCAAATCTAGTCACATGATGTACCTGGTTTTAGGGCCTCAAATTATCTTTGCATAACCTACTAGGTGCCAATAGATATTGAAAAAGAAAATCTAATATGAAAATTTATGTTATATATATATGTGGTGTTGTTTTTGTAATGAATCCTTCTTAAAGAAGAAGCAAAAGAAAGATATTCAGAAGAGAGAGAGAGAGAGAGAGAGAGAGAGAGAGAGAGAGAGAGAGAGAGAGAGAGAGAGAGAGAGAGAGAGAGAGAGAGATCCAGGATTCCATTTCTACACATTTCTTTTCTGCAGTTGTGGGTACCCAAATTTGCAGACGCTCTGTCAATAGTTGAGCAGCGACGTGAACGAGTTCTGATTGACGAAAAGATCAATGCTTTTCATTTCCCGGATCTGCTGCAAGTACAAAATAACAACAATCAGCAAGGGGAAGAAAAAAAAAAAAAAAAGTCCTGACGGGAATATGAATAGAAATTTCTCATAAAGACTCTTCCGGGCAAATTTGTCTTTCCCCAAATATCGCCAAAAGTTGGAAGATGGAAACCTGTACGTGAGAGTTCGTCCCGTCTTCGAGAAGAAGAAGAAGAAGAAGAAGAAGAAGAAGAAGAAGAAGAAGAAGAAGAAGAAGAAGAAGAAGAAGAAGTAGTAGTAGTAGTAGGAGGAGGAGGAGGAGGAGGAGGAGGAAAGAAAAAAGTCGGGAAGAAACATCTTAAAGTTGGAGAGAAATTTCTTGAATACCTGCAACTTTTATTGCAGACGACGCAAATGGCTTCCTCGCTCGCAAACAACATTAATATTTCAGTGATATCGGGCATGGTGTTTACATAATCCTTTCCCGCCTTTTCATGCCGCGGGTACGATATTCGTTATGGGATTACTGTTTGTGCTCTCGCGAACAAACGGACCGTAGTCCCTCGCTTGCTGTTAAAAATGAAATTACGTATGACTAGAAACAATGTTTCACTCCCTGTAGTTTCTCTCGCTCGCTACTGAAAATAAAATTAAAATTACCTGTGACGAAACACAAGGATCTCTCTCTCTCTCTCTCTCTGCCATGAGAAATTAAAGGACGAAAGATGAGGAACAAGGTTGCTCTCTCTCTCTCTCTCTCTCTCTCTCTCTCTCTCTCTCTCTCTCCTCTCTCTCTCTCTCTCTCTCTCTCTCCTATGAGAAATTAAAGGACGAAAGAAGAGGAACAAGGTTCTCTCTCTCTCTCTCTCTCTCTCTCTCTCTCTCTCTCATCTCTCTCTCTCTCTCTCTCTCTCTCTCATCTTTATTCAAACGTATCTATACATAATTTTCTTTACGCTTTATATATATATATATATATATATATATATATATATATATATATATATATATTATATATATATATATATATATATATATATATATATGTGTGTGTGTGTGTGTGTGTGTGTGTGTGTGTGTGTGTGTTGGAGAGAGAGAGAAAGAGAGAGAGGAGAGAGATTGCAGAAATGTAGTGAACGACCGCCTCGTATCTTATCCATTTCGCCTTCTTTCTCCTCCCTCCAGACTCGGGTCTCTTTTATCTTTCACCCTATCCCTTTCCATCACCATTTAATCAACCTTCTATCCTCCTCACCCACCCCCCTTCCTCCTGTTGCTCCTCCTCCTCCTCCTCCTCCTCTTACTTATCGTTCTCCTCTATACCCCCGTTCTTCACCTTTACTCTGTTCATTCATCTTTGTCTCGGAATTGGGTAATGGCACAGAAGGTTTATTCTTTATTCGGTAATGATTACAGTGATACTCCTGGTTATCGAATTGCCTTTTTTTTATACGATATTTTTTAATAAGAATTTTGTTGTTTTCTCTGTTAGTTCTGTTGATGTTATTTTGGATATTTGTTTTATTATCTGAATTATTCAGGATATGTCGATACTTTTGTCATGATACCACTTTTGGGCATATTTTTTGTGAACATTTAAAAATAATTTTCTCGTTATTGTTGTGAGATCTGTGAATGTTGTCTGTTAGTGCGTTTGCATTGATATTCCCTAAATTATTGACTTATAATGTGGTTTCTTAGCACTGTTTTTTTTTCTGACTGACTTTTATCAAGTCTCTCTTTTTTACGAGCAATTAGAATTGTTTAATTTTTTATTATAGAAACTTTCCGACAACTGTGGAAATATCAACCTCACTGCACAATTTTCTATTATTATTGTTCTTTTATTTGGACGAATACGCCCCCCGTAGGGAGTAGTACCGTCCGTGCACCTCATGCGGTGCACTGTAGGCATTACTTAAGGTTCTTTGCAGCGTGCCTTCGACCCCTAGCTTCAACCCTTTTCGTTCGTTTTACTGTACCTCCTTTCATATTCTCTTTTCTTCCATCGTACTTTCTACCCTCTCCTAGCAGTTGGTTCATAGTGCAGCTGCGAAGTTTTCCTCCTGTTACACCTTTGAAATCTTTTACTGTCAATTTCTGTTTCAGCTCTGAATGGTCTCATAGGTCCCTAAATTCTATATTCAATTCGAAAACGCGAATTCATAGTTTTAAAACACAGGTGGGCCTAGAAAGTACAGCATATTTACACGTTAATGTACCAAGTAATGAATGAGATTGATCTCGGTTGCAAGGTTTTGCAGCTTAAAATTTCTTGGATAAGATTTAAAATCCTTTTGAAGCCTACAACTTATTCTCTCATTTAAATGCTACTAGGCACTTCATAAGGCGCGAGAAATTTATTTAAAATTTTATTTTGTATCCATGTATGGGAAGAACATCAACTACCATCATTCACCGATATATATATAGATATATATATATATATATATATATATATATATATATATATATATATATATATATATATATATATATATATATACATATATTTTATTTATATAAATATATATATGCATATATATACATACATATACACACACATATATATATATATATATATATATATATATATATATATATATATATGTATTTAACTGTGGCTCTCCTGCTGCCCACTTTTGAACATGGCTAAGTGATGCAGTACTACGTACTCACTTTTGCTGGGTCCATGAATGCTCACGTCCAACAATGCCTGCTGGGGTCGAGAAAAAAGTATATGGGACCAGCAACTTCACCCCAGTAGACTCGCTGCTGAGAAACGGGATGCTTGTATCACTAATATATACATATATATATATATATATATATATATATATATATATATATATATATATATATATAATATATATATATAATATATATATATATATATATATATATATGCAGATCTAACCATGTTCCCCTTAGGGATGAAGGGATATACATCCATATATGTTTTACAACTTTTTTAATAGTTTCCCCCCCACGGTAGATGCCTGTAATACTCTGTATCCAAATTCGCAGAGTGCTTCATCTGCATATCGGTCTCTCGACTTCGTTCAGTCCCTCTCGTTTTTCCTCTTTGTTTGCTTGTTTGTATCTTTTAAATTACTTAATATTCCTTAAAAATTACTTATTTTATTTTGTTAGTCCATAAAACTCCATTTTTTACCGATGTTAGGTTTTGTTTTATTCTCTTTTCAAGGGGTTTTTCCACGTCACGACGTTTGTGTCTATTCCATTTCATTTTATCCTTTTTCAGTTTCTTTCGTTGCTTTATGTTTAATCTTTCACCTAATGCATTGTACCCAACAGAAATTATACTAATTCTCTCTTCTAAAGAAATCAGGTATAACTGAAGTGAGTCCGTATGTTTTTATAAATACGGTACAATGTAATAAATATATGATATCCTATTATATGAATTATATTTCTCTGCATATGATTTTGTGACCATGGCACATTTCGAAATTTAGTCGTTAGTTATTATAAAAAGAATTACATTATACTTTGTTGTGCTACTCATTTGAATTTTCAATACAGTCAGTAGTACAACGATCACTGCTACTGTTATAACACACTACAACTATCACTATCACTACCGCTCTATCTTGCTTAGAAAGTTAAAAGAAGGAACACTGCTTCATTTATACCTAGTTTTGCAGAACTGGCAAATGTCTGTGAACAGTGACATGCCTACAACAGCCTCCCTCCCCGAGTGACAAATTTAGAAGACCGGGAAAGGTAAATAAAGTATACAAAAGAAAACAAATGACCTGAATGATATAGATTCCCTTCACCCCGACAGAACGTTTTATCTAAATGTTTAGACCAGTGGAAAACATCGCCTGGAAAGGAGCCATGGTGACGTAATGAAAACAGTTATCCTTTTGAGCTCTCCCTCCCCTCCCCCTTCCCCACCACCTCCATCTTCCCTTCCCCTCCCGTACCCCTTCCCTTCCCCTCCCTTCCATCTCCCCTTCCCTTCCCCTTTGTGTCCATTCTTATGTTGCAGAAAACGACAGCAGGGTAATTATCACGTGACCTTCGTCCAAGAAGGAAAGGAACTATAATATTAGCATTCGTAGCTCTCAATTTCCATGCATTGATTGCTATGATTAATGCTATGTCTTCTTCACTGCCTGACTTAGTGGGATTATCACTCAATAACCTTTTCTAAATTTATTAGTACCCTTGCTTGTACGCCACAGTTATTATTTTTATTCAACTGAATGATTTTCTGCCCTAATTGTATCATAATAATTACATGTATATCTGGAATTTATATTTTGAAAATTTCGAGAATGTAGATGACGTAAGTATCGACCATCCATTATTTTACTGAAAGTTAAAACAAAACTTCTTCAGGACGGCAAGAATCTGCATTATGCTGGTAAATTAAAGCTGATATTGTGAAGGCAATCTTTGTTCAAATTAAATTTCAAATGACTTCAAACTTATGGTAAAACATTTTTTGTATGAATTACTAACCTTGGCTAAACTACAAGTAGTGAAATTTTTACTAATCCGCTGAGAATTGAATTGTGATTCGTGAGAGACTAGTTTATTGGACACCCCCCTCCCAACCTGTGAGAGGCGTAAGCATCAATAAAAAGATAGGTATACAGAGCCAATAAGTTGTTTTTGCTCTTTCTTTAGCATAATTTCATTGTTCTTATTGTAAAAAAAAAACACTGGATAAAATATATTTTCCATATTATATTAAAACGCCTTTTCAGAACCCCAGAGCAACCACATGAACTCAACCCTTTCATTGCTGCATAATCAAAATATCACTCCTTCGTCAACAGACCATTGAAGAAGTACGAGGGCACGACGCTCTTTCTTTTTTTCGCTCTTGTGTTCTTAAATAACAACACCTCTGTCACCAGGATCATAAACGCCACGAACACACGCTGTCTTCACCTTCATCTCGGCCGCAGTTATTTTCTTACAAACAGCCATACTTTCTAGGCGCGGTCCGTCAGCACTTCATCAGCGGACAGACATTGTGAGAAATGGAGTGCCCAAGATACTTTAAAACTTCCTTTGTGTAGCTTTAGAGGGTGGCTTGGGAAAAGGGGAAGGGGGGCTAGAAATTTAAAGGGAATTCCAAGGGGTTGGTGATGGATGTAAGAGATGTTGACAGTACGTGGAATGGCTAGCTTATGATAAAGTCAGTGGTTATGACGAATCTTGTATTCTTTATGTTAATACTGGGCAACATCTGTACTTGCTGTCATGGAAATCAAGGAATGTTGTTCACCTTTTCATGAGAGAGAGAGAGAGAGAGAGAGAGAGAGAGAGAGAGAGAGAGAGAGAGAGAGAGAGAGAGAGAGAGAGATGGATGTTGTAGTCCATGAGAGAGTGTCGTACAAACTTGCAGATTAACCCACTGTAAATAGAAGTAATATTATATTCCCATTCATTTACATTATGAATAATGTTAGGGCAGTTATCATCGATGACAGAGTGTCTGTAACCTGCATCACTTCATATTAATCAACAGGGGACATAATTAATCTTGTTATGAAATACAGATATGTATTGCCTGTGACATCCAACACCCTGCAATTAATCACTGTCTCGCCAATCATTCGGCTGATCACAGATATTATCTCACCTGAGGAATTTAGCACTTCACAATAATCAATAACTTTACGGTAACCTTTTGAGGCTCTGTGATTCATCTGTTTTAGCCATTGTTATTTTTCTTGGACTGTTACTTTTCCGTTATGTGTAATTTCTGTTCCTTCAGTGCTATGTATATATCTTGTGGAAAGAACCGGAAAGATTAAGCTGGTATTCGTATTTGCAATTCGAAATATATAGATTAAATTTTAGCAACCGTCTCATAGGCAGTATTTAATTCCGTAAGCAGCTATTCTGCGAATTGAATCTCTTATAAGAAGTTATGTTTACAAGTCTTGACATTGTTGGTAAAGTGGGTTACAGTTGATTACCTTGAAATAATGACTTGTCCATTATATAGTCACAGGGATGAGATGCGAAATATCACTTTTATCTTTACGTGTTCATTTTTCGTTTTAGTTCTATCTCAACTATTCCGTTGTATTATTGGCTATTCTAGGCCTTTTGTTGACTTCTGTTGCCTTTTCTTTTTCCTTATTATTATTATTATTATTATTATTATTATTATTATTATTATTATTATTATTATTGATGAGAAAAATTTAACGAATTTTTAAAACTTACCTTTCTCTTTCTTCCTACTTTTTAGCCTTATTGTGTATCAGTACCTCCAATTCGTTAGTCGTTAGATGCGTCTCATCAATAATAATAATAATAATAATAATAATAATAATAATAATAATAATAATAATAATAACTTAGGACTTAATGATGTAGGAATTGGAAAAGCGATTAAGTGATTGTGTCTGATAGTGTTTATGGATATGTTGGTTGAAGATACAGGAATGGATATTAAAAGTTGAAAAATTGAAATCAGCACCTCCAGTGAAAAAAAAAAAAAAAAATTATGAAATGCTGCTATCACTCCAACTGAGATTTTCTGTTTTAAACCACTTAAGATTAAAACTTATTCCACCAACCTCTCCTGCGATATTCGCCTACTCAACTTATGTTTTGTTTATTTCAGTATCCATGCCTTTAATACAGTAAAATAAAACAATTCGTAATAAAAATTTAGAGAAAAGTAATTTTTTTTAAACCACCACAAAAGCTTTTTTTCTCTCTCTCTCTTTTCCCCCACAAAGAGAAAAATACGAGATGGCTCTGACCAAAAAACAGGAGGAGGTACAATGTTAAAATGAAGGTTGGAGGGGGCGGGGGGGGGGGCGGGGCCGGATTGCTGGTCGTTGTGTAGGGAAGGGGGGTTGGAGGGAGTGTTAAGATGGGTGTAGGTGGCTAGAGAGGTGGGGCGGGTTTTGGGGGTGGGGGTTAGGTATGACCAGCCGTAAGCTCCATGCGGTTGTTGGTTTTGGGAGTCGTGCTGATTGTAGCTGCGATATTAGGCTCCTGACGCTGGCTATTTTGCGCTACATGGCATACGAACAGCACCGAAACGCGCTTGTGGGAGCGCTTCACAGACGACGCGTTTTCTTTTGTTTGGGCTTTTGCGGTGACGTTTTCTTCTTCCTCTTCTTCTTCTTCTTCTTCTTCTTCTTCTTCTTCTTCTTCTTCTTCTCTTTGAACTGGTTGCTGTCATTAGCGCACGAGTAGCCTCTCTCACTGGCTTTGTAGTTGTGACTAGGTCTTACCATTATTATTATTATTATTATTATTATTATTATTATTATTATTATTATTATTATTATTATTACAGCGAGGTTATTGCTACTTTTATCATAATGCTGATGTGTTTTTGCACCGTCTGTTGCTTCTTTATTTCTTTCGTGATTCTTTTAGTTTTCTTTCATCTTAGCGGTTATTTATTTATCTGTTCTGTCTTTCTGATTCGGTGTCACTTGTCTATCGAGTCATTTAGGTATTTTTTGTGTCAGTTGCATTTCTTATTCATCTCACGCCAGTCTTCGGCAATATCGTCA
>JANJGK010000041.1:17551458-17563958 GCA_039081455.1 Macrobrachium rosenbergii
GCGTTGGCGTCGGAAAGGCATCAGCAACCACATGTTGGAGGAGATTAAGAAATGATAAAGAGGGGAATGAGATGGCCTACGGAAGAGACTGAGACAGATTTTTTCCTTTTTTTTTTTTTTCTTTTTTGCAGACCTCAAGGGAGTTATTTTTTTTTTTTTTTTGAGGGGCCCCTAAACTCGATTATCTTCAAAGATGACGATCTTGTAATGGTGCCGAAATGATAATGAGTGCCGCGTGTTCTGCTTTTTTTTTATTCCTTTTTTTTTTTTAGCTGTGTCTGTCTTTTTAGTCATTTTGCTGATTTGTGCTCTTTCTAAATTTTCCAGCTTTATGAGATTTTGAACTAGGAGTCTTATTCTTATAGCAATTTTGCAATTTCATTTACAATTTTCTCATCAAATTCTTTTTCCATCACTCAGACTACCATCGGGATTACTAAATTCCAAGTTAAGTCGTAATGAGAGACAGACTGACAGACAGAGGAGTAGTTTTGCAATAAATACACAAATCCTCCAAATACTGAGATTGGCTCTTTATGAGAGACAGACAGACATTCAGAGAGAGTTATCAAATAAATTCATAATTCCTTTAAATATTTAGATAGAAAGATTAGAAGCATCAACAGATCATTCTGATCATAATCTAGATCTGAGCTGTCATCATCACATAAAACGATGACAATATATATTTTTTCTTTTTTAACAAGAGATCTCTTCTTTCTGTATTTCCCATTACCTTCTGTTTCTTCTTTTTAATGAACACCATATTCTTTGGAAGCTTGAATTTCTAATGAACACCATATTCTTTGGAAGCCTGAATTTCTAATGAACACCATATTCTTTGGAAGCTTGAATTTCTAATGAACACCATATTCTTTGGAAGCTTGAATTTCAAGTCAGTGGCCTCTGCGGGCTTGCTCCATATGTAGGGTTTATCTTCTGAATAATAATAATAATAATAATAATAATAATAATAATAATAATAATAATTCAGAAATTCAGTCGCTCTTCATTGAGATCTTTATTTACCCCAAATCACTGATTTGCCTTTCAAGTGGCACAGTAAAAAAAAAAAAAAAAAAAAAAAAAAAATAGGCAGAGAAGAGAGAACAGGAATGGCTAAGGTCAAAGAAGATAATGATAAAAAAATCAAGAAAAAGTGGGGAGGAATTCGAGGAAATGAAAATATGAATGGACAAAGGAGGAGCAAGAGGAATAAATGAGAAGAGATTAACCCGTATTTATGCCCCTGCCCGTTCTTTCGTTTCCTTTATGATAATGGCTTTTCCAATGTCGATCTCGTAAGGTATCCCGGCGTTTATGTCGCTGGTGCGATGTATGTCATACATCTCCGTATGAATTTACGCTGGCCTCAATGGAGTGCCCGAGCCGCAAGGTGTTGTAAATCAAGGTTAGGTTACGAGGATTTTGGTCTAAGTTATTTTTATTCTAGTTTTTAATTCGTGTGTGTTCAGGATTTATTAGAATTTCGAATATATGCTTGCCGAGTCTCTCTCTCTCTCTCTCTCTCTCTCTCTCTCTCTCTCTCTCTCTCTCTCTCTCTCTCTCTCTCTCTCTCTCTCGGGCCAGCCCTAGGAGAGCTGTTAATCAGCTCAGTGGTCTGGTAAAACTAAGGTATACTTACTTTCTCTCTCTCTCTCTCTCTCTCTCTCTCTCTCTCTCTCTCTCTCTCTCTTCTCTCTCTCTCTCTCTCTCTCTACTTTTCTATTCATGCTTAGGTATATACGTTTCCTTCCAGTAGGGTTATTATATTACCCATTGTGTGTTAATTAAAGCAGTCATACTCACCGCTCTCATATATATATATATATATATGTATGTATGTGTATGTGTGTATATATATATATATATATATATATATTTATATATATATATATATATATATATATATATATAGTATATATATATATATATATATATATATATATATATATATATATATATATATAGTATATATATATATATATATATATATACAGTATATGGGAAATGAACGTTTGAATGATTCATTTACTAATGCTTTTTGGTTTTAATTTCCACTGATACCCTTTCAAAATACGAATAAGGAATGAAATGAACAATATCTCCTCTCCAGATCCGAACTTCGAATTCGAGTCGTAGAGAGAAATATTATATTGAGCCCTTTAATCATTTCTACATGATGAATGATAAGAATTTATTTCCGCTTGCGCGTAAATCTATACTTATCAGTCGAATACATCTATTAGAGCTGAATTAACATATCTTTTGCCTTGTATCCTCTCTCTCTCTCTCTCTCTCTCTCTCTCTCTCTCTCTCTCTCTCTCTCTCTCTCTCTGTAAATCGTAATCAAATGTTTAGATTTTATTTCCAAAGCTGGATGAATTTCCTTACACATTTCTGTGGGCTAAATTTGCAAATATGTTTAATAGTAAAGATACCAAAAAATGTAGGTTCTTATGGCAGACGTTCTTTGTTTTTGGGACATGTAATTATTGTAAATGCGTCTGTGTGTAAATAAAATCCAGATTTTTAGCCCTACACTCAAGGTTTCATGCGCAATTAGATACAAGGATAACGAGATATTATCTTTACCCGTTGAAGGTGAATCGCGTTGTTCGCATCGGATTTTTTTTACTGCTTACAGTTAGCCATGTTTTTTTCATTAGGTATGAGCCACCAATGTTTTTCTTTCTCGGTTACAAATACATGGCAGTGATTTTTAATCAGATGTATATGAGGCTTGTCGTTATTGGGAAAACGTGAACAAATTTACCCACCAAAATGAGGGGAAAGCATTCACTGCTAGTTGGAGTTTTATTGGGTAAAGCATCAGATTTGGAAGGAATATTAGCCAATTTTATTAGCATAAATATTACTACTACTACTACTACTACTACTAGTACTACTACTACTAGTAGTAGTAGTAGCATTAATTTTATAGTGCAGATATTTTAAAGAATGCTATAGTAATTTCATAACATGCCATCAGCAATTAGTCACCTTAAGTTCTAGAGAAAGGAACGAAATATTGATGTTTTATTGAAGCGTTAAGTTTGTGGCTGCTTGTAAATGCCTGCCTTCAAGCTACTGTTATTGCCTTTATTTAAATGGGAAAGATTATTCAGAGCTCAGCTTGGCAGCGGGTTAATAAATACAGTTGTTCTTTCGCGATACATATACAAAAAATAAGTAAAGGTTACAAGGTAATAAATTATATGCCGGCGAGCCCAACCTGCAATTTCTAGCTCCGCATGACGTCTATAGCTCATGAACGATAGCAATAACCACGCTCTTTTGAAATCTGTGATTTTGACAAGAGAATTAATTAGTGGAGCATGGGCTGATATTGCTCAGCAAGATTACTGATGATTGCTTTTGCTATAATGAACATTATAATGGTCATAGTTTTTTCGCCAATAATAATTCGTTACATGAGATTTCATAATCTGCTATGAAGCCAATATTTCTTTAATTGAGTCCTTTTCACGTGAGTCCTCATTTTCATCATTTCATCATATTCACCGGCTACTATCACTTTAGCCTTTCATTGTAGTCCCATAATTCATCACCTCACCATTCCAGCTTCCCGCACAAGATGATTGATGGATTTTTGGTAACCAGACAAGTCACGCGCTATGCGAAACAGTTTATAAAAATCATTTGGAAATGGCTGGCCGTGATAGATGTCTTCCACGCGACGTTTCACGCTGGAGTAATTCGGTTAAATTGAGCACTGGATTCATTCCTCATCTTCGTCTTCATATTGCAAGTGTGATATTACTGTTGCTTAAACTGCAGTGGTGAATTTGTTCCATGTTCGGAATAGTGAATTTGCGCCATGTTCCATGTTTGGTATTTCGTCTTGTACTTGGTAAATTTAACTTGGCCGTTGTTTGGTGAATTGGTTCTATATATTTTCGTCTTCATTTTCCCTTTGATGAGTTGCTAAAGAGTTTATTTGATATGAAGCAAATTAAAGCAGCATCTTTTTCGTTTATACCTCTTACATAATGAATATAATCTATATTGACAAAGAAGTAATTATTTTTATTTTTATTTTGAACGAATTTTCTTTCAAATATTGTTTTCTTCCTTCTTCGCATTCAGGTATCCTGTAATGAGGTAGTCAGCTAATTCCATTTATCCAAAATTATTTTGAATTACTGGAATAATTAAACTGAGTTATCATCACACTGCAGGCAAACTCCATACCTTACCATCATCATTAACTATTGTTATTAAAGAGATACTTTATCAAATACTGCAATATTTTTTCGATGTTTACATCAAATTTTTATAGTAATACTGCAGTGTTTTTGTCGATTTTTTATATCAAGTTTCTGTGGTAATACTGAAATGTTTTTTCGATTATTTGCACCAGTTTATTATGTAACACTGCAGTGTTTTTCACGGTGCTTATACCAGTTTTTATGGTAATACTACAATGTTTTTCTCGAAGCTTATACCAAGTTTTTATCTCGATGTTTATATTAAGTATTTAAGGTAATACTGCAATGTTTATTTCGATGTGTATACAAAGCTTTTATGGTAGGGTTTATACCAAGTTTAGATGGTAATACTGCAATGTGTTTTCGATGTTTATACCAATTTTTTTTATGTAAAACTGCAGTATTTTTCTCGATGTTTTTACGAATTAGTTATGGCAATTTAACCTTCAAATTGACAAATCAGTGACTCAAACCTGCAGTTTTTATAGCATCGTAATATCGCAATATTAGAAAAATGTGTCGGTTTTTCTCTATCAGAAAATCAATTTCACGTCGTCACTTTCACAGTAACGCCTCTCTCTCTCTCTCTCTCTCTCTCTCTCTCTCTCTCTCTCTCTCTCTCTCTCTCCATCCTTCGTTGTACCTCAAGAATTCGTCTGGCATCCGCCATCTTGTGGTCCCCATTAGAGACACTAATACGTTATTTTAGCCCGAAGTTTCCGCTATCAGGGGACGGAAATTGGTTCCCTAATTGGGGGAAGACTGTGAAAAATGTCCCCCCGGCCTATTTTACTGAATCATAAAATTGCTTTTGGTTGCCACGCCTGCAAAATACACCTGATTTGCCGTTGCCAGTTCCTCTCTTTGTTTTCTCATTGGGTTTGTTTATCGTTCTCTGTCTGTATGTCTGTCTGTTTGCTTGTTTGTTTATTTGTTTGTCTGTTTGTCAATTATCTTTGATAGTGAATTTTACTGTTGGCTTCTGCAAAATACGCCTGATTTGCCGTTGCTAGTTCCTCTCTTTATTTTCTCTTTTTTTTTATCATTTTATATCTGTCTGTCTGGTGTTTGTCAAATATCTTTAATTTTATATTTCACTCTTGGTCTCCGCATGGGTGTACGGTATAATTATTGAATTATCTGAAAGGGAAAATTGTCAAGATTTATCTCCTTCATAGAGAAACGTCCCTATAAATAGTAAGGTAATGATTTCTGGGCAAGAAATAAAGCATTTTTACACACTCTCCATCGTTAGAAATACTTACGAAATTTGGGTCCTTTCTTAATGAATCTTTTACTTATTGATAATTTCTCGTTTTGAAAGGGTATCAAAATAGTAAAAACTCATTTTCAAGAAGTGAAAGACGAAACTGAAAGTATTTTTGTTCCATATTAGGGATAAGTTCAAGGTAATGTGCAAAAAACAAAAATATCTAATTTATTCAGCATTCAGTGTTGAAAGCTGAGGATTTAAGGAACTGAAATGAACAATGAATATTAAAGTACTGTATAACTTTAACGCGCGAGCATCTCTCTAAATGTGTTCTGTTCCAAATGCCTTGAAATATCCACTGATTACAGATTCAGATGGAGGGAAGCAGTTTATTCTACTTTCTTGCAGTATATAAAGTTAAAACCACATCTGTATCTTCATGATTTAAGAAACTGGCTCTGCCAAACTTCGTTTCTCTCTCTCTCTCTCTCTCTCTCTCTCTCTCTCTCTCTCTCTCTCTCTCTCTCTCTCTCTCTCTCTCTCTCTCTCTCTCTGTCGTAATTCAGTAATTAGAAGCAGCCCCATAGGCCTAAAATCTCAGCAAACAAACTTATGGGACATGTTGAAACGAACGGAGGGCCTTTGTTCATAATATACTTTTGAGTTTTTGCCTACAATGGGAGATCAAAAAGAATTTCTAAACTCTCAGATTGTTTGCCTCCCTCTGTACTCAGGAGTCCCCTCGCCCGAGCTCCCACCCCCTTCCCCGCTACTTCAATTACTCCCCCCTCCCCCCCACCCATCCTCCTAAACCCCCCACAACTCTCGACCCCCCCCCCGGCCCATCCACTCCCTGCCATCACCAACCTTGCTCCAAAACCATCCCCCCCCCCCTCCACACGACCCTACCTTTCGATACTTCAACCCCCCCCCTCCCTTTTTGAACCCTACCCTACCCCCCATCATCCCGATTCCAACCCCCCCCCCATAACTCCATCCACAATCCTGTGAACCTTTACTTCGTCAAGAAAAGTTAAAAAGAAAAATGTAAATAAAAAAAAGGCTAAAAAAAAAGGGCGAAGGAGGCAGGTCAAATATTTGTCCATTATCATCTATGAAAAGCGAAAAGAGGAATTGGGAATAAATCAAAGGGATTCCTCCCCTGTTTGTTTTGTCGTTTACTTTGGTCTCCTCTCTTTCTTTTTTTTTAAGTGTAATAAAGTCTCTTTTATTTGGCGCTTAGAATATACCGGTGTTGGGACTTCTAATGGGTGTTCGCGTCTTTAGGAAGTGTGGGTTTGATCTTTTCTGTTTCCGCTTTGAAGTAAAATCAGCTTTCTTTTTCAGTATAACAGTATTTCAAAAGTGATAATACTACCAGATAATAATAATAATAATAATAATAATAATAATAATAATAATAATAATAATAATAATAATAATAATAATGGTGATAACATTAATATTGATATATAATATATAATAATATTAATAATGATAACAATATTAATAATAATGGTGACGATAATAATGATAAAACTACTACTACTACTGCTAATAATAATAATAATAATAATAATAATAATAATAATATTATTATTATTATTATTATTATTATTATTATTATTATTATTATTATTATTATTATTGGTACAACCTGCACAAGTAAACATGCTGAACCTAAAAGTTTTGCTAATCAACTAAAAGAAGCCTCAACAGAACAAAGTTGTATATGTGGAAAATAAAAAGCTATGACAAAAAAAAGAAACAAAGATAACTAGATTTAAAAGCAGCCAAGTCTTACGAACAAACTGCACGTTAGAAATGGGTCAGAAATACAAGGAAGAAGTAAATGAAACAATTAAAAACATGTGATTGGCTGTTTTAATTTCCCTTGTTTTAATCACTGACGAGTGATGTTTTATTTATGATTAACGTCACTTTTAGGGGACCTCTTGCCCCCTCTCAGGTATATTTCACAGTCATTTATGACGTTTTAGAATTTTTTTTAGAACATTATTTCCTAGTTATAATAGCAACGTTTTAGGTTTTCAAGGATTATTTCTCTATTTATTTCAGGTTACGTAATATTCATTCGGTGAAGTGGTGTTTAAATCGCTTTGCTTCGACTCAAATGCCAGTTGACGAAAAATCTATAGTAAGAATAATAATAATAATAATAATAATAATAATATCCTTTGTTTCAACTCAGGGCTACAACAATAGAATATACAAATACAATTCAACTGAATTTAGACTCGCACATTTGCATGATAACAGTGGTTACGTAACATGACTGACAAAAAAGTCCAAATTTTAGGACGTATTGGTTAAATCATGAGGCAACTATTCCGAAACGAGGTTACCTAACGTCAGAATGGTTTAGACTTACTCTTTAAATCTTTGTCATATGAGCATGAATATCTGAAGCCAAAATTTTACTTTGGTCAACTTACATCATTATCAGTAATTGTGCTGAGTTTTTACCCTTTTGCTGGACCTGGATGAGTCTCATTTTAGTTTCCTGTGAAAGAAAACTATTGAGATGGCTTTGCCTGTCCGTCCGCACTTTTTCTGTCCACCCTCAGAAGTTAAAAACTACTGAGGCTTGACGGCTGTAAATTGGCGTGTTGATCATCCACCCTCCAATCGTCAAACGTACCAAATTGCAGCCCTCTGGCATCAGTAGTTTTAATTTTTATTAAAGGTTAAGATTAGCCATGGATCGTGCGTCTGGCACCGCTTTCCGGAGGCGTCGTCGACGCACCTTCACTTGACCGCATCTGGGGAGCAGCTGAGCGCTGCCCGGTCGTAGCTGAGAGTTTCGTACTACAGCACACCGAGAGGCTCGTGTTCATACAGCATTTTGCGCTGTACAGAAAACTGGATTGCGCCGAAGAAACATACGAGCATTTTTTACTTTATTTATTTATTTATTTATTTATTATTATTTGTCATGAGGTGATGTTTAAATTTCCTTCCATGCGCATCTGCTGTCTGTTAGAATTCAACGTGATTTTTTTCAGAATGACAGTTCTTTTTGGAGTTACGTTTAATAGTCTAGTTTTGTCTTCCCCCCGCCCCCCCCCCTCACAATTTTCAGTTGTGGCTATTATCCATGTATTTTATTTATCACATTACATAATGAACGTTTAAAAGACAACTGTTAATTTTAAAAGGCAGCCAATGTTAATGAAATAACAGTAATGAGTTAAAAAAGTCATCAACATCAATACTGCTGAGAAAGTAAAAAAAAAATCTGAAACCTTGTCGAATAGTTAATTTCATACTGTAATGAAACGGGAAATACTACACATCACTGATTAAATAGATGAATGATATATTAACTAATAAAATAGGGAAACTTCACTCCTCTGTAATCATTCCCCAACCGTAAATGAAACGCGAAACGCCACTCATCGGGGATTTTCACGATTCCTCGAAACGGAACGATGACAGCAACTCATCCCTGAAATTAACTCTGGCGAATACAAAATGAAACTCTGCCAGTCGTCAGTGATTACGAATCAAAATAAGGAACAAGGATTATCTGTCAGTAATTTAATCTTCGTCAGACTGAAGCACGAAACGCCTCCAAGCAAGCAGTTGTATTAACGCGAGTCAAATCAAATTAAGGAAAATTGTCATTTATTTCAGCTTGAGTAAAAACGAAACGAGAAGTGATAACTCATTATATTTAAAATGTAAGCAGCAACAAAACGAGAGAGGTTGCTCATTATAATGTAAGTAGAGACAAAACGAGTTGGACTGCAAAAACAAAATGAGAAAGACAACTCGTTGGTTATTGTAATTCATGAAGAAACGATACGAGATCAATTGCAAAAACGAAACGAGGAAGAAAATTCATTAGTTATCATAATGTGAGCAGAAATGAAACGAGATAGACTACGAAAACAAAACGAGAAAAACAACTCGCCAGTTATTATAATGTAAGCAGAAACAAAAGCAGATAGATCGCAAAAAAACAACGAGATAGGCAACTCATTAGTTATTATAATGTAAGCAGAAAGAAAACGAGATTGGCTGCTAAAACGAAACTGGAAAGAGAAATCATTAGTTATAATAACGTGAGCAGGAAAAAAACGAGATAGTCCCTATAAAAATCGAACGAAAAAAACGACCCGTCAGTAAATGCAAAGTAAATCGACCCAAAACGAGAATGACCCGGCAGCAGTTATTGTACCGCCACTCGAACCTGCGTGCGAAGACCACCTCGCTGCCACTGATTACGGCCTAAACTGAAACAAAACAACAAGCGCCACCTATCAGCGGTGATTGCATATGCTATTTGCAAAGCAAATAACTCGAAAAACATTTATTTGCAACACGCATTACGCTTCCGCCGAATTTGCAAAACCGTGTCACGTCGGGCGAATTTTCAGTCGTCGAGTTTCCAGCGCGGAAATGGATATAGCGCGGGAATGGGTATTCATAGTCAGGATCAGTGGATATCAATATCCGAGTTATCGCTGTAAAGTTATATATCGGGTGACTGGAGCGGTATCCGTTGGGTTTGGGATTCGAGGCGAAGTGGTGGTGGTGGTGTGTCGGTGCTTCTGACCGCTTGTCTCCTGTCGTTCTGAGCGACTGTCAGCTTTATGGTGATCGGTTGTTGGTGCTGTTGTTGTTAGAATTACTGGTGCCTTTTCTCTTTCCTGTTATTATCGTCAGTGTTATAATAATAACAAAAATGGAAACGGAAAAAAATACTTCTTTCTATAATTAGAATTAATAGTATGGTCAGTTTATAACTTGTACACACATACACACACATACCACACATATATACACAGGCACACACACATACACACACACACACACATATATATATATATATATATATATATATATATATATATATATATATATATATATATATATATATATATATATATATATATATATATATATATATTAACTTTATCACTCACACAATTGTTCAGTGCATTTATACAGTTACTAACAGGACCTCATTAAAACTGAATGGTAGCTAGATACCATCCAGTTTTAATGGATCCTGTTAGTAATTATATATATATATATATATATATATATATATATATATATATATATATATATATATATGTATATATATATATATACACATATATATACATACATATATATATATATATGTATGTATATATATGTGTATATATATATATATACATATATATATATATATATATATGTATATATATATATATATATATATATACACATATATATACATACATATATATATATATATATATATATATATATATATATATATATATATATATATATATATATTTAAGGAATACAAACTTATTTTCAGCGTCGTTGTAATATTGAAACTTATACTAAAAGTTGTTATCATCCTTGTTTAATCGTTCTGCTGTCGATGACATGAGATCATCCCGATCCGCAAAATGATTTCCCAGAAAGTTGTCCTTCTAACCTGAACCCCGTAGGGGGGTAGCGTCGTCAGTGCACCTCATGCGGCTCACTGTAGGGATTACTTAAGGTTCTTTGCAGCGTCCCTTCGGCCCGTAGCTGTTGCAACCCCTTTCATTCCTTGTGTTGTACCTCCTTTCATATTCTCTTTCTTCCATCTTACTTTCACCCTCTCTTAACAACTGATTCATAGTGCAGCTGGGAGGTTTTCCTCCTGTTACACCTTTCAGAGTTTCTTACTGTCAGTTTCCGTTTCAGCGCTGAATGACTTCATAGGTCCCAGCGCTTGGCCAAAATTCTAAATTCTGTTCTGTTCTTCTAATCTGAAAACTGGGAAAGTCAAAACAATGATGTCGGGTCAGGCAAACGAGGCAGATATAGCCTCTCTCTTTTCAATTTCACATCCCTTGAAGCAGGAGCCTTGGCACCATGTAATATGAAGGCAGGTCTGTTGCCATGGAGGGCCACCGTGAAGCTCTTCCACACCTCTGTTTTTCCTGACCTGATCGGCACAAGCATCAACAGAAATTAAGGGAATATCTTTCGCCATCATAGGAAATAGTGCATATGGCTTTACCAGGGTTATCTATGTTAAACCTTAATTTCTTCGGTGCGGGAGAAGAGCATCAATTTCTAGTTTTCAGTAATATTTGCGACCCAGGTCACAGAACTTGATGTGTTCATTTTTGTTTCAAGTTGTTGCTCAGGTTTTGTTTATAGTCATTCCCTCAAGTTTGTATCAGATTCATTATATGACTAAATCTTGATCCTCAGGGTTTATAAATAACACTATTCTTCATTTTTAGGTCTTATTTATAAATAAAAGTCTCCACTTAGGATTAGATATACTGTATCAATTGTTTCATTGCAGCAGTGTGCATTCTCAGTGCTCAATGAACTCACGTTGTTAATAAACATACTCGTGCAACTGATTAGGATGAATGCCACTAAGCCATCTAATTCCCAGCAAGTTGATTAGACGTTGCTCCTTCACTGTTCTGTCATTCACATTTTTCGCCAAACCCTCAATGTTTTCTACATTGATCGGTGTCAAAGGGCTGCCAGATTTCAGGTCATTCTCGAGAGGTGGGTCACGATGAAGAAACCGGATTTCAAGTCCTGACTGGAATATGTAAGGAAATGGTCTAAGTACACAATGACCAAGTGACCATGCATCTGTGTAGGCTTAATTTTCTCCAGTGTTTAAAATGGCATATTCGTGTGTAATTCTTTGTTCTTTTTTTTTTTTTCAAAGAATGTCAGTTAATTCTTTCATCTCTGACTTTATATCAAAATTTGGAAAGGGGAAGAATTCATAGATGATTAGGGTTACCATTCTTTGGATATACTTTTTTTATCATAGCTGTGAATTATTGGATCAGAGAGCAAAGAGAAACCTTGTAGGACGGAGGCTCGAAAAACTTGGGTTAGAAAGCCATTGAAAATAAACGTCCAGCACTTAATACTTCCACAGAAACCCTACCCCGCTCCTGCCTGAGACCCACTCTCACCTCCCCCAAGCCTTTCAAAATGAGCTGAAACGGGCAAGAATTTGCATTTATCTTTTTTTTCTTCACTTTTCCGTCGAAACGAAT
>JANJGK010000041.1:17568958-17576458 GCA_039081455.1 Macrobrachium rosenbergii
GTACTGTCACGCTTCAGCATCCTTTTTACAGTACTGTCATGCTTCAGTATCCTTTTTCCAGTACTGTCATGCTTCAGTATCCTTTTTCCAGTACTCTCATGCTTCAGTATCCTTTTTCCAGTACTGTCATGCTTCAGTATCCTTTTTCCAGTACTGTCATGCTTCAGTATCCTTTTTCCAGTACTGTCATGCGTCAGCATCCTTTTTCCAGTACTGTCATGCTTCAGTATCCTTTTTCCAGTACTGTCATGCTTCAGCATCCTTTTTCCAGTACTGTCATGCTTCAGCATCCTTTTTCCAGTACTGTCATGCTTCAGCATCCTTTTTCCAGTATTGACATGCTTCAGTATCCTTTTTCCAGTACTTTCATGCTTCAGTATCCTTTTTCTAGTACTGTCATGCTTCAGAATCCTTTTTCCAGCACTGTCATGCTTCAGCATCCTTTTTCCAGTACTGTCATGCTTCAGCATCCTTTTACCAGTACTGTCATGCTTCAGTATCCTTTTTCCAGTACTGTCATGCTTTAGTATCCTTTTTCCAGTACTGTCATGCTTCAGTATCCTTTTTCCAGTACTGTCATGCTTCAGTACCCTTTTTATCTGGCACTGTGTTGCTTTCATCCTTATGACAGTTTCCAAGAAGAAGGGCCGTGGTTATCGGTACCCAAGAGACTGATATCTTCAGTTCTATTTTATGGTAATGATTAAAACTCAGTAATCTAATAATTTAAATCATATGATATATCCTAAACGGCAATTATCTAGTGAGAATTTTTTTTTAGAATCATTGACCCATTTAGCTCATATCTGCGAAATTTGAACTTGTACATTTCAAGTTATATTAAAATTCTCGTAAAAAGGTTAATAAATATCACCACCTAAGAAAAATTCAAATTAGAAAGGTTTTTCCTACTTTCAGGTTCATTCTCCAACAAATAATTACATTTTATGACTAATTATATTCATGTCTGTGAAAACTTAATATTTTTTTAAGAAATGTAATGCGGATAGTACCTGGAAATAAATATAATTTTCATTTCGCTGTTGGATACTAGTAGAATCACTATCTCAAGTTTCAGTATTGATAGATATGCATTTTCCCAGTAGACTTTCTGTATTCATTGAGAAAGGGTTAAGTCTGTTGCTGTAAATGATACATTAAACAGAGGAGGAAGAGGAGGAGAAGGAGGAAGAGGAGGAGGAGGAGGAAGAGGAGGAGGAGGTGGAGGAAGAGGAGGAGGAAGAAGAGGAGGATATGCTGCATTTCCCCTTACTTTTAAAATGTTTTCCGCCCCACAGGTTTAAACTTTACTTTTACTTCAAGCCTTGATTATGTTCAGTCTTTCATCTTTCTAACTGTCAGATTTGCCCATCATATTTATTGTTATGGTTCTTGACTACCAGGATGCAATGTCCGTAGCGTGGCCCAGCATCTGTATAGATATGGTGGAAAATAGTTGAAGACCGCATTACAAATGCCATTCAGTCTGTGATTTATGGTCAAGCTCAAAAGCACGCGAAAATTTTTCCCTTAATTATAAAATGATGTCAAAGGTCAACTTTCAATTGCCATTATAAAAATTATCCCCAGATGGTTTAGGGACTTTTTGTAAAAATACAATATTCAAATATGTGTGGAGTCTACCAGTGTCTCAATGGGGTCAGTAAATTTCAGAATCCTTTGGGCTATCACGACGTATTTATGATAAATCCCAAGAAATAGTAGGAAAATTCTGAAAGTAATAGAATTCGGATACTGCAGTGTTGCAATGAAAGAGAAATCTCAAATTTGTTTCGGAAATTGGGCGAAATTATCGCCTGATCATTTTACATGGCTGTTAAATTTTGGGAATGAATAGCGTGGAAACAGGAAGGTATTATATGCCGTCGGCCTCAGTCCAAGTGAAAAATTGTAGTTTTACCCGAACTCTCACGCACTCTGATTCTCTTTTCGTGTCTAATCATTTTGATATATTGGTGATTAAATTTCTTCTCTGCAGAGATGGGAAATACGTTCGGCGAAAATTGCTCTAAAACTAAAGTTGATTAAAGGGATATTGGACTGGGGATTTATTGTTACTTATTATAGGAGAGATAACAGGGCGTGTCTCGTTACACACAGCGATTATTCAGTACCATGGTAATCTTCCAAAAAAAAAAAAATATTACATTTGGGTCACATGAGGTAGCATCGAGATGATCAAAGATTATCCAGGTATATATTACATTTGCATTGTCCTTGTGTATTAATACGCACGCTATCTTAAGACCTTTTAACTTTAAATGCCTTTTTTTTATCAGTTCATTGTCCATGTGTTCTTTAATCTTCAGTCGTTTGATAATTCTTTCGATTCCTTTCTGTAGGATGAGGCTCCGTTTTCTTCCGTCGTGCGATATTGTCAGCGACTTATATATTTAAACAAGTAAAAAATGCGTCGAAGTTTCTTCAGCGCAGTCGAGTTTTCTGTACAGCTTATAATCAAGGCCACCGAAAATCTAACTTTCGGTGATCTCGGTATCAATGCTGTATGAGCCGCGGCCTATGAATCTTTAACCACGGGCCGGTGGTGGCCTATCCTATATCGTTGCCAGATGCACGATTATGGCTAACTTTAACCTTAAATAAAATAAAAACTACCGAGGTTAGAGGGCTGCAATTTGGTATGTTTGATGATTGGAGAGTGGATGATCAACAATCTGCAGTCTATCAGTAGTTTTTAAGATCTGAGGGCGGACGGACAGACAAAACAGGCACAATAGTTTTCTTTTACAGAAAACTAAAAAAAGATGTGAATTTGCAGATATTTTATTTAAGGCATGCGTGAATCTTTGCATATATGAATGATCTTTTGATAGTCATTTTAATTTGCTTTGATGATATGATATCAATTATCTTATTTTCCAATATATTTGACCCTATTATCTTCAGTTCGACTGCATAATAGCAAGATATGACTAAGATATGACTATTTCAGGTATATTTCTGAGCCATATTACTGCATTCTAGGATTTACAGCCGTGCCTAGAATGCCTGTTCTTTTCCCTATAGAGCTATGAATATTGTTAATCATGGTAAGCGCTATGAAAACACTTCGCACTTTTAAACGGTTATGAACCTACGCCTGAATGTAATTGGTTTAAAATTCAGAAGTTATAGGAAAGAAAGGTCAAGCATTTGTAAAGTTCTTATGTCATTTCTCATAATACTTTATCAGATTGATTGAAACTCTCTTGCAACAACAACTGGAGAGGGCTAAGCACATGGCCCATGTTAGGTTTAGTTGTGCTTAGTTAATGGCTGTCTGGTATAATCTACATTGTATAAACTTCTCTGTATAGCTCATCCAGGTTTGCATAGGGCGTATCTGTTCTTTTGCGGCTCATTCATCTTAATTTCAGTGAATATCATTCCAGTGCTTCATATCTGATAAATTACCCACCTCCTCCCTCCAGCATGGATTTAGTTCAACCGGTATTCTCTATTTGTTCCACAGATATTACTTCGTACACTGCCCTCGAATGCTTTCAGGTAAGCCTTGTCCACTCACTTTCCCCCATAATGCACGTCAGGTCTCACTCTGGAAGATGCTGTGTTTAATTCGTGAATTCTGGGCCATCGCTTCCGATCTCTGCCTTTGTCGTTGCTTCGTAAGACATAATTTTAGAATGAATTCCATTTGCATGAATTTCAGGACGTGACTGATCCGTGACGTCTCATGTCTTGGTCACTTTACAAAAAATGAACATTTATGATATACCTCAGTCTTATGCAGTCTAGATTATACAAAGTGAATCCATTTTTTTATTTGCGTGGCAAATTGCGATGTGTTATCACTTCCGTATTAGTGTTCGGCATTTATCAATCTTAATATATTTTTGAACAACTTAAAGCCTCCACACGTAAGAAAAACAGGTACTGCTATCACCAGATCACCCTTTTGTAGCTATCAGTGCAGACCTGTTCAAGACGAAACGTAAAAAGCAAAAAACGTAAAAAGCAAAAACATCAAACGCTGAGGTCAAGGCAATGGAAGTGCTCTGGGGCCCATACGACCCCCTGTAGGATACTATCCCTTGCCAGCGGTTTTCCACTTTAGGTCGAAATGCGCCGTAAGGTACTGGAGGGAACTTAGGCCCCCCCCGGGCCTCGTCGATAGCGGTCATTCCGTGGAGCCTATCAGAAAGGGAAGGAGAGCTAAATAGCACTGCCATTACCCCTTCTTTGTCTTAAGTTGGCCCCTCTCCGGCGATCTTAGACATTGCATGTAATCTTGGTTAGGTTTTGTGGCTTTAGTGAGTCACCCTTGCGACGGCCTCCGCTTCTTCTCGACCGTTTTCTTTGCTTGTTGGTATGTAAACACGAGTATGTGTTTCTTAAAGTTTCAACCCTTTCATTAGTAATTGAATAGCAGTTGATTTCACTGCTGATGAATTGGGGAGGATTAGAACCGAAGTCTTCAATTATAGATAGATCGTTCCCGTCCCTTTGAGAGTTTTCTTTTATGTAAATTAAACTGCAGTAATGTATAAGAGCCGTGAAACTAAATATACTTACATGGCTTGACAAAACTCGACTAGAGAGAGAGAGAGAGAGAGAGAGATTTGTTTTTCGTGATAGAGGTGTAGAGTGCATATATAATATATATATATATATATATATATAGTATATATATATAGTATATATACATATACATATATATATATATATATATATATATATATATATATATATATATATATATATACATTATACATATATATATATATATATATATATCATATATATATATATATATACTATATAATAGTATATATATATTATATATATATATATATATATATATACTGTAATATACACACCTCCATCACAAATTACAGATCTTTCAGATCTTTCTCTCTCTCTCTCTCTCGTAAGTTTTGTCCAGTTGTGTAGGTATTTTTAGTTTCAAGGATCTTATACATTATTGCAGTTTAATTTACATGAAATAAAACTCTGTAGGGGGAAAGGAACGATTTATCTTTAATTGAATGACTTCGGTTCTAATCCATCAATTCATCAACAGTGAAATCGGTTGCTTTAACTTATATATATATATATATATATATATTATATATATATATATATTTATATATATATAATATATATATATGTATGTATATTATTATTTTTATCTATCTATATATATATATATATATATAGTATATATATATATATATATATATATATATAGAGAGAGAGATGAGAGAGAGACGAGGAGAGAGAAGAGAGAGAGAATGAGAGAGAGAGAGAAGAGAGAGAGAGAGAGAGAGAGAGAAGAGAGAGAGAGAGCTAATGCCTGACTGATCTATAGTTCACCTCTTCCTTCGTTTATTATTTAGACTTTGGAACGAGAAAGTTCTGTATTGGTCCTGTTTAACAGATCAAAATGAAATCCTTTACACGGACATGTATTGCCTGTATTGCTAATCGTAAGTCATACTTTTTAATCATATGAAAAAAAAAAATTTTTTCTTACTTTTTTTGTTCTTGTTATTAGTTTGGTCATATTAGTCAAAAGAAGTTTTTCAGTTGGTGATGTTATTATTCCTAGATAGTAGTTAAAGTGCATTGGATTCTGTTAATTTTTTGATGTCTATATTTTAATGATATATAGAAAAAACGGCATAATTTTTGTTCGGGTAAACTGTTTTTCGTTTTCTGCTTCTGTTTGATTCAAAAGAATATTTCATGAAAACAGGTCGTATTCCTTCGGTGTCATTCAGTTTTTACATATACTTCACGGACTCTCTATACTTATTTTTTTTGCATCTGTATGTCATCATATTCCCTTTACCGTTCGCTCTATTTTATCATTGGGTATATTCTGCATGATAATGGACAGTGTACGTATTGTTATCAGAGACTGTCATGATTCTTTCTATAATTTCCCCCCCCCCCCTCTTGGTTGACCATCTCAGCTGACGATCTTTCACCTGGAAGCTGAGAATGATTCTGTAAACAATGATTCCGCAATTTGTGCTGTGTCACTAAAGAGTCCTTGTACAGTACATGTACTGCCGATACATTTCGATTGAGTACTTCAATCCTTACCGCTTTTGAAACTGGATAGTTGATAGGTTCCAAGAATACGTATACGGGATATGTAGGTGTGGAATAACGATGTTGGGGACAATTAGATATGGTTTTAATTTTTTCATTAATTTATGTTTCAATAAAGAAAACTGATGCAACAGTTCATGAGAGGTCTATTAAACGCATAAACGATCGGCAGAAGGAATATTCTGTAATCAGTCATCCCAAACAAAGCCGAATATGAACATAAAAGGAGGAACTGTTCTCAGGAAAGTGTTCCAGCGGGAAACGCCCCCAAATACGACCCAGGTAGGAAAAAACGAAGGCTAAAACAGCACCACTGATCTGGATTGAAGTACAGTTAATGAGAATTAAAGGTTTGTTTATCAATAGTGTTTTCGTGGGACTTTAAGTTTCGGTAGAACGCTGTTTTTTACAATAAATGAAGACACATCGTATATACACACACACACACACACACACACATATATATATAATATATATATATATATAATATATATATATATATATATGATATATATAGTATATATATATATATAAATATATATATATGTATATATATGTGTGTTACTAATGTAAATTTGGCATCATTTGAACAGCTATGTCTCGTTTTCCGTATAAAATTTTATATTTCTCTCTCTCTCTCTCTCTCTCTCTCTCTCTGCAATTACCAAGTCATATCAAGTTAATGCTCTTGAACTGGTTAAAATTCGCATTTTGACTAAATTGACCAAAAACGCGGTCTAGTACATCACCTCCCATACATAATCCCCTTCCCTACATCTTAAAACCCTCAAACTGATGGTTCGCAACGATGCGAGTTATGATCAACACTCGATCAAACCTCAGGAACCTCACGGAAATTCCCAAACCCCAACCCACACCCCCATGGTGAGTCATACCCAACTCCCTCATCATTTCGTGGAACCCCCCCCCTCCCCTCTCCCACGTACATCCTGGCACCCCGCTATCCCGAAAATGGCCTCACCCCCCCAAAAAAACCTCCTGCTGTTACTCTCGCCCCATTGAAATGAGGGTTGGGTGGGCGGGGGGAGGACGTGGGTGGGACGGAACTTCGGGTTGGGGGGGGGAAGGAGAAGGGACATCAGATCTCTCTTCCATTATAAGGGAAGCCATTCGCATTATAGATTTTGAGCCAAAGGCGATAATGGCTTGATATATCCCCGAACCCTTATTCCTTAATCTACACTCTCCCGTTTTTCCTCTACGCGTCTGGTTTTTCGTTTCGATAGATGGCGCTGACGTCGGAATGTGAGCCTTATGAAAGTTCTGCAAGGATCTCTCTCTCTCTCTCTCTCTCTACTCTCTCTCTCTCTCTCTCTCTCTCTCTCTCTCGTCCACAAACTTTTTATACCTACGCATAGGTTTTATTACTTGTCCTCGAGT
>JANJGK010000041.1:17583887-17588887 GCA_039081455.1 Macrobrachium rosenbergii
CGTGTGTGTTGTGTGTGCGTTCTGAGATTGAAAAATATAACTGAAATGAAAATATAAATAAATGATGCGTTATTTTCCATAAGGAGATGTCTGGCGTTGTCTGTTGAAAGCATAATGCCATATATTACTAAGCATCAATAGCTTTAAAAGACAGCTAACTTCTTTTCTCACTAAACTGAATAAATGTTGATTTTCCATTCATTCGTAAAAAACAAAAGTTTTCCCGCAAGCTTACATAAATAACACAACACTCGATATAATAATGAATGAATTGGAGTTGTTGATTTTCGATCTAGTCCGATAGTTTTAAAACTTTTGAATAGATAAAGTCAGTCGTTTCTGAATTGATGAAGTCAACAAGTTTTCAGTTCATGACTGGATCCTGATTAACCGCTGTAGCTTTATGAATAAATGAAGTTATCGATCCTTTGGTTTTCTGAATTAATAGATATTATCCAGTTATTTGGATTTCTGCATGAAAAGAGAGAGAACAATATTCTATCTAATGTATGTATGTATGTATGTATGTATCTATATATATATATATATATATATATGTGTGGTGCGTCGTGTGTAATCATTAAGCTACAAATGTCGTTTAGTATCCAATTCACGCTACTTCGGGAATACCTCCGATGGGCAATTTTCACTGAAGGGGAATTATAAGTGATAAATAGGTCGGTACCGCCGGGTCTCGAACCCTCGTCACAGTACCTTCCAACGACATTTGTAGCTTAGTGATTGTATGTAAATCACGGTGATGTGATAACAAATTCATATATATATATATATATATATATATATATATTATATATATATATATTGTTTATTTTTCTGTTACTTCGAAGAATATTGTAAGTTCTCTTTTAACTTTTTCCTTTTTAATCTTCAGAATTCATTGCCTCTATTGTATAGCATTATTTGTGATTATCCTCTTGTGCTGAGAAATCCATATTTAAATCCTTATAGAAATACACCAACTTGCTCTTGAAGTCAGTCATAAGAAGCAGATTTATACGACTCTAATTTGCAATTCAAAGCAATATTAAAGAATAAGAAAGTAAGATGACTCTCCAGTATATCTGATGATAAGAGGATATTCAGGCACTCCAGAGGGAGAATAGCCTCATATATTCCGCCATTCTCTTCGTCATTAGTCTGCTTCTTTTTTCATTGGAATGGTAATTCTCCAGACACACACACACACGTGTATATTATATATATATATATATATATTATATATATAAATTTATATATATATATATATATATATATATATATATGCGTGTGTGTGTATATATATATATATATATATATATATATATATGTATATATATATATTTATATATATATATATATATATATATATATATATATATATATATATATATATGTGTATACACACATAAGAATCCCAAAGTAATAAGGTACTTAAGAAAGAGAAAACGGTAAGGATAAGAATTTTTTTAAGAAAGAGAAAACTGTAAGGATAAGAATTTTAAGAAAGAGAAAACTATAAGGATATGAATTTTTAAGAAAGAGGAAAACGGTAAGGATAAGAATTTTTAAGAAAGAGAAAACTGTAAGGATAAGAATTTTTAAGAAAGAGGAAAACTGTAAGGATAAGAATTTTAAGAAAGAGAAAATTGTAAGGATAAGAATTTTTAAGAAAGAGAAAACTGTAAGGATAAGAATTTTTAGAAAGAGAAAATTGTAAGGATAAGAATTTTTAAGAAAGAGAAAACTGTAAGGATAAGAATTTTTAAGAAAGAGAAAATTGTAATGGATAAGAATTTTAAGAAAGAGAAAATTGTCAAGGATAAGAATTTTTAAGAAAGAGAAAACTGTAAGGATAAGAATTTTTAAGAAGAGAAAATTGTAAGGATAAGAATTTTTAAGAAAGAGAAAATTGTAAGGATAAGAATTTTTAGAAAGAGAAAATTGTAAGGATAAGAATTTTTAAGAAAGAGAAAACTGTAAGGATAAGAATTTTTAAGAAAGAGAAAATTGTAAGGATAAGAATTTTAAGAAAGAGAAAATTGTAAGGATAAGAATTTTTAAGAAAGAGAAAATTGTAAGGATAAGAATTTTTAAGAAGAGAAAATTGTAAGGATAAGAATTTTTAAGAAAGAGAAAACTGTAAGGATAAGAATTTTTAAGAAAGAGAAAATTGTAAGGATAAGAATTTTAAGAAAGAGAAAACTGTAAGGATAAGAATTTTTAAGAAAGAGAAAATTGTAAGGATAAGAATTTTTAAGAAAGAGAAAATTGTAAGGATAAGAATTTTTTAAGAAAGAGAAACTGTAAGGATAAGAATTTTTAAGAAAGAGAAAATTGTAAGGATAAGAATTTTTAAGAAAGAGAAATTGTAAGGATAAGAATTTTTAAGAAGAGGAAAACTGTAAGGATAAGAATTTTTAAGAAAGAGAAAATTGTAAGGATAAGAATTTTTAAGAAAGAGAAAACTGTAAGGATAAGAATTTTTAAGAAAGAGAAAATTGTAAGGATAAGAATTTTTAAGAAAGAGAAAATTGTAAGGATAAGAATTTTTAAGAAAGAGAAAACTGTAAGGATAAGAATTTTTAAGAAAGAGAAAATTGTAAGATAAGAATTTTTAAGAAAGAGAAAACTGTAAGGATAAGAATTTTTAAGAAAGAGAAAATTGTAAGGATAAGAATTTTTAAGAAAGAGAAAATTGTAAGGATAAGAATTTTTAAGAAAGAGAAAACAGTAAGGATAAGAATTTTTAAGAAAGAGAAAATTGTAAGGATAAGATTTTTAAGAGAAAACGGTAAGGATAAGAATTTTTAAGAAAGAGAAAACTATAAGGATAAGAATTTTTAAGAAAGAGAAAACTATAAGAATAAGAATTTTTGAGAAAGAGAAAACGGTAAGGAAAAGAATTTTTAAGAAAGAGAAAACGAACAAAGTCTAAAAAAATATTTTTAGACTTTGTTTGCGTGTTAGTACACTGTAGATGTGGGAACAGAGTGATGGCTGTTATGATTAGAAGAATTGTAGGAAGAATCTCTGATCATCAGTTTATTTTTGCCAAAGCAAAGGTAGATGTTTCTGTCACTTGGAGCTGAAGGGTTCAAAGTATAAATCAAAGCATGGTATAGTTATAGGGCGAAGACTTATAAAATTGGGCTTGGATGCAAGACACTCAAGTAGAATGAGTTTGATAGGTACATTCAAAAATCAAAACTCAATTGATTTCATATGTCCTCTTCCTCACATCTTTAACTAGAAGAGGGTTTGACCACTCGCCCCTACCTCTCTCAGCATTCAGGGAATTTGGGATGCTGATTTATTTTTCCTCTGTATTGTCTTATTTCAACAGTTGAACAGGGAATTGTTGGGTCTTTTTTCCCCATTGTAATGCCTATTTCCATTAGGCTTAGCTATGTTCAAATTAGGAATTAGTTTTCTGTTGGCTCACCATGATAATGCAAATAAACTTCATATTCTAATGGTACACCTTTTTTCTAGTGTCTGGTATGCCATGCACTCCTCCTTTACCACTCATATTTCTTCTGTATGATTAAAACTACTTGGATCTCATCATATAATACTACAACTGCTGTTCTTTCTGCTAACTGGGTGCCAGTATCTCTGTCATGCAAAAGAAGAACTTTAAAGCTTTAATGCTAAAAAACTCTCTTGAGGTAAAATGCATCAAATTCGGATAAAATTTCCTCTCAAAAAAGTGATTCCGTTAAAGTCTTTCGAACTTCGTCTTTGGCCTGAAGTTATGTTATGGGGCAAGAAGTGAAAGAGATGTTGTTGATTGTGTTCAGCTACTTATGAAATACATGATTTTTGGTCGGGGAGGTTTCTTTTGCTTCCCCGAATACTCATGGTACTTTGAGGACCAAACATAATTTTTGAATACTCGCCTCCTGCTAACGTATTGTAGATATCATATAGGCTATTCACTATTCCGCTTTTAAAAACATATCATTCTACAACTATATACATTTTTTTTTTCACATTTCACCACCTGATTACCAAAACACAGAACTAGTGCATTTTACAATATTTGTCTAGTCTAGCTCTCACAAAACATTGTATCAGATTGCTTCATCTCACTCAATTTTTTGGATGGGGACCACGTATAAACACCATTAATATAAAGGCTGTACCTTCCAACATTAGTTGCTACAAGGTAAGCATCTTTACTTTCACCGAGTCGGTGGTCACTGTGGATGCTAAACCTTAAATAACTCTCACATATTGAAGTCACATTTATCCAACAGCTTTATTGAACCAACACACGCCAGGTACCTTAACCTGTTTAACGGTTGGTCCCTTTCCGAATTTCCTAATCACCTTCATACGCCTCTTGTGGCGTGATACGTAAGAGTTGAATTTATTCCTCTGACCTGGCTTCGAAGCTTGGCAGAGGAAAGTCAAATGAGTCATTATATTTGCTGGAATATATTTTCTGTTATTTTAGTGATAATTGTAACTGATATTGTACCAGTACACACGCACGCACACACACATACAAATACATATACATACATATATATATATATATATATATATATATATATATATATATATATATATATACATACATACAGACACATATATATTCATACATACATAAAGGCGCAAGGGTTTTAAAGTATGCAAAGGTAGTAACTGAGAGAGAGAGAGAGAGAGAGAGAGAGAGAGAGAGAGAGAGAGAGAGAGAGAGAGAGTAAACAAACGTATAATCCGCAACGGAATCTAGTTAGTAGGAGTTTCAGAAATTTCCTAATGCAACCAATAACCTCCGGTAGCAGCGATAAATTACAATAACTGCCGGCGCGCAATTAGTTAACTTCTGTTTGCGTAAACGTCGCTAAGCTGCACTGACTATTTGCGTAATCACCGGTGGTGATAAATACATCAATTCATTAAAAGCATTTCAGCGTTATACTGCCATCAATAGTTGTTTCTCTGTAATTGCGAGGAAAATCTCTCTCTCTCTCTCTCTCTCTCTCTCTCTC
>JANJGK010000041.1:17593887-17618887 GCA_039081455.1 Macrobrachium rosenbergii
AAACATGCTCTTAACTCGCGGGTGCTGGTGACAAGTCGGACAGACACTGCCGAAAAACGAACCCTTAACTTGCGGATGTTAACGACAAGCCGCGTCAAACCTGGCAAGAAACACTCACTCTTCTTGCGGGCGTTCGCGACCGAGCGAAACCAAAACAAACTGGGTGCCCTCTGCCGAGCGTCGTCGTCCTTCCCCTGGCAACTTCTTGCCGACAGCTTAATGATTGCGACAACTTTCTCCCTTTTCCCCTTCTTTCGCCACTTAAATGCCAGTGATAATGCATGAAATATAGCAGTGAAGGTCCTTTTGCATATATTACGTCTGAGGGAAGATAACAAGAGTAGATAAAGGGGTGAGATTGGGTGACGACGAGAAAGAGAGAGAGAGAGAGAGAGAGAGAGAGAGAGAGAGAGAGAGAGAGAGAGATGAGGCGGGAGACTTACAAAGAGTTTTTTTAATTTCAGAGGTTATAGAAAACCATCAATGCTTATCATACGAAATAAAAATGAAGTATTTTTGATAGATAAGATACGAAATATATATCTGATATCAAAATGATAGATGAACTTAAGGAAAACAGTACTGCGTAATTCATAAGTTTTTTTATTTATATTAAGACTAAATTATTGCGTCTCTCTCTCTCTCTCTCTCTCTCTCTCTCTCTCTCTCTCCAAATATTCTCAAGGTCATTGATCTAATTTTCTTTTTATTCAATAGATATATACAGAAGATATCCCATAAATCATAAGGGTGCAGTTATTGAGAGATTATGGTTATGAGGTTTTTACATCAATTTACGACTCCTCAATACCCTATGAGGTTATGATGGCATCCAGCAATTACAGTTAATTTCTCACGGTGCTATTTGGGGAAGATTATTATTATTATTATTATTATTATTATTATTATTATTATTATTATTATTATATCTCAAACTTATTTTTTTAAATTTCTAGCATACATTTTCTTCTTGCTCATGGTTTACTATATTATCCTTATTTATATACTTGTTTTATCTCCTTTTCGAATTTGCGTTTTATAATTGGCTTTCATAAGCCTTTTACTTTTAAACTCATATTCATTCATCCTCTTACTACTTTCATTCACTCTTCCTTTCCCTTTTCTACGGCACATCAGTGTCCCTTTTCATTAATCATCGTTGTGCTCCAGTTTATCTGTATAGGAGACCCTTTTCTTCGAAGCTTCCTTATCTTTATTTCTTCTATCTTTATTTTCTTACTCCCCCTCTCTCACTTCCATTTAGCAGTTGATCGTTTCTCCCTTTCTATCACATCGATCATTCTTATCGGTTGTCGCTGGAAAACTTCTTCAGTCCCCCTTTTGCTGTCATTTGCTTTTGTGTCTCTTGAAATTCTCCATAGTTTCATTTTATATTCCATACGTCCACTGTCTTATGGAATATGTATTTTTTATTTGCTTGTTCTGCCATAACGTCATTGATATACTTTCTACTTCAATTCATTGTTGTATTGCACTGATAAAAACGGATTTGTATATAATGAAAAGTTTGTGAGCAGTGTTGCAAAATATACTTTGGCGAAGTCCAGGCTTAACGGAAAAGAAAACGAAGGGAAAAACGAAGGGAACAAAGAAAATGGGATCCACGTTGCACAAGAGATAGATTAGTCTTCTCCGAGAGAGAATGTTGGAGGAATTGTTGAAAACAGGCTGGAAGAGCACCGAAGCACGATTTTAGAAAGAAGGAAAATATCCACAGATTCAAGCGATCGAAAGGTTGCTTATCTACTACGATATTATTTATCTTTCAAATCAAACGTCGCATTCAAATGTCCAGTTCGAATAAATATCCAGGAATGTGCTATTTTTCCCCTGAAGGAGATGGAGTTCATGGAATTCCTTGGGATGGAGTGTCTGGTTCCCCCGCTCTCTTTCTCGAGGAACTTTAAAAATGAGGCAGTCTGTTGCTCGGGTAACAGAAGGGCAGGTTTTTCTGAAAGCAGTTTGCATTACAGAAGGGGTTGCTCATGACTTTAGTTCAAGCAAACCGCTTGCGGTACTGGAAACAAGCTTTCCGAGTTTTTGGAAACATGCATTTTGCATCGATGGTCGTTGACGGTCTGGCTGTACTGAAACTTGTCAGTTTGCTTGCTGGCTGGTAACACTTTTCAGTAGTAGGTGACTTTGCTGAAACATGTTTTTATCATACTTGGAGCGGATGATAATAAATAATTTCAGCTTCTCATATATCAAGACCAGTCGTATTTGGTGAACTGGATGCAGATGTCATGATTGTACTGCTATGATGGAAATTGATGTTGCTTTACTGTATACTCCTGATTTTAATGAAAACATACACATTTTTTTACCTTTGATAGGTTACTCCTTCTGAAAGAGACTGTTAGCCGCTCCACTTTCTATCTTTCCATCATTTCATGATTTTTACCCAGTTATTAAGATACTGATATTTGTATTTCAGTACAAAAATGAAAATTTGAATTCAGAGTTTATATTTGTATGGAGGAACCAGGTAACATTTAATGTTTTAATAACGGCTCTTCGAAGCTTATCGCTATATGAATATTTTCGAATTAACTCCTTTAGGTAACTCAGGAAATTAAACGTATTGAACATATGAAACATCATATCCTATTGATTCATGAATCAGTCTCCAGCAAGTAAAAATTTAAGGTAAAAAACTTTTTTCATTATTATATATATATTTTCTAAAACTTGAATATTCGCTTCAGTGACAAATGTCAAAATGATAAACAGATTAGTCACAAAAAAAAAAAAACACTACGAAAACCTCCCATCAATAAAACACTCCATTTCGTAAATCAAAACAGTCACCAGTGAGACCGGTATAAAACACACGAAAAACTAGCCATTCCGGGGCTTCGCTGGCATACGAGGAATCTGAATGGACCTTGATAATGTACAAGAGCGGTTCTCCCTCTCTCACCACAGGGGAGGAATAGGGGAAAAGGCTAGGGTGTTGGAATGAGTCGTTACGCTCGCAGTGGGGCGTAGGGGGGCGAGCAGGGAGGAATAATAGGGAATAGGGAGACATCCTAGGGAGAAGTGAGGGATTAAAATAGAAAGATGAACTGGATAACGTTCTGTACGGATAAATACAAACATACACACATAGGTAGATAGCTATAGTCAGGTGGTTGAGACTCTGCCCTCACAAGACAGAGAGGTCTCGTGTTCTATTCCTGGGCCACTAATAACACTTTTAAGTGCGTTTCGTTGGTTTCCATAATGCCTCTGATCACTCGAGCTGTGAATTATGTACCATATAGATAGTCAGTTGGGGTAGGTTGTAGCCAGGGTCAAAAAGACTTCGGGTATCAACCTCATACCAAAATACCTGTTGAATAATGGAAGGTGAATACAATGTGGAGGTACCTTTCCACAGATGAAAGGTAGCCATATATATTTAATTATATATGTGTTCATGTATGTGTATATATATACACAGATTTATGTGTGTTTGTGTGTAAATATACTTATAAATATTTATGTGTGTATATATATATATATATATATATATATATATATATATATATATATATATATTTATATATATATATATATATATATATATATATATATATATATATATATATATATATATATATATGTGTGTGTGTATTACGCAGGTGTTTGTTCATTAAAATACATTCACGTTCATCCGTTACTTTTTCATACCAGTAATGCCTTTCTTTAGAATATAGCATTATAGGTTGAAATAAACCCAATACATACCTCACTCTTATATTTACCCGACATCCAGCCGGCACTTTAATTGAAGAGAAGCAACATCATTTTTATGACCTTCAGGTCACTCTTTTTCGATTCTAGCCTTTACGCCATTCATCACAAAGGGCCATTATCCCTTATCGTGGAATGGCCAAGTCTCATGCTCATAGATCATTGTTCGAAAGCAGGTTTGGAATTTTCCTTTCTTCTTTTCGCGTTTTTGTTTCACTAAGAATCTCTCTCTCTCTCTCTCTCTCTCTCTCTCTCTCTCTCTCTCTCTCTCTCTCTCTCTCTCTCTCTCTCTCTCTCTCTCTCTCTGTGTACTTTCCACATAGGAAGACGTTTAAAATTGTCTGTTTTTCTGACGTATTCTCTCTCTGCTTTATTCTTTTCGAGTTTTTGTTTTTCTGAGAATCTCTCTCTCTCTCTCTCTCTCTCTCTCTCTCTCTCTCTCTCTCTCTCTCTCTCTCTTTCTTCTTCTTCTTCTTCCATACAATGACGTTCAAACTTGACTGTTCATTCTGTCTCATTCTTTCTGAATTATTTTTAATTTTTCGTTCTCTAATACAGATATGTGAACACACACACACAAATAACATACCATTCACCCCCCTTTCTTTCTGTATGTGTGCGTGTTTTGCTTCCCCAAGAAAAAGGAGGAATATACTTTACAAAATAAACTACGATGACATTTGAAAGTCAGCGATAAAAAGAAACATTAAAGTTATAAAGAAATTTTTTCGAGGAAAACTTCTTGCCTTTCAATAAAGGGAGTTGAGTGGATTTCAACCAGTGTTCATTTTCACTTACAGGTAAATGGCAATCACATTTACTGCGTGGGCTTTAGAGATCATACCCTTTTTAGTTTTCTGTAAAAGAAAACTATTGCGCCGGCTTTGTCTATCCGTCCGCGCTTTTTTCTGTCCGCCTTCAGATCTTAAAAACTACTGAGGCTAGAGGGCTGCAAATTGGTGTGTTCATCGTTCACCCTCCAATCATCAAACATACCAAATTGCAGCCCTCTAGCCTAAGTCGTTTTTATTTCATTTAAGGTTAAAGTTAGCCATAATCGTGCTTCTGGCAACGATATAAGATAGGTCACCACAGGGCCATGGTTAAAGTTTCATGGGCCACGGCTCAAACAGCATTATACCGAGACCACCAAAAGATAGATCCCTTTTCGGTGGCCTTGATTATGCCCTGCAGCGGCTGTACAGAAAACTCGATTGCGCCGAAGAAACCTCGGCTTATTTTTTACTTGTCATGTGTTGACGACGGAATTGCCGTTAAGACTTTGTAAGCATGAAGTAACAAGTCTTAAACAGTTGCTTAAGACTAGTTTTGTTTAATTTTCTCTTTACTATCTTCTGTTCCGAAATCCCACGCCCTCCATATAATAAAATAAACTAATATACGTTGTACATGACGACACTAACGGTCTACATATTAGACTCTCTCTCTCTCTCTCTCTCTCTCTCTCTCTCTCTCTCTCTCTCTCTCTCTCTCTCTCTCTCTCTCTCTCTCTCTCTCTCTCTCTTTCTGTATATATATATGTATATATATATATATATATATATATATATATATATATATATATATATATATATATATATATATATCCAAATATATGTATATTATATATACCCACATATCTACATATATGTGTATACTAATATATATATATATATATATATATATATATATATATATATATATATATTCTCTCAGTGAGGAAGTAAGAGCCAGAGGGGTATACCCTTCTTGTTTTATCAGGCAAGTCTTTAGGGATGGAGTTGCTAGCCCCACGCGTTTTTCCTTGACCCCGAAAAAATTTGATTTTAGCCCCCATTTGTGGACTGTGAACCGAAAAATATAGCACTCTTGTTAGTGCATGTATCTGATATGTTCAAGTGTACTGTATATGAAGTACATGCCCAAATAGGTAACCCCATTAATTACCTTATATGGCTCTAATATATATTAGCTTTATGAGTTGATTATTGATGATTTTATGAAATCATCATTTGTCGTTCATCTTGAGTCACTTTTCTATCAGTTTGTTTAATTTTCATCAATCTGTCGTTCTGGGTGTGTCACTTGTAGAGCCGATTCGTTGGTGGCCCTATTGAGAGAGTGACTTGCATGGGGTATCCAATTTCACTGGCACTTTCTTTTTGTAATGCCCGCTTATCACTCAGCCAAGGGACTATTACACTTAGCTAAACACAGGCAAGGTTAGTGAGGTTAGTCGTTCGTTTGTAAATCAGACTTCACTCCCTCCGTCTCTTGCTTTTATTTTGTCTCTTAGTCGTTGTTTAGAGTTCCATTGCAATTTGAAATAGCATTTTAAAATGGGGAAGAGAACTGTGAAAAAATAATAGTTTTCGCAAGAGCAACTGTACAATGCTTATCAAAATTGACAGTAAAAAAAAAAAAGTGTACCTTAGTTTTACCAGACCACTGAGCTGATTAACAGCTCTCCTAGGGCTGGCCCGAAAGATTAGACTTATTTTACGTGGCTAAGAACCAATTGGTTTAATTAGCAACGGGACCCACAGCTTATTGTGGAATCCGAACCACATTATAGCGAGAAATTAATTTCTGTCATCAGAAACAAATTCCTCTAACTCTTCATCAGCCGGCCAGAGACTCGAACTCGGGCCTGGCGAGTGCCGGTCCACAGCTCTACCGACTCGCCCAACGAAGAGCTAAAATGGACAGTAGAACCAGCTACATTCTATAAGTAGCTACAATAACATAATTAAGGAAAAGGAGATGTAATTAATCCAGATCTATTAACAGTGAAGTTTATCAGATAACAATAGCAAACAGTCTTTAATAACAACAAATACCACACAAATACAACAATCACAAAGCTAACAATGTGCAAACAAGGGCCGGACTTCAGTAGTGTTGAAATATACATTGGTGATTAAAAGAAACACCACACCAACAGTTAACATAAAGGGAAAACAAAATGGGAATAACAATAGAGTCAACAAAAAACAAAACAACATTCAAAGCATCAGCCATTAAATAGAATGCTACTGAAAACAATAACATCGATTTTTCTTATACTCTAACTATCGTAGGCACATTGTACGTGATCCTCTGACAATTTCAATGTTTTATACACACACACACACGCACACACACACACACACACACAAGCATTTATCTATAAATGCTTGCCCTGAAATGCCTCAAATGAGGATATACAGATATATGAAATACACACGCACATATACATATATGTGTGTATGTATGTATGTATGTATATGTGCGTGTGTATTTCATATATCTGTATATCCTCATTTGAGGCATTTCAGGGCAAGCGTTTATAGATAAATCTGGGGACTCCTAACCAGTGAGTCTGAAGGACGTCTCAAATCTTGCCAAATTCCCTCTTGCATAATACATATCTTCTGTTCTAAATACTGCTCAGTCATTGTCATTATTGGCTGATTACGTTTCAGGCCGGAAACCATGTTGGCCAAAGACCCACAAAATTTGAGAACCACTATTTCAAAAGTATATTTCGGACATTCCAAGAATGTGGCCATTTACAGATATTGTACAATTTGACCCTGACTGAACAGCTGTGTGACCTAGCAAATCATTCTGATATTGCAATCATAATACATGGAGGTGATTGTACCTTCCCGTATTGTATCTGATCTCATTTTCTCTTATTCTCAGTTACTTCTTCAATTCATGTCTACTGGAAGCTGGTCTCAGCTACTGGATAAAAAAATAAAAAATCCAAGTTACAGGAAGACCGTCGTAAATCGAGGCAGTAGTAGGCTGCTAGAAACTCGGTCACTGTTTCTTCCGTTTTAAGAACTCAGTCACTGTTTTTTTTCGTTTCAATATTTGTTTCTCATCATCATCATTGGGCTCATATAGATACGAAAAGTTTAATTTAATGAATTATGACCGAACGTCTCATAATTACGCTAACTCCTTCAGCAGGGGATGAGAACTTCAGTAGAAGAAGGGCGTAAAGTGGTAAAATGAAAAGAAAAAGGAAAACAAGTGGAAACATTTGTTGGTTTTTTGTTGGTCATTAATCTGAGATTTAGTGTACCTTTACAGTAAACATCAAAGTTGTAAACAAGCGAGGGAAAGGAAACTACACACACGAACACCAACGTCCAAAATATAAGGCAATGAGAGAGAGAGAGAGAGAGAGAGAGAGAGAGAAAATAGTAAACCAGAGACGCTCAGAAGAGATAAATAGAGGAAGGAAGGGAACAAAAGCGGCGGGATGGAAAACGCGGGAAAAAAAAAAAAAAATAATGGCGGGAAGCAGAACGAGAGAGTGACCAAACAGTAACTGTCCCGGGAAGAAGATAGGTTACCGTTTCTACTGCCGGACAAGAATGTAATAAAAATAATACATATTTTTTCGTGCGGCGTTTGTTCTTGACAAGGCTGGTAGATAGCACTTTTTGTCTTTTCTTTCTCTGTCTCCTTTTTCCTCGTTTTCCTCTCTCGCTTTGTCACTCGGGCGATAGAAAGGAGAGGACGTGTAACGGCGAAGTGGGCCAAAGAATCCGGTGATTACATTGCGATGGAAGGGGTTCTTCTCCATTTTTGGTTGCCTTATTTCTTCCTATCCTTTTTTTCTGACTTTTTCCCATTTCTCTTTAGCGGAGCAATATTGAAATATACTACAACATTGTTATATACTACAATGAATCTTTAGGTATATATCTTTAATAATCTTCCGAACAACTCTTGATCCTCAGTGAAAAGGAAAAATAGGAAATTAGATTTTTTCTCAACTTTGTGAAATACCAGGAGACATTTATTCGGAATATATTTAAAGGCAGTAAACCGCCGTTGAACGTCATCCAGAGAGGGATCTAGAAGGAATGTCATTTTCAGTTCCCTTTTGAATAAGGGAAAGATATTAGATAAGAAATTATTCAGGAGAATAGAGAATTAAACACAGAAGAAGAAGGAATGGGGAATTATCTTCTCCATTTTTAATGACTGTTTAAACTTTTCTTTCTTTCTTTTTTAACTTCAAGGAGCTGAATATGGACGTATTTTTGCAATTTTTTTTATGTGGATTGTCTTTCTGCTATACTGGAAAAGATAAGTGACATTCAGCTTTAATTTTATATCCGATAAGTAGATATATCGTTTCCTATATATATATATATATATATATATATATATATATATATATATATATATATAGATATATAATATATATTATATATACACGTCTACATATATTTATGTATATATATATATATATATGTGTGTGTGTGTATATATATGTATATATATATATATATATATATATATATATATATATATATATATGTATATATATATATATATATATATATATATATATATATATATATATATATATGACCTTTATAGAGAATAGCCATCTGTTGATAAAACAGTGAACTATCAATTTATTTTTCTACCTGTATGTGTGTTTAAAAGAATGTAGAGCAACACTCCCGAGTACCCTTTAAAAAAAAAAAATATTACATGTGCAATAAATACCATCTCTCTCCCTGCTGCCATTTGTACTGGCCACAAGCGTGTTTGTGGCAGCATGAAAAACTGTAGGAATAGCAACGCTTTTCCACTCTTTTTTTTTTTTTTCTTTTTTTTTAGTTTTCTTTAAAATCCAACTTTTTTTTTCCTTTTTTTAAGTTTCTTGGCTCGGCTGAAGTTGCCGCATCTGCAACGGATGTAGTTAAACTTCCACGGAAAGTTTTATCTTGCTTTTAAAACTTTTTAATAGAACTGTTTCGAATGCAAAGCCAGATATAAAGATTCTCGGTCAAAATAGTATGTTTATGTTTCTGTGTTGTTTTAGAGTGTTGCATTTAATACGAACCCGGGTCTAATTTGAATGATCTTACCTTTCATCATTCTGATTTAAAAGGGAAGAACATGTTCGTTATTTCGAATTATTTGATTTTTATACAGCTTTTGGTTTTACGTCAAAATAACAGCGCTCGCGACTTTCAAGAAAAATGTTCTGGGAAAGTAATATTAGCTCTGCTTATCATTTGTTGTTATCTGATTTCCTTATGCCTCGTACTTCGAATGAGAACAGTTAATGGTAAATAGCCTTTACTGTTATTGTCTTTCACGAGTAAAATTATTCTTGGTGAATGCTCATCTTACGAGTATCTTTGATTTTAGAACCTCGCGTTTCCAAAATGTGTCGCTTCTGTCACGAAATCTTACACTTGCTCCCAACATCACGAAGCAACTCAGTCTAAGGAAAGTGTGATGTGTCTTCATATCACCGTCTTTGGGTAGAGTTATGTGGGAGGTCAGAGAAAGGATAGGAGAAGTGTGTGCAGAATTGTTGGATAAGAGAAGACCTAGTAATCGTAAAGGAAGAGAGGAACTACTGGTGCGTGAAGGAAATACGAACTTTGGTGCTGACAACGAAGAGAGGTTGGTAAACCATGAAAGAGTTTAGAAGTGTTTAAGTAAACGTGGAGCAGGTTTATAAGGGTCAGTGAATGATACGAAGCTAGACCATTGACTGGTTAGTAGAAAATGGGAATGGTGAGTACTTTAGACGTTTAATGATATATAAAATAGATGACAGTGAGATGGGAGAGATGGTTAATCACTGAATAGGTGAAAGAACAAAGGCAGCAGATCCTCTTAGACTATTAGAGTAAAGTACATATGGAGGGAATTATTAAACCAACTCTCCTCTATGGAAGTTAGGTTTAAATGTTGAATATAAATCATAGAAAAACATGGAAAAGCTAGAGATGAATTTTTCCTTATTTATTATAAATATACAAGATTGAAAAGACGATGTATATAGACATGGGATAAAGATTTGGAAACAAGTTAAGCGTAAATGACGGCATGAATCACAGTGCCCTGATGTTTTTTGGTCACTTGGTGTGAACGAAGGATAATCCACTGAGGAAAAATGTCTATAATTTAGAAAACTTGAGAGCAAGGACAGGGGATCGAGCAGTTGCCATTAAGGAAAGTGAAAGATGTGTTGGTGCAAAAGGTTTCCGGAAAACGTGAGAGGAAATGTGTGCTGTAGGTGAGAAATGCAGTTTGTGTAATGGGAAGGTTGTTACACTGCTGATAAAGCTTCTTGGTGGAGATGATTATGATGGCTGACGATGAAGCACTTTGAAACATAGAGGTCCATTAGCAGTTTTTTAATAAAGAATAAATTTGAAGTTAACTGTCTAGGACGTGTACGAGGTAGATTGTTGATTTGGAAAGGTTGCAGCCTACTTGAAAAATCTCTAGGGATTAGCGATCTCATCCTAAAACAAGTATATGATGTGAATGTAATTCGTATATATATATATATATATATATATATATATATATATATATATATATATATATATATGTATATGCATTATATTATTGTATATGACTAAAAGGACCTCATTCAAACTGGATGGTATCTAATGGAGTATTTATTCAGAAAAAGTTACAAGCTTTCTTGGACAAACAGTCCACATTATTTACTAATGCACAGAACAATTGTGTATGTGATAAAGTTAATATTATTGTATATATATATATATATGTGTGTGTGTGTGTGTGTTTGTTTGTGTATAAATATACATGTGTATATATATACAGTATATATATATATATATATATATATATATATATATATATATATATATATATATATATATATATATATATATATATATATATATCTCATCCGGCACAAAACATGTTGATCATGAAATTACCCAAATCCACGAAGATAGAAAAAAAGAATCTGGTCTTTTCCATTTCACTTTCCATTCTCACCCACTTCTGGACGACAAGCAGGCCAGCGAAATCACGCCCACCAGCCCCCCCCCCCCCCCCCCCCCCCGGGCGGAAGGTCGCAATTAATCGCAAGGTCGCAATAAATGGGCCGCGATGAAATGACGCGATCCCTCGTTTGTTTTGGGCCGTCCTAAATGGCCTGCTCAGCTACGAAGCGCTTCACTTCATTGGGTCGTAAATTCTCTGCCTTTGTGATTCGCTTGCGCACAAACACACACTTTTCACTCGGCTTTTCATTTTCTTTCGGGATTTCTTTTTTTTTTTTTTTTTTCGGCCGGCGAATTTGTTTGCGTTGTCGATGCCTTGTTGTTGTTGTTATTGTTGTTGATAATTGGTGTTTGTGATTGGTTTGCTTCTGAGTGGCAGGATTTAAAAAAGTTCGTAATTGAGTTTCGTAATCGTTGTCATCGGATTTTTTGGTTCCTTCGGCTTCATCAACCCAAAACTATCATGTTTTGTTGCTTTGAAATGTAATCAAAATGCAGCAATACGGGAAACAATGTGTAATCACCAAAAGCATAATAATGAAGTATATTTATAGCCTTAATTATGCATCTCACATCTGAATACTAGTTAGAATTCCCAAATCTCTAAAAATGCCATTTTGCCAAATTAGCTTAAGTGTGTTTTTTTTGTTTTTTTTTTTTGACTAAGATGCCCATTCATACTTACAGTACCCAGAGGAGCTTGAAACCCCGTATTTTTCCAATTGATATTTTATTGATCGCTTCTTTCAAGGAATTTTCTTCTCAGCTTAAAATTTATCGTCACCTTGGTCATGCTGTCATAGATTTTCACTCAACTTCTTTTGCTAAACTTTCAATAATCAGTTATTTTTGCAGCTTATTTTTGTGAGTTCTTCTTTCATTAGTTTCATCATTGATTCCTTTGTAATGTTGAACAACAGGATTAAAGAGCAGCCCTGTCTAATCCTTCCCCAAGCTCTCCCGCATTTTGGGCAAATATGATGCCCAGATCAAAACTACCCACTCTCGTCAGTAATTACTTAATATCTCTAAAATCCTTTATCTTTATTAAATGGCATATTTCATCGATTACCAATTTCAATAACAATAAACTAAAACAAATGAAACCCACCATTGGATTATGGTATTTTTGTTTGAAGACAAAGGATTCCATGAAGTAGTAATTCAATAACGTCTTTGAATTAGTCACTTATTTGACTCATGGATGTTTAATGCATAACCCACAGGATCTAATCCTTGTATACAGAGAGTGGGGTCAACACTAACAACTGTGCACATTTTATGTTATTTTTATAATATTGAAGATGGTAACATCACTGGATAAAGGAAAACTGAAAAAATGAAAGTAACTATAATTATTTCGTATTTTGCTTGACTATTATCGATATTAACAGGAAGTAAGATATTTTGCGTAGATACACTATATTCTGAACTTACTGAAAACTATGGACATAATTTCAAATAAGTCATTAGATCTCAGTGAACTGCAAACGATAAAAGATTACCAAATAGAGGGGAGCAAGTGAGAAGTAAATAAATGAAGCAATACAAGATCTAGAAAGATGAGAAACATGACGAGTAGGGAAGAATAGAGGCGAATACGTTAAATAAAACTGACTGCTACCGAGAAAAAAGCTTGCGTTTCGACGGGAAGCGAACACCGTTTCCAGGAGATGAATTCGAACGCCGTTGCCCCAACGAAAAAGCGAAATAAAAAAGAAAATTAAGTGAATAAAAAAAAAACTGAAATGCGAAACACCTCCTAAATGGTGGTTTGTTTACATTTCCACCTCCCACGGCCATATAATTGAATAGCATTCAAACTGGAAATAAAGACCTTCGTTTCTTAATGGCTTCTCATAATGGCTCTGTGACCTGGAACTAACACCCTCATTGTCTCTCTCTTGACGCCTTTAGGCCGCGAACAATGGAAATAACATTAGGTATTTCATCGAGCTTTTTTTTTTATTTCTTTTATTTTGTTGCTTTCCACGCTTTACAATGAGAAAGCCAGGCTTTACCCCCCCCCCCCTTGCAACAATAGGCTTCTTTTAAGAGGAAGGCAAAGCTAAAATTGCAAGTGGCTGATTTGTGGTCGAAGCGGAACGGAATGTCATTCTGAGGTGGGCTTCGGATCAATTTCATGCACGGGTGTGGTTCCTCTTTTTTTTTTGGGGGGGGGGCAGGGGGATGTTAAGGGCTCGGGAGGGGACAGGTTCATTTTTGTCATCGTCAATGGCTTGATCTCCACTGGGAGCTTTGAACTCAAACGTATTGTTAATGCTTTCAAATACTCTCCCTCTCTTTATTTATATATATATATATATATATATATATATATATATATATATATATATATAGATAGATAGATAGGTATATATATACCGTATATATATATATATATATATATATATATATATATATATATATATATTTATATATCTTTATACTTGTGTGTGTAGATATATATATATATATATATATATATATATATATATATATATATATATATGTGTGTGTGTGTGTGTGTGTGTGTGTATTGTATGTGTGTATATATATATATAATTTATATATATATATACGTGTATGTATATATATATATATATATATATATATATATATATATATATATATATATATATATATATATATATAAATGTATGTAGCAAAATAATTCTGCGTCACTTCCGCACCTGCCTTTCTCATGCAATATAAGCAAATAATGTTTTCCTCTATCAAAGTTGAAAATTTTGCATTTTAACCAATTTCAATGCACATAACAAATGCAAACGCACGGTCAAAGTTGTACACACACACACACACACACACACCCTAACTATATACATATATATATATATATATATATATATATATATATATATATACATATATATATATATATATATATATATATATATATATATATATATATATAGATAGATAGATAGATAGATAGATAGATAGATATATTGGCGGAAATATGTATCACTAGACTTATGCAGAATTGCAAATGTACAAATGACCCTGCTGTATCACTGATTAAGTATTTGCATTTCCCCATCAACCTTTAAAAAAAAAGCGCCATACGAATATATATTAGGTACCGACATCTGTTATTAAATATGATTGTGCTTGCGTTACGAAAATAGGGGTGCGTGTAATTTTAAAATTCGTTGTCCCTTTAATAGAAATGCACAGTTGATCCTGCAATATCACTGATAATTATTCGCACTTCGCCATGAGTCTGAAAAAAACTGTCCTTTGAATATGGTAGGTGCGGAAAGCTATTATTGAATATTATTGTGCTTGTGTTATGAATATAAGGGCACACGTAATATTAAAATTCTCTGTATCATTGATTTATAAATAGTCGTTTGATTATTCTGGAAATTATACGGAAACTGGAAAGTGGAAAATGTTAATACTAAAAAAAAATCATTTTCTCCCTCCATGTTTTGGCTGTTTCGTTTTGTTTAGATAACCTCCAATCCTCAGTTCAGAACTGGATGTCATAAACCAGTACGGCGTGAATAATAAGGTGAAAATCAAAGAAATAAATAAAAAGAAAAGCATATATCATCGAAGACAAACACCAGCTCCGTAGTGAACGCACCCATACAAACATGTGCTGTTGGTGCACCCGTGTAATATAATGTCACCCATCCATCATCATTTAGGAGCGTTCCTAACAAACAGAATCGACGAATCAGGACACATCTCTTTCTCATTAGCCACCACATAGGGTAAGACCAGCCCCTGTCAGGAATGAATAATGAATTGATTATTGAATGGAAGTGTTGGGGTTGGTGGGGGGAGGGGAGGGCAGAGGCGTTTGGGTTGGAATGGTGGGTGGAGTTGGGAGGGATGAAAGCTGATATTGGCTGCAGAAGACTGCAGTGGTGGTATGTGATTTGAATTTATTATCCGGCGTCCTTATCAATATTATTATTTTTTCCGTCAAGCACAAGCAAATGCAATTTAAACCCCCGTTGAATATTCAGCAAGCTGCTTGTTGTTTTTCCTTAAACTTGTCATTTCATAGCGGCCGTCAAAGGCAGCTAAAGGCGCTGTTTTAAAATTTCCCTAAACGCAATTCAGGTCCCTCTCTTTCCGGCTTTTGTAGCAGATGGCCGACTTCGGGTCTCTTCGTCACGCCAAAGTTGCGTTTCAGTATTTCCTTATTACTTGCTTTTAGAAGAGTTAGACTGAAAGTAGATTACAGTATCTCATACTGATAATTTTACTTAATTTACATAATTCCTTAAAAATACTATAACTGGGAAATATAACTGGTGTAAGAATCAGGTTCTGTACTTAGATTCTAAAACTGTAATGATATGTTTTTTATATTTTGATTAAACAAGTAAACGTCTTCAGTGAAGCATAACAACGAAGAAATGTGACACGCGCTGAAAGTACTGGAATGACCAATATTCCAACCATCAAGTTACTGAATGAAACTCTTCAAAACACCGACAAATCAATCAGGTGAATATCCACCTCTGAAATCAAGAAGCAGCGGCAACCGCCCCCTTCAAAGCCACTCTGAGGTGAACGCATTAAACCCAATCGAAAACAAAAGACGAACAGAAACTCGTCATGGCCCATTGAGCAGAGGCCATTTGCATCAGCAAGGGCTATTCAGTCTATCAAATTCAGAGCAGTGCTATTTAGCTCCTTTCAGGATCCTTGCGAACGACGTCCCAGCTGTCGAGTGCCACACTGCAAATCATTTCAAGTGCTCTGTACCCATTTCCCCGCTGGCCATATACAGGAACTGTAACTGTAGATCAACTGCTGTATATCAACTGTTTAGCTGGTGGGCAGGGGGGGGGGGGGGTAACCCGTGTTGACAGGGCTGGGTTGTTCGAGTCCGTCGCCTCGTTTGCTTGTTTTTTTTTTTTTTTTTTTTTTTTTTTTTTTTTTTTTTTTTAATTATCAACGGCGTCATTTATATTGTAATTTTGCAAGACTCTGTGGGACGTACAGCAGGTAAAGTCAGAAGGACTTGAAAACATGTCTCACGGTTTTCTATATGTCTTTACGTCCTCAGATTTTTTAGTTGATACACAAACACATGTTTTATATATATATACATATATACATACTGTATATATATATATATATATATATATATATATATATATATATATATATATATATATATATAAATTTATCTATCTGTACATATACATATACATATACATATACGTACATATAAATAATACGCGATTACATAGCTTTATAAATATATTAAACTGCTATATCTCTTGCTTTTAAAGCAAGTTATGTATACTTATAACAGGAATACATTATGCACAGATTAACGTATATTTGTAAATAACAAAACAAAAAAACTCTCACCCGGCAAATATTTCAAGTCAAAAAGTGAAATAAAAATTCTTTTTACTTGCCTTTTACTTTTTTTCTTAACGTACCGACATTTTGCACGCAACGCGGTCTATCATTAGTGCTCTCTAATCAGGGGGTAATAGAGTCGAACGGTAATGTTCAACCTTTATAGATTACAGATAAAGCTAACGTTTATTGGACTTTGTATTACAAATCGTGTAGAAAATTATTTTCTTAACCATGAAATCCAGAAAATTTTTGGCGATTTATTAAGCCGTGAAAGCCAGTTATTCGCACCAACTATATTCCTACTGAAGTCGGTAAACTAGAGGTCGCAGAAGATTGACGAAATCATCACTAAAATAAAGCAAATGTTCGAAGACTTTTTTTGGTACGGAAGCTGGTAATGACTATGGATGGCTGGGATTTTCAAAGTGAGTTTCTGTATTTTTCGGTAAGTTACAAGGACTTCATAAATTAATACCAGTTCTGAAGATCCATGTAGTAAGTGATAATATTTCAAATGATTTCCAAGTCATATATATATATATATATATATATATATATATATATATATATATATATATATATATATATATATATATATATATATATATATATATATATATATATATATATATAATATACATGAGTATTATCACTTTTGTATGTGATTCATTTATCACACATTACCACAGGTGAAAAATAAGAGACGGGGTGTAGGTCCTGACCGGTTTCGACTTTATTTCCAAGTCAGTGACTTAGAAATAAAGTCGAAACCTACACCCCGTCTCTTATGTTTCACCTGTGGTAATGTGTGATTTATTTACATATACGCATACATATATATATGTGTTTATGTGTGTGTATGTTGCATTAAAAGATTTTTTCAGTTACTATAAAACGCACAATTGAAAGCTGTTTCCAAGATCGAGCCGCCATCAGACATTGCAACAACCTTAAGCGAAATTTGAAGTCTGCAAAAATCCCGAGGGAACATTCGCTGTTTTCATAATAACCTCGCCAAGTAATTCGCGTTCATTCATTGAAGAATATTTTTAATTCGCAGACACATTTAATCCAAATTCTACATCTTTTCATAACAAATCTGAACTGTATCACGTTTTATAATTGCGTATGACCCAGATGAGGAACGTATTTATGCGACTGGGCTATACCAATCCAGTCCACTGGAAGAATGGAAGGATTACGCGTTTAATGAGTTCCATGGAATGATTAGGATTTGGAAAGCCCGAATATATATTTATAGGTGAGCTACTGTGATGACGCAAGCTCTGTTAATGGAAACGAAACTTTTTGAAGTATGTTTTGTGTTTATATGCAATTTGCTTCTTGTCTGAACACGCTACGATATCTGGAATTTAAATTTTTTTTTATCGTATAGTTGAGCACGTTGCTTTTCATATTTCAATTTTTTTTTTCTTTTTTTTTTTTTGCACTTCCGTCTGTTCTCTGCTTCGTCTGTCCAGTGACACCAGTGTATTCGTCTTTGAAACTTGTTTGATTTATTGTTTCTAGAGTTTGTTTTGAAAATTGTTTTATTTGTTGTTTCAACAGTTCGTTTTCGTCTTTTAACGTTAGAATTTAAAGAAACTTGCCGTATTATAGCTTTATCCATTCGTTTAGCTTTCAGTAAAGAAACTCAAAAATATTCACAACTGACACTAAAAAATATTTGCAACTGACACTTAATCATTTAAGGCCTTGGTAATTAATTTTCCTCAATTTCCATTCGTTCGTTTTCTTCTTTCGTTTAGATTCTCAATACTCAAATTTAGCAAGAGATTGAATTTTCTGATTGTGTCTAAATTCCAGATATCTGAATTTAGCAGGAGATGGAATTTTCTTAATTATCCTTTATTCCAGATATCCGAATTTAACAGGAGATGGAATTTTCTTAAATATCCTTGATTCCAGATATCCGAATTTAACAGATGGAATTTTCTTAATTTACCTTGATTCCAGATATCCGAATTTAACAGGAGATGGAATTTTCTTAATTTTCCTTGATTCCAGATATCCGAATTTAACAGGAGATGGAATTTTCTTAATTGTCCTTGATTGCAGATATCCGAATTTAGCGGGAAATGGAATTTTCTTATTTTGTCTAGATTCCAGATAACTGAATTTAGCAGGAGATCGAATTTTCTTAATTTGCCTTGATTCCAGATATCCGAATTTAACAGAAGATTGAATTTTCTTAATGTCTAGAATGCAGATATCTGAATTTAGCAGGAGATTGAATTTTCATATTTTGTCCATACCCCAGATATCCGAATTTAACAAGAGATGGAATTTTCGTAAGTTTCCTTGATTCCAGATATCCCAATTTAGCAGGAGATTGAATTTTATTATTTTGTCTAGATTCCAGATATCCGAATCTAGCAGGAGCTCGAATTTTCGTAATTTGCATTGATTCCAGATATCCGAATTTAACAGGAGATTGAATTTTCTTAATATGTCTAGAATGCAGATGTCCGAATTTAGCAGGAGAGTGAAATGCAAATATAAAAAAATTGTAATGCTAAAAAAAAAAAAGGAAATTTAATATTTTTCTGTTTTTGCTTATTTTCAACGGTCGCCACCAAGAAATATTCTCCGCATGTCAGGTGGAAGTTTTTTTTTTTGTGTTTTTTTTCAGCTTCTACCTTTTAAGAGATAAACTCCGTATACCAGAGGAAAGCATTTTCTTCTTTTTTTTTATTTCCATCTTTCACACCGTAAGAAGTAAGCTTCGTCTGCAAAAGGAAGCATTTTTTTTTTCAACTTCCACCTTTTAAGAAATGAAAGCTTTATTTATATTTTTTTTCAACTTCCATTCCATAAGAAATAAACTCCGTGTGCTCGAGGGAAGCATTTCTTCTATTTTGTTTTATTTTTAACTTTTGCCCCCTGAGAGATAAGCTGTGTATGCCAGAGGGAAGTATTTTTCCATTTTTTCGTTGTTGCTTTTACTTTTCACCCCCTAAAGAAATTAACTCCATATGCCAGAGGCAGGCATTTTTTCCATTTTATTTTTTATAATGTTCACCTAATAAATAACCCTTGTATGCCAGATTTCATCTTTCACCCCTAAAAATAAACCCCATATACCATATACCAGTTGATAGATTTACATATTTTTTTTATTTTTTTTTTTTTATTTTCAACCTCCGCCCCCTTAAGAAATAAGCTCCGTATGCCAGAGCGGAATTACAACGCAGCAACAGCAGAAGAAGAAGCGCCGGAAAGGGCGGCGGAGGCGACGGGAATGCTCCGAGTCTCGAAGTAATTCAGGTCTCTCATAGATGCATTTGCACATGAATGCGCTCAGCGGCTTCCTCAAATACGAGGACGCCGTCCGCACTCCATTTACATATACATGGATGCATAAGTGCATGCGGATGGCATGCATTAGTAGACGTACGGCGCCCCGGGGCCCCGACTGCCGAATGACGGTGTAATGCGGCTTTATAATATCTCGCCTCGAGATTCATGTTATTTTGCGTTTCGGTATTTCTGCGTGGGTTGTTTTGGTTAGGAAGCAGGCGGTCTAATTACCTTGTTGTCTTTTAGGTTGTGCAAGTTTATTGTGGGTGTGTAAATTTATATATATATATATATATATATATATATATATATATATATATATATATATATATATATATATATGCACATCCACAATAAACTTACACGGCGCACACATGAATGCATAAACATATACATATACATGCACATATATACATAGATACATGTATGTATGTATATACACACATATATACTGTGTATATATATATACACTTATTTAACGTGTATATATGTAAATATAAATAAGAAATACGGTCAAACGTCATGGCCTTGAAGATCATGTTTTTCATGGTAATTCACGTCGAAATTCTTTTCCTCCTTTCGTTCGTACACTAGACGCAGCCTCCAAGGAACGTATAAATATCCTCGCCAAATCCCTAGAAGACATAAAGATTAAAAAGTATTCACCAAAGTCCGTGAAACTTCCCTCGACAAGAACTCTCCCATGTAAAGCAAATCCCAAAACTGTGAACGATTTTTGATTGTCCGATTGAGCCAAAAGTTGCCGGTGGCCGGCGGAGTTCATCCCGTAAATGCGAAAGAATTTTATATGGCTCTAAATGATTCTGAAACGTGCTGCTCCAGACACGTGACTACAAAGTTAGCGAAAATCTAAACCCTTTTATTTACATCTGGAGCAATAAACGGTACGTTTTCATTGATTGTTTACGAAATTAACGGATAAACAAAGCAGTTATCAGCTGAAAACCGGTTATCATTAAGATTTACGACGTCAAGATCTTAAGGAAAATGAAATTCCTTTTTTGGCGGGATCTCCCACGAGAGGAAGAGGAAGAAGAATTCAATAGAGTTCGTTCACTTGCATCGCTCAAGTCTAAGTCTCAGTTCGGGCCTGGATGCCTCAGACGTCAGACGTTGTCCGTTTTCGCTCGCGGGCTTTCGAAGTCGGAAAAATTATGCCTTTGCACCGGATTTAAAATCTTGATTTGGAATGTTCTTTTAAATTGGGGGGGGATTCTTCAACGCCTTTATTGTGTGAAGTGATGAAGCCCAAAGGAAATTCACATGGATGGAAGTAATGCAGGTGGATAGTGACTGAAGTATAAGGATGGAACTTGCGAGATTCTGTACATGTATTAATACCTGTTGTCTGCTTTGACGCTTGGGTTACGTGGTGGCGACAACGTTATCGGCTGAAGAAAGAAATTTTTCTGTTCGAATGAGTTGCAATGAAATTCTAGAACCATTTAGTTTTGAAAGTTGAAAATAAATAAAGAAGTATAACAGAAAATTCATTGTTTAAACCAAACGTGTATTTCTATTAAACTTAAGTGTTTTTCGAAGTGACAGTCGAACAAAATGAATTGAAAATTTTACTGTGATGTGGTGAATCCCTTTTCTACAACAATGAGGCCTCTGAAGATTTGTGTTGCGATGGCATTTCTGGTTGTGATGATCGCCATCACGCCCACTGATGCCAACTTTAATTTGTATTTGACGCAAAAAGAAGTTAGGCGGATCTTGGGTAAGGAGTTCATTATTTTCTTTTAGCTTAATTTTCATCGATGTTCTTGTACGAAGTTTTGTAATGATATTCTCGAGACCTCGATGCTGAATCTCTCTCTCTCTCTCTCTCTCTCTCTCTCTCTCTCTCTCTCTCTCTCTCTCTCTCTCTCTCTCTCTCTGAGAGATAAAGTGAATACTTTAGGCAAAATTTGTAAGTACAAATTAAATAATGATATGGCCAAAGCCTTTTCAAGGTTGACAAAATGTCCTCCGAAATGTGAATGAGAAAAAATTAAAAAAAGTATATATTGATGTTATGCTAATTTGCGAAATAGAGTATATCATTCAAATTCACTCATTCACTCATTCAACTGGCAATACCATTTTGATGAATCAAAGGGAACTGAATATGTTTTTGAGAAACGAATGAGTAAATTACAACTTTGCAACTCTCAGAGACTCCCAAAAACCGTTTATGCAAATGACTCTTCCTTGGCAGTAACCTTCTTAGTGCCCCCGAAGAAAGTGATATAAGTTTGATAAAGTTGGATGTAGAATGTCCTGTTAAAATAATGTGCAATTACTAAAAATTGTCATCATTGTGAGTTAATAATTTTTTTATACCAAAGTCAAAAACAAGAAAAGGATGAGGAGTTGGTGATGGAGAAGAAAAAAAAAACAATAAAAAATTCAGAAGATTAATGAATAGAAAAAATTGGTATCTAGTTCAAAAGAACTGTCACCTGATTTTTTCAAGGGCTCAGAGAAATTAGTTTCCATCAAATTAGTTGGCGAACGAGGATGACCTGATTATCTGATCATAATGTTAACGTCTGCCATCCTGCGAGTGTCATTTTTCATCAGGACTGTATTGCGGAGTGGTTGTATTGAGGGAGGAATTTATGATATGCTCAGGTGTAAAACAGAGGGTTTTTTTTAAAGTATTTTGACTTAATTTTATTTTGCTTATTTATAGATTTAATTATTTATTTGCTTGTTTTTATGGAAACTGGTTTATCCAGTTTCCACAGCAAATTGTGGTTAGTTCCATAGCATTATATGAATACTTTGGATCATGATAATTACATCAGTACTTTGTTATGAAAGAAACGAAGTGCTCACCCTTTGGCATACTTGTTGCTAACCAGGATGAGGAAGAAGGCAGTAGTATATTTATTCTTTTATTCTGAATTATTTTTTTGCTCTTTGAATATTGTACAGGTAGCTTCTCAAGTGAAATGTATAAATGCTGAGAGATCGTTTGTTCCGGTACATCATTTTTTTTTATCCATTTTATTTCGAATGACTTCTTGTAACATGACTTGCTCCAGTCTTCTGTGCTCGTTCATTTGTGTCTAAAGTAGCCAAGCTGGAACGGTCTTCGAATAAGGACATTTAAATGCTTTCCCTGTCGGTAGAGAGGTTATGAAAAATATACGTTTATCTCTACAGACGCGACCACACAGGTCCATTTATTGCCATCTTGATGCATTTTCCCACCAGACTTTCCACTGAGAGTGGCGAAATTGAACTCGCCCATATTGGTCACATGGCAGCGTTTAGCGTAGACACGATTTTTTCCTCTACTTACAATTGTTTTATGGCCACAGCTATCTGTATCAGCATTAGACCAAAGGCCTGTAGCATGTAGATTCCAGTATTGTTAAGAAATCTAGGAAACCGGTAATGGCAATTTAAATAGAACGACCAAATTGATAAACACATAAATGGAAAAAGTAATAAGATTTTATAACTGAGCTAAGGCATACACAACGTCAAATGAAAGAAGAAAATAGCCAATGTACGGCTGGTAACGAATCAGACCGCGTGACAACGCGAGCATCACAAGATGCCAATAGGAATCGCCCGTGTGACGCTGACTGACGAGTACCTTTCAGCATTCTAGATCTCCTTCTATGTTTCAGAGCTATGGATTAAAGGAAATGTCAGCCCACGTTATTTACAGTATATGCTGAATGTGGTTCCGTTCCGTGAAAAGGCGAAGGTTTGTGAAAGAGCTTTTTCGCTATTCCTCAAGAGCAACCGAGCGATTGTCATTAACCTCGTAAAACTAACCTTATCTTCATTTATTGTGTATTGTCTTCCAAGATAGCTACACCAGCTCCTAAAAACTGCTTTACTTTGGTATGTGATTCATTACTAAGTTTGAAAATAATCCCCAGGGCCGAAGTGATTATGTTGAACTCCTTACTACCACAGAGATTACAGTTACCCAGAATGAGCCGACGTAATAATTTTAGAATTAAGTGGCACTCACAGTAGGCATTTTTCTTTCTATTCTGGAGCCATTCCTATTAGGTGAAATTACTTATTGGAAAGCGCAAAGGATACCCATATAGATAATGCGAGTGGTAAGGTTATTATGGTCTATACCTAACACTGCGTCACAAGCTATTAGTAGGCTTCAGGCCATCTTCCCACTAATTTGATAAGAAAGTTATCTATCGGAGATTTTATGCAAATTCAATCAATATTTTCGTGATATTCTAGTGTATTTTGTCAGCCATTTGGGACCGTTTTGTGATTGTCTGCATATATTTATCACTTCTTTAAGCTCACAAAGATTTCTCAGAGTATTATATGGAAAATATATGAGAACATTAAGCAACCCGAGAATTTTGAAAGCTTGTCTGTAAAGAACCTACGTGAAAGTTAACAATAAAGAATCATGTGGAATTTCCAGTGGTATAAACGGCTGAAGGATTGTGTCACACATTTATAAAATACATTGAATTCTTCCGTCATCAATATTCCTTCCTTGTGTATAATGTGTGTACATATACATGTCTGTATTATTTAGCCAGGAAAATCCGAGATACTCAAATTCTATAATCTGTGTCAGCCATAAATTAAAAGAAAGAACTGGGCCAAATTCTATTTTGGTAGCCCTGAAAAATTCGCTTCGCGAGTAACATGAAAATACTGGAAATAAATATTGAAATACTGAACATCAGCTCATGAGGAAAAACTGTTCAAGCATTTTACAGGCCGCTTGGTAAACCTGCCAGCTAAAG
>JANJGK010000041.1:17623887-17646387 GCA_039081455.1 Macrobrachium rosenbergii
CCCACGGAATCACTGTGGAAATAATTGATGACGACGCTGCGAAGAAAACAAAACGTTGACGAGCTTTAATGAAGTACGCGTAGAGCTAATGGAATGCCAAGGTTTTGATGGAAAAAACGTAGCGTCAATTGAAAGGTTCAGTACTAAAGGATGACCTCGCAAAGACTGAAGTGCTGTATAAATTTCTCCAAAGGGAAACAGTCGCGTCAAGTTGAGCAGAAGTTTTGGACTGGGAAGGAAAAGTTACCTAGGAGATAAATGGTTCGATGGTAATCGGATGACGTGCTGTTAGATCATAATTTTTGTTCTTATGAAAGTTGAGTGCAGTGGAAATTTGTCTTTCTTGTTAATATTTTATTGGTAAGGGGTGACGAATTATTAAAGGAGGGAATTATAATGGGAAAGTTTTCAGACGAATGGAATAGTAATGTACGTATTAGAAAATAATCATAAAATTAATGGTTCTGTTACAAAGGAATGACGATGTAATAGTAATTGTCATGATAAAGGGTGGATACATTGAAAAGTGAAAATTAGGATAAACGAGTTAAGAAAACAGAACTGTATTGAAATCGTTTTAAAGCTGACAGGATTTCATTAACTGTTGGTGAAAGAAGTTTCACCTATGAATTTCTAGAGCTAGAAAAAAAGATTTTGAATTGATTGGATAATGCATAGAATTAATGTATTTTAAAGACGAAATCTCTACGATACATGAATTATAAAATAGAACAATAGAGGAAAACTGTAAGAACTACAATTTATATTAAAAAAAAGAATGACAATTAATGTAATGCTGTAAAAAGAATTATTCGGGCTCATAAATGATATTATTCGCTCATCCTTTGTTTTGTATACAATGTACAGTTGGAGTCATAAATTTCGGTACACATCATGGTAAGCCACGAAAAATTCTGACAACTCCACACTGCAGAAGGTATTATCCCCAAGTTTAGCAAGAGGGAAACTGTTGGCAACACCGCCTGTGAAACAAAGTCGCCAAGCCACATCCACTAAATGACAAAGTAATGTTAATTAGGTAACAACATTGTGGAGTTGCCAGATGTCTCCTTAGCGTGACGTGATGTGTAACGAACTTGTGAAGCGAACTGTACCCATTGCTGTCATTTAGTTATTGGGTTTAATGTATGGCATTGCAGTTCGGAAATAAAGGTGGTGGGCTAAATTAAAAGAAAAAAAAAAGTATGTATAGGAAAGTTGTGTATCTCGACGATGAAACTTCGGATAATTCAGAAAGAATTTTATATTTCATACATGTCTGTGTAACCCGGTTATCAGTAAAAATACTTATCTTATATTCTGTTACAGCTCTTCATAATCTTGCAGTTTTTCCACATTGGTAAATCCGAATGTTTGCAAAGCAACGGTATCATTCAAGTTTTTCATCTTGAGTCTCTCTCTCTCTCTCTCTCTCTCTCTCTCTCTCTCTCTCTCTCTCTCTCTCTCTCTCTCTCTCTCTCTCTATATATATATATATATATATATATATATATATATATATATATATCAAGATGAAAAACTTCAATGATAATATACATATATAGCCTATCTATCTATCTCTCTGTCTGTCTATCTATCTATATACATATACATATACATACATACACATATATATATATATATATATATATATATATATATATATATATATATATATATATATATATATATATATATATATATATATATATATCTCGGCATCCTGTTGCCCTCGACGTTACATTAACCCTTTTTTTCATCGTGTCCCAAACCTCTTGATCGCCTTTGACAAGCATTCCGGGCACGTTTAAACGAAACTTTGGCCAAAGTGTCAGCGACGGTGACATGAACCTTCATGATACTATAAACTGGTTAAAAAGTAAATCAGATAAAGATATAAAAACAAAGGAGCCTTTATCTCAGTAAGGGGGAGCAAGGAAATTTAAGTCAGTGAGGTATTAATTAGTGTTGACTTTCTATACCTTTCTTAAAAAAAATAATTATGAAAGTAGAGACAATTGAATTTGGCGTTAACAGCAGGTTCTTTGACGTTTTAACTCCGGAACAAAAATCCAGATATATGTTGAATTATTGTCGGAAGTCTTGCATATGGAGTTGTATGATATCCAAATCTGCATCATCTTGAACAATATCAAGGCCGTCATTGCATTATTTTCTCAGATCTGAATTTCTAAGCCTTATGACAATTGTAATTCCATCTAGACTTGAGGTGGCAAAAGAAAGTCAAGGGGTCACTTACCTGGCAGTATCAAAAGTGGCCGTGATCAATTAGGCATGGTCGAAAACCTTGCTGCGCTTGTTCCATTGTTAATTTAAATTCGAAGAAATGGAAGGTTTGGAATTTTCTTGATTCTTTGAAATAGCACTGGTCACCTGTAATCAAATTTGCAAACCGAATGAAATTCTGAGGGGGTCCTAAAATGGAAAACCGCGGGATCTGGAAAATTTTCGAAATTGAGATATGCCACCTATTGGTCTCGTGAAACACTTAATACTCTTGTTACTGCAGTTTCAGAATGATTCTTCAATGCTTTCCACGAGTATTTAGGGGGTCCCATTTGCAGCATCTGCAAAATCAGTAGTAAGGCAAGGGAGTATCAACCGTTTTTCTCAGTTTTGTATTTTTGCAGATACTGCAGTCTTCCATTTTAGGGCAGTGTGGGTTTTAAGAGCCTATCTGGGATGGCAGGTGTCACGTGATCAGGCAAAATCCGGATGTATGCATATCGAACTTACTGACTGTGTGGAAGGTGTTGGTTAGGTATTTAAGATAAGGTCATTGTATTTTCAGCGAAAAAAAATTCTATGCAGCGCCAGGTGACACGGCCTTCAGGTAACCTGAACAAAAAGCTCACAGGACTTTTGGTCCTCTGTCGTCATGCTAAGTTTGGTCCGTCACGTTCGACTTGTTCCAGAATAAGTAAATATTTCAGGAAAACCATAGGGTGAACAACTGTGCTGGATTGGGTCAATAAACATGAAGATTTCGTTTGTGGAAAAAATGTGTGGTTTTATGGTGGATTTGAGTTATTGTAGTAAATGAATATACCAATGCATAATAAAAAAATCACAAATGTCCATAGGACAGTATTACCCGTCCACTGTTTAGTTTTCATTTTAGTAAAAGTAAAAACTTTGAGTTCACTGAAGGTAATTTTTATAGTTTCTTCGGAACTCAGTTATGTAAAAAACGATGGACAAGAAGATAGCAAAAAGAATCAAGTAAATTCAAGACAGGTCAAACAGAATGTCAAGTTCGTGAATATTTTGCCGAGTTCAAGTTTCAGTATCAGTAAGGGCCTTTATATGAATCTGTCTGAAGACATCCTCCACTACTGAAGAATTGGCTAAACTTGCAATCAAAAAGTGTTAGGTCAAGGTCATACGTAATATGACTCTCTACTCTACTCTGCTCTACTCCGGCGGCTCTCAAGCCTCTTGGTCGCCCATGGCCGCTTGCACCAGAATTGTCCACGTTCCCCTGTTGGGAGCTGTATCTCTCCAGTTATTCTCAGGGTCGTCCACTCCCAATTCTCTGAGATCTCTGAACACATTATCTTTCCATCTCATCCTCGGTCTCCCACCCGTCTTCTCCCTTCCACTGATCCTTCCGTATGAGGGTCATCAAAATTTAGAGTAGTTAAAATGCACTTGACAAGATCCATTTGGGTACGATGCACTTGACAAGATCTATCTGGGCATGATGTTCAGTGTATTGATCTATTATCGTTAACAACCGGATAGGCGGTTGGGTGGTCGAAAGACAAATAGAACTAAACACTATTAGCCCGGGTCATATATTTGGCGCGGCGTAAAGTATGGCAAACCTGTTTTATACCTACATAAATGAATAAAATTTGCAATCGTTTCGAGTCCAAATTTGTCTGTACAAATGATGGATATTCCCATTCCAGCGTGGTTCCGTTGGTTGTGAACGCTGGAACGTCGAACCGGATTAGCATACAAGAGAGGATACCAACACACTGAGTCTGTTTATGGCTTGGGATGCAAATACATTGCAACCGCGTATAGTAGGATGGGTCCGGGAGCCTGGTATTGATCTCTTGTCTGACCTAATTTCTGAAAATACATCAGAGAAAATATTCAAAATACATCAGAGAAAATATTCAACTACGCCTCTGTGGGACTGAAAGTTGTTGATCTTGCGGCCAAATTTATTTCAGAAAGTGTACTATTCATGTTAGTTTTGCCTAAGTATGGCTGTATGATTCTGGTGCTTGGCTGACCTTCATTCAGAAAATATAAAACAGTATACAAGTAAATCACGTTTAGATATGACCTAATGTTTACATTATGTCATACACAGGCAAAGCTTGATTTTTTTTATTGTTTTGAGGCTGTCGTAATTTCAGAAGTGTACTCTACAAAAAAGTAACGTTTTTGTATGACTTGGTATACTTTGATATACGTGGTAAAAATCATATATATGTATATGTACATATATTTATATAAAACTATATATATATATATATATATATATATATATATATATATATATATATATATATATATATATATATATATATATATATATATATATATATATATATATATATATATATATATATATATTGTGCTGTGAAGTATTGCTGAATGACTATTAAAAAAAAGAGACAGAATAAACCACGTCCATTTCCATAGCCTGAATGACGTCTGCGCTCAGAATCGAAAAGAAAATCCTTTACATGTGACTTATTTCCTTTATCAAACCATTACATCCAAATTAGCTCAGCCCAACATCTAGGTTCCGAAAGTATACGACGCAGAGAAGATGCAATATGTCGCAAACAGTGGCTGGAATGATTGTGTGTTATTTAGATGTTTCGTGACTTCGTACGCAAGAAGTAAATTAAAGGTTCGAGTATTAATCAGGTTTCGTAAATTAAGGCGTCCAAAACGTTGCATGCCCCTATGATTGTAGTTCATGACATGAAATTGCTCTACTGAAATCAAAACACTGCTTGCATTTTTTATTCTTTGTGTTCTGCTCTCTCTCTCTCTCTCTCTCTCTCTCTCTCTCTCTCTCTCTCTCTCTCTCTCTCTCTCTCTGAAAACCACAAACTGGAGAACAAATATATTTAGAAGCACATACAGTTTCGGAGCGTCGCGTTCCTTCTTTAGCATGACGCTCCGAAAGTGTATGTTCCTCTGAATAATATATTTGTTCTCCAGTTTATGGTTTTTTTTTTTTTTAAGTTTCAGAGGTCGATAAATTATGACCTCATATATTATTAAGAAAGAAGTCTTATATATCATGAAATAAAAATTTGTAAAAAGATGGACATCCCAATTTTTTCTCTTGAATATAAATTGTAAAATTATGACTTCATGTATTATTAAGAAATAAGATTCATACATATCATAGAAGCAAAATTTTTAAAAAGATGTACATCCCAATTTATTTCTGTTTTGAATATAAATTGTAAAATTATAACTTTATGTGTTATTAAGAAATAAGTCTTATATATCATAAAATAGAAATTTTTAAAAAGATGTACATCCCAATTTATTTCTTTTTAATATAAATTGTAAAATTATGACTTCATGTATTATTAAGAAATGAGATTCATACATATCATAGAAGCAAAATTTTTAAAAAGATGTACGTTCCAATTTTTTCTGTTTTTAATATAAATTGTAAAATTATAACTTTATGTATTATTAAGAAATAAGTCTTATATATCATAAAATAGAAATTTTTAAAAAGATGTACATCCCAATTTATTTCTGTTTTGAATATAAATTGTAAAATTATGACTTCATGATTAAGAAACAAGTCCTATATATTATAAAATTAAAAAATTAAAAAGATGGACATGCCCTTTTTTTTTTTTGAGCATCTTTTTCATCCACCCAAAAATTCATCACAATAGATTTCACATTCCAACAATGCTAGATTTCTTATCACGTTTACGCTGTGCGTGTGCCGTTGCATGGCTATTGTCCTGTGACGAGGTGAATGGCATTTCCTTTAAAAAAATAAATAAATTGTTTTTTGGAACTGGGCATTCTTTGATAGGGTTCGTTTTGTTCAACAATTTTCATGTTTTTTTATTTTTTTGGGGGGGGTGGGTAGGGGGTTGGGGGGCGGGTATTCGTGTTTAATCGGCTTCGAGGGAATCTGCATTGTGAATAGTACTATCTGTGCTTTGTATGTTGGCGATTTAAAATGCGTTGTAATTCGTACTTTATAACTGTTTTTTCCATTTCCAGTTTACTTAAGATTTGGCAGGCTTCGATTAGGTTGAGATTCTAAATCATGATTGATCTGCTGTGTTTTTGGGTGTGTGTGTGTGTGTGTGTGTGTGTATGTGTGTGTGTGTGTGTGTGTGTATGTGTTCCAGGCGGGCTTTGATTAGGTACAGATTCTAAATCATGATTGATAATCTGCTGTGTTTGTGTGTGTGTGTGTGTGTGTGTGTGTGTATGTGTTCCAGGCGGCCTTTGATTAGGTTACAGATTCTAAAAGCTAGATTGATCTGCATTCTCTCTCTCTCTCTCTTCTCTCTCTCTCTCTCTCTCTCTCTCTCTCTCTCTCTTTTCAGCGTTTGTGTGTGTGTGTTTGTATGTTCCAGGCGGCTTTGATCACGTTACAGATTCTAAAGCAAGATTGATTGAATCTTCATCTCTCTCTCTCTCTCTCTCTCTCTCTCTCTCTCTCTCTCTCTCTCTCTCTCTCTCTCTCTCTCTCTCTCTTTTCAGCGTTTGTGTGTGTGTGTTTGTATGTTCCAGGCGGCTTTGATCACGTTACAGATTCTAAAGCAAGATTGATCTGCATTCTCTCTCTCTCTCTCTCTCTCTCTCTCTCTCTCTCCTCTCTCTCATCTCTCTCATCTCTCTCTCTCTCTCTCTTTTCAGCGTTTGTGTGTGTGTGTTTGTATGTTCCAGGCGGCTTTGATCACGTTACAGATTCTAAAGCAAGATTGATCTGCATTCTCTCTCTCTCTCTCTCTCTCTCTCTCTCGTCTCCTCTCTCTCACTCTCTCTCTCTCTCTCTCTCTCTCGTCGTCAAGTGTGTGTGTGTTGGTGTGTGTTACGGGTCTTTGTGCATCTCATCTAAGGAAAAAATATTAGTCAATGGATAAATGAATGCCACAGATACATATATCTAAGTTACACTTTCTAAAACGAATAATTGATTAATGGTTCCCTTATTAAATGTCTGTTCTATTCAACAGTTATTCCATCAAGATGGGCGATATATATTACAGACGATATTTTGTTCAATTTACATTCTAACAAACAAACCAAACAAATGTAAATGTAAGTTTATTTGACGTCCTGGCCGAGAGAGAGAGAGAGAGAGAGAGAGAGAGAGAGAGAGAGAGAGAGAGAGAGAGACACTACTCTGACGTTTATCCATTCTTGTATTTCATCTTCGCTTCTGTGTTCTCTTCCGTCTTCCGCTCACTTTGCATTCCTTACCGTCATTATCGCTCTATATTTTTCTCCCCTCTCGCAATTTATACCTCATTTATTTTCCTCTCCGTCTTCCCTCTTTCCTAGTTCACAAAGTTTTTTTCCTCCCTGTACTTTCTCAATCCTCCATAACGCACAGCTTATTGCCAACATCCTGTTCGTCAACTTTCAGAGTTGTGTTTCCTTTCCTCACTGGTCTTCCTCCCTCATTTCCTCTCTTCTCCTACTCCTTGTTTCCTCCTCCTCCACCCAACTTCGAATGTTCTTTTTCACTCCATTAGTGCGTCACGCTTTGTCGTATTTTTTCCTTGATTACTACGGTATAACAGCTAAACATAATTTCTGCAGACTACGTTGTTATTTTCTTTTGCGTCTGTTTATTCAACTCAGTCTTTGTAGTTCAATTTTTTATTGTATATTTTTTTTTTTTGTGGTTTTACTTCTCTTTATACCTTTGTCATCGTAAGCTACCTTTTCGTTTATGGGTGCGGCGTGTGTGTGTTTGATGTGTTTTGAAAGATGCTGTCATTTTGGACAACGTGGATAACTTTAAAACACCATCTTTACCGTAGTACCTAAAGGAAATTATATTCTACGTGTGACATGTAACGTATGCATAAACAGCACGTGAGAATTGTTGATTTAATACCAGTCAGTTTTGAAGTTAGGATTTTGCAGCCAGGCTGAACCTTATGTGTAGTTGACTCCAGGCTTCACTGATTTGCCAAATATGGTTCCATTTTTATTTTTGTTTTTTGGCACTTATTCTTCGCGTCTGTTATATCTTACACAAACTAATGACTCTAATTTTTATAAACAGACTCGACTTAAGAGTACTTTTAGCAGCCTGTACTATAGCACAAAATTATTCACAATCTGTACCTCATAATCAAACATTCATTAGGAAATACTCCTCATATTCAGTAGCTTTCTTATTTATTTATTTATTTATTTTTTACAAATGGTAGGAATAAAGACCTTCATTTTTGTGGGCTCTTATGCTTGCACTGAACCCTAATTCTTCGCCATGCCGAGGCCAAGCGGCGACCACAAAGCTTGCGCCGGAATGCTATTTGAAGAGGCGATGGCTGCTAAGGTCTCATTGTTATAGCGGAACTAAAAGGGCCAGGATGGACCGTTAAATCATTTTAACAACGTTTTTGATGTACCCTGGCACGGTTTATTACGATTATCATCCGCAATTACGGCGCTACGGGGCTTTTAATTGCTACGGTTTGCTCAGTCAGATGGTGAACTTTCCTGCCATTTTTTTTTATTTACAGTTTTTTTTCAAGGGTTATTCTCAAGCATTATATTTTTGTCGTGGGGTTATGGGGTGGAGATTTTCTTGGGGTACGGGTGTAGGATTTAGGGGCGTCTCGTGTTCTTTTTTGGGGTTAAGTGGGTTTTAAGGTTCTGGGTATGGGAAAGAAGTTAATTTTTTTTAGGTTCTTCTTTGTCAATGATGCGGATCAGCTTTCACTAAAAGTAATGTCCTTTCTTGTTTTGGGTTGGATTTTTTTTTTCATGGGTTCAGGGGTAGTGTTTAGGGCTGCCTTGTGTGTTCTGGGGGTATGTGGGTTTTTAGGGATGTGTATGGGACGGGAGATCCTTTTTTTTTTTTCAGGTTATCGTGTCGTCAATGATATGGAACAGCATTCAGTCAGAGTAATGTCCGCTCATTTATTTTCCCTTAAAGGAAAAATTCTCTCTTTTTGTAACTCTTCCCTGCTTTCAATTCGTGTCACGATTAACAGTCGTGATGATGAAATCCATTAGTGTTTATGTGACTGTTAATTGCATTAGTTCCTTTTATTCTCCCTCCCCTCCCCCCCCTTTTTTTTTTACCGGTAGCCCCCCTTGATGAGTCGTAAACTCCTGCTTATTTTGGGCATCTGTGTGTGTGTACCTCACGTATTGGGCGTAATGCGTACATGCGCATGACACTTTTTTTTATAAACTTGGGTTTCTTTGCATGTATTTGCTCCTCTGTGCAATATGCATGCTTAATGCAAGTTATTTTCTGTGGTGGGCGTTATTTCGATATTTTTAACTAATAGGACATATTGTAATAACGTTCACTGTACATAGTTAAGAACTAAACTTGGTGCTCCGTGTACTTGGTTAGTGCGTTATTTATAAATAAATAATAAAAAATGGAATTTTTAATTTCCTCTTATCAAGGAAAAAACAAAAAAAAAAAAAACCATTGAGAGAGCACTTTCTTTTTCCTCTACTTTTTATTTCAAATTAAGATTACAGCGTCTGGTGGAAAAATTACGGCAAGTTTTTGATGTAAAATTTATCAAACAACTTGAACAAAACTTTTTAGGGAAAAATGTGTCAGAACTTTAGTAAAGTTGTCGGAAGTCACTCATTAAAGTGTTAGATATTCGCCATCAATAATTCTCAAGTCTTGCTTATCCATATTTAGAGAACGTAAGATATAAAGATTCAAGGGTAACAAGAGCTGATTCACTTAGCCTGATTAAGTTGCCTTGTGCCTGCACGGAATCCCATCCTTTGGCAGCTCCTAGTCGGTGGAACGAGTTAATGACAAAGGACTGCTCTCCCTGTCTGGATGGGGGTAATTTATACCTCTCTCTCTCTCTCTCTCTCTCTCTCTCTCCTCTCTCTCTCTCTCTCTCTCTCTCTCTCTCTCTCAATCTTTTTGTTTGTATTAATGTTTTTACAACAGCCTTCTTACATTGTGAGAGCTTTACTAGTTTAGTTTTTTCTTTTGGGGGTAGGTGGCAGGAGTCCTCTCTCTCTCTCTCTCTCTCTCTCTCTCTCTCTCTCTCTCTCTCTCTCTCTCTCTCTCTCTCTCTCTCAATCTTTATGTATGTTATTATTTCCACAACAGCCTTGTTACATAATGAGAGCTTTACTAGTTAAGTTTTTTCCTTTTGTTGTGGGGGCAGGAATCTTCTCTCTCTCTCTCTCTCTCTCTCTCTCTCTCTCTCTCTCTCTCTCTCTCTCTCTCTCTCTCTCTCTCTCTCTCTCAATCTTTATGTAAGTATTGTTTCCACAACAGCCTTCGTACATAATGAGAGCTACACTAGTTTAGATTTTTTCTTTTGGGTGGGAGCAGGAATCCTCTCTCTCTCTCTCTCTCTCTCTCTCTCTCTCTCTCTCTCTCTCTCTCTCTCTCTCTCTCTCTCTCTCTCTCTCTCATGCATATATACATCCACACACAGGTGACATACATAACCAGTCTAAAAATGACGTATACACACATCTACTCAGACTACATGCACGCGCTCAAACGCGTCTTACAAATAGCCTAACGTGAATTGATGATATTCGCATATCTGGGTGTGAAGTCAAGAGTACTGAAGGGTCCTTATTGTTATACTATTTTTCTTTCGTTAGGAAAAATTATGGTGAAGAACGTGTTGCGAAGACCTGTATTGGCAGTTCTCTCTCTCTCTCTCTCTCTCTCTCTCTCTCGTCTCTCTCTCTCTCTCTCTCTCTCTCTCTCTCTCTCTCTCTCTCTCTCTCTCTCTCTCATCGATCTGTTCCGCGATTGCAGAGACCTAATGCTCATCCAATAAATGCCAGTGTTTACTCGCAACGCATATCTGTTGTACTTATGCCCTGCCACACGTTGCATGTTGAACAGCGATCATTGTTGATTCTGAATAGAATTTCATTTGATTTCGTCATCTCTTTATGGAAAAAGTGTCCTTTTCAAATACCGACGGTAGTCGGTTCCATTCTATTTCATTTTGCCGTTTATTTTTATTCAAAAATAACATCAATGAATGAAATGTATGATGGAAATAGATCAGTCATTTTATCACCTGTTTATAAATGGGTCTCTTTCAGATACTGATTCAATTGTTTTTCATTACTGTTGATGTGTAAAACTAATAAAAAAAAACACTTTAATAGCAACGACTCTACCGACAACACAAAAGCCACATCATTTTGTAAATAAACGCAGAATTCCATGGTGCAGTCTTTTTTTTTTTTTAGTGTTTGTTTACTCTATTTTTTCTTTTTTTTTGGGGGGGGGGAGATATGAAGTTCTGGGTTTCAGAGTTGAAACAGATTACAGAAAGTATACTTTGCTGCCTGGTTATTTTTATTTCTAATATTTTTTTTTTATTTTTTTTTTCTTCAAAACTTCACATCAGTTTCGTATGGGTGGCTCCAAACCCTTATCCATGATTCATGAAAATTCGGCCGTGGGGTTGTATTTTTTTTTTTTTTTTTTTCATCATATGGAACATTGTTTTAGAATGCTCTTCAAATGTGACACATCTGTCATTTTCGTTTAATTTCGGATCGGGAACCTGATATTATTTGTTCTTTTCATTTCATTTTCATATATTTTCTCCTTTCGCTCGCATTTATCTTCTTACTTCATCGCTTGCAACAATATATACCTTATATCAGGTCCACAGTGTCGAAACAATATAGCAGGTATTGTATTTTCCATCGGTTTCTTATTCCCAGGCAAAAACATTTCTGCTCATATCGAATTTATCGCGCTGAAACAACCGGCAGATCCAGCAGTAAAGATGAAATTGTTTCTTTCTGCTCTGCAACGGGAGTAAACCCTCAGGAAAAGAAAGAATTATGTTCACGTCGACCAAAAGATGAATCGCTTTATTTTACGATCAGGGGAGCGTTCACCATCCTTGTCAGTAGAGCGCCGAAAACTGCTACGAGGTTTAGCAACGGTGTGGACTAAGCGCAATCTCGTGGTTTTTAGATTACTAAAAACCTCTTGATTCGAAGAATATAACGCGATATATTGCGGTATGAAACGTAGATCCGTTGCCGTATAAAATACAAATTAAACTGAAATATATCATCCGTTTCATTTACAGGCGGGACCTAACGGGCCGTTTTCGCTTGGTTTAATCCCTCTCTGAACGTGGATTATACTACCCCCGTTTTTACCCGGCAGCTTAAAAGACCTGTAATTCGGCTTCCCGAGATTACTGATGCAAAGTAATTTAACGAGAAGGTCTGTTTTTGTAGATTTGTGAAGTGAACTAAAATGCGTATATATATGATTTCCATTCATATTTCTGTTCTGGTGCTTTTTTTTTTTTTTTTTTTGGAGATATTTCTATTTGTCAAAGGCAGCCCATGACTTGGTTGCGTGGGTGTTTTTGTTTGATATATGTGTGTGTGTGTGTGTGTGTGTGTGTGTGTGTGTGTGTGTGTATGAACGTCCCTGGTTTCTGGTTGTTCTGAGTTTCACGATAAAGCGAAAACTCGTTTATTTATTTTTTTTTTTTTATTCCGCACAATAACTCTTTGCTGAATCGTGTATGAAACATGCGAAACGTTGTTTCGTTTTCCTTGTGCCAAGAGAAACTCGCTTCCTTCTATGTGACTTCAAAGATATGAAGGAGAGAATTGGTTGAATTTTTCTTGCATGCAGAGGCGTCCTCTGTATCGCCTTCGAAATATATTATACTTTTTTTTATCTTGATTCTCTTATTATTATTATTGATGTTACACTAGGCAGTGAAGCTGTAAGAAGGTAATATATTCAAGAGTGTTTGTTTTTCTTTCACTCTTTGTTCTTAATTAGGATACACATGGCTTATGATCAGAGTTTTTTTTTAGTATAATTATAGGAAATTCCACAGAATTGTTGAACGCAGAGCTATGGGCCTATGAAAGAGCAGACTGGATTTTAACATGGACCCAAATCTAGAAAAAGGTCAAGGTTAATAATAATAATAATAATAATAATAATAATAATAATAATTTGACGGATAATTTTCTAGGCTTTGGTATCGATTGTACTGTGTAAAGGTAGGAAACAGGCTGGGCTGTGAGGCTGACAATTTCAACCTCCCCTACCCATCAACGCCTACTCCCACTCCCACACTCTCATCCATCCCCCTCCCCTCCCCTCCCAGCAAGTATTTTACCTAACAGAAAGACATCATTAAATGGATCACTTGGCGCTCTGGAAAAGTTTGTAAAATATGTGAAAAAAAATATTCAAAAGCAGTAACATGTATACCACACCATAAAACAGATTTAAACAAATTAAGTTTTGTGAATATAACCATGAAATTGTTGTAGAATCCTTCGCCAACCTTTTGTAAGCAATATGAGTTTTATGAAGAAAGCTTCTAAAATACCCAAATATTAAAAAAAAAAAGAGTTGAGTGAATGTTTCCTGGGCGCTTTTCGTCCGTAGTCTTTCCTTACTGGCAATCAGTTTGATTGTCCATTCAAAAGTTGCCATTTGTTGATTGTTGGATTGTTTGATTTGATTGTGCTCCGCTGAACTCATTCGTGTTGTTGCGATTGCTGCCGTGGCTGCTTTTTTTTTTTTCTCTTTGCTGTATTTTTTTTCTTTTTTTTTGCATCATGTCTTTTCAACTTTCCACTTTCTTATCTTTTTTTGCGTCATGTCCTTTCAACTTCTCCACGTGTAGCTGCCTTTTTTTTTTTAGTTTATTGTTTTGTTAATATATTTGTGTAAATATGCGTATATTGTGTATGTTGGTATGTACTTGAAAATGTATGTTATGTAACAGAATATTTACATAGCAGTTACATGCTTAAGCACTTCTCAATAATAAGTCGTTTAGGATGGTTAGTGGCATCTGTCAACTACAAAAATTTTGTTGTGTCATTTCAAAAATATTTGATTAATAAATGTACGTAGGTGAAATGCCAGAGGAATTTGCGGTTCCTTACAGACTACACACACACACACACACACACACACACACACACACACACACACACACACACACATATATAAATGTATATATATATATATATATATATATATATATATATATATATATATATATACATATATACAGTATGTATATATATATATATATATATATATATATATATATATATATATATATATATATATATATATATATATATATATATATATATATATATATATATATATATATATTACATGCATAAAGTCTGTCAAAGAGTAAGAAGTAATATAGATTTAGGTTGGTTGTTACCAAACATGTAATTAAAGAATAATGTCATCAAATTTGGCCATCTGGAAAAAACCCTAACAGTCTGGCAAAGCTTCATTGAGCACTGGACGAAGTTTAAGTAATATAGGCAAACGTCATCAAACACAGGGAGTTCAGACTCCCATAGAAGAACTGTCTTTTGTTTAACTGAACTGCATGTTGGCAGTCATGCGTGTTTTCAGATATAAAAAGTGATCGGTGCAAAGAAAGCTGTATATTCAAATGAGATGTCGTGAAAGCATCACAAAATAATTTGTTTGATGATAACGGTCTTTCAGGTATTACATTTAGATAAAGTTGAATGAAAGAGTATGTATTCCATCCATAAGGAATTGCGAAATATGCATTGGAATGATGTAACCAACCTGGCACCACCAGGCTCTAGAAATGGAAGTCCACTACGCAGAGTGGAAGAATCCACGGGGTGTCAATTCATCCCCCCATCCCGGAGAAGCATAGTGGAAAAGGTCACAGAAGGAGTAGCTACTTAAATATACACGAAATCTACTTGCCTCCTCCCCACAAAAACACTCACACACACGAGAACAAAATACTTTATACTTATGTTTTGGCTTGCTACGCAAGTAATTATACAAGACCTATTTTTTCTTTCTAATTCAAAGCCGAGATGGAAATGAACTTTAATATTCTTGACATGAACTGCGCTCACATGGAGGATATGAACAGGCACAAAGCAGCTTGTTTTTCGTGGTCTGTCTTCATCACGTATGCTGTGTCTTAATTGTTTTCCTTCCAGTCCAAGCTGCGTTGGATGGTAACCAAATTAGAAGTGATGTCCCCTTGGCAGACAGTAAATGGACTTAGGGACGGAGTAAACTGCATTTTCATGTTGGCCTTGCTGTCGAGTATTGAATTCAAAATTCAAAGCCTTGGTTTTTGTTTTCTGTAAAAGAAAGCCGGCTTTGTCTGTCCGTCCGCACTTTTTTTCTGTCCGCCTTCAGATCTTAAAAACCACTGAGGCTAGAGGGCTGCAAACTGGTATGTTGATCGTCCACCCTCCTATCATCAAACATACCAAATTGCAGCCCTCTAGTCTCAGTAGTTTTTATTTGATTTAAGGTTAAAGTTAGCCATAACCGTGCGTCTGGCAACGCTACAGGACAGGCCACCACAGGGCCGTAGCTGAAAGCTTCATGGCCTGCGGCTCGATTGCGCCAAAGAAACTTTTGAGTATTTTTTACTTGTTTTATTTTAATCTCAAGGTTAAAGAGAGTATAATTATCCATGATGTCTGCTCGACGGACGTTAAATAAATGCAAGAAAAAATTGTAAGTTCATGTGACCTCCTGCTGGAGTACTGAAAGCAAGTCACTGTTTTGTTCTAAGGTCATCTTGAAATAGGTATCAGTCTCTCGTATCCTTCGTTCTTCTCTCACATCCGCTTTTGCTTAAATGAACTGAATGATGCCAAACGAATCATATATTCATTAAAGTATGTTTTAGGTTAGCAAAGCAACGGAAATGTATACGCATTATGGATAACTGATTGATACATTCTGATTTTGAATCCATTACTATGAATGGCTCCCCCTTCTTTTCTTTGCTTAAATTTGCACTGTTTAGTAGTTGTATTCATTATGCCAGTGTATCTTTTCCTATTTATTTAAATACTGTTTAAACCATACCGTCCACTTTTACCATATACCCAGTGTTCATGATTAATAATGAGGATATATTCCCATACTATCCACTACCCAACGCTTTATCTTATTTAAAACATTTGGTGATGGTTTTTAGACAATGGGGGGGATAAATGGATGTTCCTGGTAACAGTACTGGTTCCAGTCATGAGCCTTTATCCACCAGTTAACCTGCTTCTTCTGTTCACTTTAATCAACTTATCGGCCTGATTTCTATCCTTCCCTCTGTAGAACATCACTTACTTATTACCTTTTCAAAGTCTAACTTATTACCTTTCCAAAGTCTACTTTCTAAGTGTCATTCTTAACGTAACGCGAATTTGTGTTTCAAAGGCGAGGCCAGAGTCTTAGCTCGTTATACCATTAGCAACCGTGATCGTGTTACCAGACATTCTCCTCTTCGTGTTATCAAATGTCTAAAAATGTTTCTGCCAGCAACTGTCGTAGTCCACTTCTTCTGTCATTTTTGACAAATTAATATCCATTTTTTTCTGTTGCAGCGCAACTTCCCTTGAGCTTTTGCTCTCGTGTTCAGTTCTTCATTGGAGGGGTGGGTAGAGCTCGCGGCTAGCACGCTGTTGGCCCAGCGTTCGAATCTCCGGCCGGCCAATGAAGAATTAGAGGAATTTATTTCTGGTGATAGAAATTCATTTCTCGTCATAATGTGGTTCGGATTCCACAATAAGCTGTAGGTCCCGTTGCTAGGTAACCAGTTGGTTCTTAGCTACGTAAAATAAATCTAATCCTTCGGGCCAGCCCTAGGAGAGCTGTTAATCAGCTCAGTGGTCTGGTTAAACTAAGATATACTTAACTTAACTTACTACCTACCTGATGTGTTGTCGCTGGGACACCACACTGATTTCACAAACACTGATAAATTGGGAAATAATGAATCACTCGTGCTTGATAATTAATTTGGTATAAAACAAGTAAAAATTGCACCGAAGTTTCTTCGGCGCAATTGAGTTTTCTGTACAGCGTATAATGCTGTATGAAACACTCAGCCGCGGCCCGGTGGCGACCTGTGTTGTTGGCACCTATAGCTGTGCCAGACGCACGATCATGGCTAACTTTAACCATAAATAAAATAAAAACTACGCAGGGCTAGAGGGCTGCAATTTGGCATGTTCGATGATTGGAGGGTGAATGATCAACATAACAATATACAGCCTTCTAGCCTCAGTAATTTCTAAGATCTGAGGGCGGACAGAAAAAGTGCGGTCGGACAGACGAATAAGTGTCTCAATAGTTTCCTTTTACAGAAAACGAAAAATGACCAAACTTGTAACATTCAGTCAGATCATCAATCAAACTTTCTCAATGCAGAGATCACTAAGGACATTGTCTACTCTCATACTGATTTGTAGTCGTTGCTACAGAGCTTTAGAAAGTATTTAATCATGGCTTTTAACATTTCTAAGCATTTGTGACACTCTGGCTTACAGACGGTACTGTCCAAACTGTCATCCAGTTGATGACTTTCTCCTCTTTGTGAAATGATTATTAGCTTTCTATCTGAAAGTTCGTTTCTGTTGTTGAAGTCGTCCCCACTTCTCGAATTGTTCATTTCTTGCACTTTCAGTCCCCTCTCTATTTCCCCCTTCGTAAACAACTTTTCCGAGCCTGTATCTTCACCTAGTCATGAATTTGCGAATGATTTCTCCTTCCTTCACCTCCCAGTCATAGTCTATCATTTGAATTCAGTCTCGAATGTCCCTTGGTTAGCCCACTTACTGAACTTCATAACACATATGAAGTAACACATTTCAGAGCTGTGAAAACACTTTTCTCCTTACTGTCTTAATTTTTACTTATTATTTTTCTCTTCTGTGGACACTTTTATCCCTACCTTTTACACAGTGTTATCTCGCTCTTTTAACATTTTTCATTCTATTAAAACGTTTTATTTCATTTTGTTTCTTTCATTTTGTAGGCGGCTTCTCGTTTCTCTGATTAATTTCATGCCATTATTTCGTTTACTCTAGACTTGAGAATAATATTTTAGCTCCCATCCCCGTCACCCATAACTCCTCTTTGCGTTGAGTACATACAAAACAAACGTTCGCTTATCTCCTTCCGCTCCATCCGTCACGTCATCAGTTCCACGAAGCGTTCTGTCCCTCCCGTTGCAATTCCAGCGCAATCTTTATTCCAGGCTTCATTCAGTTCCAAACTTTCGTCTCCTTTTTGCGAATCTCTCCTCCCCATACGTCTCCATCAGGTGGGGAATTTTCCTCCCCGTTTTTCCGGGGCTGACAGTAATGGCCTCAGTCGTAACTTTATCATCATTTTGAAACACCAGACTGACGTGTCGGTTTAATTTCATTGGATTAGATAAATCGCCCTCCCTTCCTTCCTTCCAGGGTTCCTTGCCACTTTCTTTTGTAATGTTTTCGCCTTTTTTAAGTTTTCTTGAAATGTGGTTTCTCAGAGGAGTTGCGTTTGCTAGCGTGTGTGCATTGTTATGTTCAGAATGATTGGAGCAAGTATTTTTGTACGTTTGCATGTATGTATGTATGTGTATATGTATATGTATATGTATATATATATATATATATATATATATATATATATATATATATATATATATATATTCAGAAGTGTGTGTGCATGTTTGTGTGCATATATATATATATATATATATATATATATATATATATATATATATATATAATATATATATATATATATATATATATATATATATATATATATATATATACACACACATATATATATATGTATGAAAAATAACTTTTCTCACCTTATCGATTCCACATTTCTGTAGTGCAGAGCTTTATTTCTTTTCATACCCTTGTAAAAAAATGATCTTTTAAAGAGCATCGTGTTTCTTCGTTAGTTCCAACGTGTTAATTTATGGTTTATTTTGATTTCGTTTCATATATTGGAAGTAGTACCTTTTTTACCTTTTGTGTTTCAGTAAACCGTATGTAAACATACTACTCTTAATTTATAAATGCCTGAGTTTTTATTAACTTATCCCGTTCACACTTTTCGTATTTTTTCCTCTTCATACTTTGCATTCATTTATTTCCCCCCTTTTTACCTTCTACAAAATTCTTGACTTGTCCCCTACCGTACCTATTCTCTGATTACTCATCCTTCCCTATTCTTTCGCATTCATCGGGGTTTATGCGCCCTTCTTACTCACTACCCTACTCTTTAAGGTCCTTCAGATGGAAGTTGCCTTTTTTTTATTATTAGACTAACTGTCAACATTGCAGGGAAGGGGGATGGTGGGGGGAGCGACTGGGGAGAGGTAGTTCTTTGCCGAAATGTCACCAAGCATAAGTAAACGCCTCCCTCGTCCATTTTGTATTATTATTGGTTTAATTATATTTAGCTTTTAAAATCTTCGTCCAGTTCTTCTCGTGACGTCAGCTGATGCGGCCGTCTTCTTAGCGTTATTGATAATAAATAGATCGAGTGTGAACATTTTACAAGTCATGTTTTATACTGTTTATACGGCTGCTTAAGATTCTTTTCTTTTCAAAACATCCGGTTATGTATGTTTAAGGCGTTGACATTTGCTGTGCTTAAAATCTAATTTTATTGATGTTGCAAGTATACCTGTGAAGAAGAAGAAGAAGAAGAAGAAGAAGAAGAAGAAGAGAGAGAGAGAGAGAGCGAGAGAGAGAGAGAGAGGCGAGAGAGAGAGAGAGAGAGAGAGAGAGAGAGAGAGAGAGAGTGCTGGATGCTTTTGCAAGGAATGGCATCAACAGACTATCGTAAAAATAGCATATCAGTATGACTGAACACTTCTCAGGCTCAACTTATGAGAAATACCCCAGAGCCAAAATAAAAGAAATAAATAGTCAAATAAATAGAAAAAATCAGAGAAAGCAAGACATAACAAAACAAAAGCAAAAAAAAAATATATTCAAATGGAGATCTCCCTGTCCGAAACCGAAAATGCAATAATGTGAAGATGCACCCAGCGATGAACTAAATCGATCACTCAACGAGAGTGGTAGAACTCTCCCGCTCTATTTATAAGTTTCCTCAATTGTACTCAGCCAGTTGATGAAGTGCCTCGTTACGAAATTCATTAAGCTCTTTCGGTTCCTGAGGGTTTTTTTTTTTTCACATTCTTGTTTTCTCTCTTTTTTTCTTCTCTCTTTCTCTTTCTCGCTTTCTCTTTTTGGGCAAATTCTTATGGAGAGAATTTCTTCTGTGGGTTGTGTTTTTATATATTTGTTTACAGATTATCTTATATTTTTTTTATTATTAATTGATTTTGCACTAATTCGTTTAGCTGAAAATGGATGATCAAATAGTTTGAAAATGTATTTGATAATCCTCGATTTTAAGGATTGGGTTACCTTTTTCTTTTTATTAAGGATTCATTGTGCGCAAGTCTTCATTTAGCAGAGAATGGACAATTAAATAGTAATTTAGAAATGTATTAGATGATTGATCGATTTTAAGGATTATATTATCTTTTGTCTTTATTAAGAATTGATTGTGCACTATAATTCGTGTAGCAGGAAAAGGATAATGAAATAGTGATTTGAAAATGTATATGATGAATTCTCGATTTTAAGGAGTCCTCATCAATGTCTGTTCTTTACGTGATGAATGCTGCTTTTCATAAAACGCCATTAACGAGGCGTTTCATTATATTTTTCAACTTACTAAGCCATAGGCAGTCAATTCACATTCGATTATATGCAAAGGCTTGACGCATTTCAGCTTACAAGAGATATTTCCGTAAATGTCATCTGTAACCATTCTCATTTGGTGTTCGCTACCGAAATTCTCCGTAGGGGGGCTAGTGCCGTCAGTGCACCTCATGCGGTGCACTGTAGGCATTACTGAAGGTTCTTTGCAGCGTGCCTTCGGCTCCTAGCTACAACCACTTTCGTTCCTTTTACTGTATCTCCTTTCATATTCTCTTTCTTCCGCCTTACTTTCCATCCTTCCCTAACAGTTGATTCATAGTGCAACTGCTTTGAGGTTTTCCTCTTGTTACAATTACACCTTTCGAACCCTTTACTGTCAATTTCCGTTCCAGCGCTGAATGACCTCATAGGTCCCAGTGCTTGGCCTTTGGCCTAAATTCTATATTTAGTTCAGTTCTGTTACCGAAATTTGTTCGCATATGTAAATTTATGCTCCTGTGCTTCACTGTACAAAAACTTAATTATCAGTCGGTATCGATCAGTACTGAAATATTCTTTTAAAACTAATTAAATTTTTGGAGAGATTCCCAGATCTTCGTTTTCTGTTTAGATTTATTATTTCATTTTAGCTTTGGATTTTCATGGATGAAATTTATATAGACTTTCTCCGTTACGAACTTTTTTTTTTTTTTTTTAACGAAACTTCATGTTTTCGTCGGAGACATGCCAATGCAATTGGCTCTATGCTAATCAAACAGCTTAATATTGTTCTCTTCGCAGTTTCGAAGCCAGTTTTTCTAAAGAAATATTTGTTCATCTTCCGAATACTTTACGGAAGAGTGTTGGCAACCGTAAGCAAATTATTCTTATATATGCGAAGAGTGTTAAACACAGGAAAGAGTGCTAAGTTTAGCACCTGCAGTTATTAATCGCGACTCAACTTCAGCTCTATAATTACAGCAGTCAACATCCACGAGGAGCTTTTCCTTAAGTACTCAGAACATACTAGTTACTGAGTGAAAATAATGTGAAAATAATGTTAGCAGAAAGGGGGCCTTCTGTTGTCGTTTTCCTTGAGAGAGAGAGAGAGAGAGAGAGAGAGAGAGAGAGAGAGAGAGAGAGAGAGAGAGAGAGAGAGACTGAGAGAGAGAGAGAGAGAGAGAGAGAGAGAGAGAGAGGAGAGAGAGAGAGAGAGACGATTCAAAAGACTTCCCCTCGTATGAGTAATTTACCTCTTGAAACTTTGAATCTATTCCGTTACACCGTAACGTCAACTCTCTCTCTCTCTCTCTCTCTCTCTCTCTCTCTCTCTCTTCTCTCTCTCTCTCTCTCTCTCTCTCTCTCTCTCTGCGTACCAAATGTCAGTCATAGGTTTGTCCCTTCCTGATGTGGCACTATTTTTATCTTGATTTATTGTTTACTGTTCTACCGAATATTCCCTTATTTATTATTATTATTATTTTTGACATGCTGATATTTATTTGACCGATCACTTGGGACTCGAAATAGTATTTCGAACTGGCCTAGTGCTTATGCATTCACACAGACACGCACACACACACACACACACACACACTCACACACACATATATATATATATATATATATATATATATATATATATATATATATATATATATATATATATATATGCACATAATTACGTTGGTCTTAAGTAGGGGTTGTTGAGCATTGGTTAATTTGTGCCCGACCCACTAGATGTCAAGACTCACGTTAACC
>JANJGK010000041.1:17656208-17691208 GCA_039081455.1 Macrobrachium rosenbergii
GTCACGCCCAACAACCACACTTACACCCTTCCCTCCTCCTTCACGATCAACTCGTACGCCTCCGTCAGGAAGATGGCCCGAACCATCTCGCCCATGGGGCCCATGACCTTCACGACGCAGGCGCACGTCCTGAAAGCCTGCAGCATGGACAGCGACAGCAAGGACCTCTACGACTCCGTCAGGGAGACGGCGAGCAGGGACGGGGCGCAGTCGGTGAATACACTCAACAAGTCCGAGGTCATTGTGGATCCTTCGGCTGCTGACCTGCAGGAGAGGTTCAGGCAAATGGAGGTCAGGATGTTTCAGTGGCTGAGATTTCGTGGGCTTAGTTGGCTATAAAGGCCTTTTTTGTCTTTTTTTTCTGTTAATATCTGTTATGGGGTTTTGTTCATTGCTAAAATTAATAGTTTGACTTGGGGAGTTTTAAGGATGTTTCAGTGGCAGAGGTTTCGTGGGCTTAGTTGCTATAAAGGCCTTTTTGTCTTTTTTTTGCTGTTAATATCTGTTATGGATTTCTGTTTATTGCCAAAATTAATAGTTTGACTTCGGGCAGTTTAAAGGATGCTTTTCAGTGGCTGAGATGTCGTATGCTTAGTTGTCTATAAAGACCTTTTTGTCTTTTTTTTTGCTGTTAATATCTGTTATGGGGTTTTGTTTATTGCCAAAATTAATAGTTTGACTTTGGGCAGTTTAAAGGATGTTTTTCAGTGGCTGAGATGTCGTGGGCTTACTTGTCTATAAAGACCTTTTTGTCTTTTTTTTTTTGTTTTTGTTTTGCTGTTAATATCTGTTAAGGGGTTTTGTTTATTGACTTTGGACAGTTTAAAGGATGTTTTTCAATGGCTATATTCACAACCTGACACATTTTTTGGTTCCCTGCCCTCACCATGTTGTCCCCTAAGGAGATAGTTATTGTTTCCCTAAATGGTTTTGCTGTTTCAACTAGGGTGGTCTTTTCGTAATGATGAACTCCTTTTTTTTTTTTTTTTTTTTACTTTTTTTTTATTAAAATGGATGTATGAACTTAAAGTGAAATTCCTGAGACTAAAAACCATATCATTAAACCAAAATAATGATCTCTATTTAGCACAAAAATTTAAAAACAATAAAACCAATTAACGAAACTAAAAATGTGAAGGCAAAAAGACAGTAAGACAATAATTATGTCTGGACGAAGGTCTCCGAATTTTATCTGATATTACTTAATAACGAAATACTTTTAGACATCAAGCTTACAATTGTCTTCAAACACGAAACCAAATAAAGATCTTCATATAACATCAAGCTTCATAAGCTGTAAATCCAATTAACGAAACTGAAAATGCTAATACAGAAACAGTAAAATAATGAAAATGGCTACAGAAAGGCCACAAATTTTAATTTGATACTCTTCATAAATGAACAAAGACTGGATATCAAGCGAATATTTGTCCTCAAACTCGATCAGACTTACAAGAAATACTATAAATGCGAAAGGAAAACATGGTAAAACAATGAATATGTCTGGACGAAGGCCCCTAATTTTAATTTGATATTGCTCGTTACTGAATATGCATTAGACATCAAGCGAATATTTGTCCTCAAAATCAATGAAAAGTTATAAATAAAACTACAAATAAGCGAAATTAAAAATGCGAAGGAAAAACACAGTAAAATAACTAATATGCCTGGACGAAAACCCCAAATTTTAATCTAATATTATTCATTAAAGAACAAACATTAGATACCAAGCTCATATTTGTCTTCAACCGCGACCTCTCCAGATTGACCGACATCGCGTGAGACTGACGGCGGTGGTGCAGGAGGGGTCCTTCGGCCGCGTGTTTCGAGGATGGATCCAGAGAGACCACCCGGAACAGGATCAACAGGTTCTGATCAAGACGGTCACCGAGGCCGCGCCTCACGACGAGATCGTCCTCCTGTATAGGGAAGGGACCCATCTCTTCAATCTCTACCATAGGAATATCCTGACTATGGTCGGGATATCTTTCGCTAGTAGCTCCTCGCCGTTCATACTGTATCCGTTCCATGGGTATAGGAATCTTAAAAGGTAGTATTACAGTTCATATATGCACACACACACACACACATATGTATGTATAACTGAATCACGAAGATATGGAACGTGATGAATATATAAATAAAGGCAATGCCACGAAGGAAAGTGAAGCGACGGAGTGGTGCTAGGCCTTTCGACTAACTGTCCTCTACTTAGGACAGTAAGTCGAAAGGCCTAGCACCACTCCGTCCGTCGTTTCACTTTCCTTCTTTCCTTCGTGGCATTATATATGTGTGTGTGTGTGTGTTATGTGAGGATTTAGATTTACTTTGTTTTATTTCAATTTCTTATCTGGATTAGGCTCTTAGCTCTGGTAAAATCTTAGTTTTAAATGATTCAAGACCAAGTCTGATTCAGTTATGTCAGGTTATTCATAACAGTGAATAATTACAAGGCTTCAGAGTCAGGGTCACACTTTAGTTTGGTTTGACTCTCCTTGCGAAGTCAAAGTAACGGACAGTATTTGATTTGTTAGCTTGAAGGTCGTAGACATGAAACAATAATACAATCATTATATTGGTGTAAATTAGATTTAACATTACAAAATGATTAAATGAGATCCCGGGTCGTAAAGGATTTTATTGCACATCCATCGTCAGGTAATTGATAAAGATTAGAATTAATCTTATAAAAATTGCTTATATTGTAAGCCAGTAGCTTTAACCTCTTCACATTATGAAATTTAATCCTCTTGAAGTTGCTAGATGAATGTATGTACAGTGAGATTATTTAATACTAGGGAAATACCCTGCTATACAGTGGAACTAATAAGGTCGAAAGAAGAAGAAGAAATAGTTTTGTTCATATAAAGTAAGCAGACATTCTACTAAAGACTTCCTTCTTATTATAGGTACCTTCATGACCACAGAGGAGGGCACCTAAGAGCAGCGGAACTTGTAGATTTAGCTATACAAGCTGCTCATGGCTTGTCCTTCCTACATTCAGCCAATATTCTACATGGGGACATTGCTGCGCGGAACTGCGTGTAAGTTTTTACAATAATCAACTTTGTGGTTACTTATTGTAATCTGTAGTAACACTCTGTTGCTCCCTTTACTCTAAGAAGTATGAAGTAATGTTTCTCCTTTACACTAAAAACTCTTAAGTAATGTTTCTCTTAAGCCTAAATATTTTAGCGGAAAAGATATACCAAAGCTATGAGTATTTGTTTTATTATTTTCCAGTTACAAACTCAAAGGTTATTATTGTAATGTAGCCACATCCCGCTGTTTCCTTTACTTTTCAGCTATATTTTTTGTTTATTTATAAAGATGAACCAAACGTAATATTTATAAAGATGAACCAAACGTTAGGTTAGTTGTTTAAATGGTCTCTGGATATTGATTTTGTTTGCTTTCCATCTGTTAGAGTAATTATGGAGTAATGTTTCTCCTAAGGTTTATTTTTTGATACCAACATCCAGGTATATCTATTATTCTCAATATTATTTTATTTGATTTTCATTTATTAAATTAAGTATGAAGTAATGTTTCTCTTAAACTTCACCTTTTATAACTGTAAAGATACACCAAAAGGTTAGTTATTTATTTTACTGGTCTCTCGATATAGATTTTATTAGCTTTTCGTCTATTAAAGTAATAGTGAAGTAATGTTTCTCCATAGCTTTATTTTTTAATCATAAAGATATACCAAAAGCATGGTATATCCTTACTACTCTCATTATTGATTTTATTTTCTTTCCATTTATTAAAGTAATTATGAAGTAGTCTTTCTCTGAAGCTTTATTATTTTAACTTAAAATATACCAAAAGCCTGGTTTATCTTTACTACCCTCAATATTGATTTCATTTATTTTTAGCTTGGCAAATCTGGATGACATACTGTTTCTTAAAAAAAAAAAGAAAAAGAAAAAAAAAAAGAAAGAAACTCATTTTTTCTCATGCCTTCCTCCGCAACCCTTACTCATACCACACGGCGGCCGTCTTGCCCTCCAGGGTCAGCGAGAAACTGCAGATGAGGGTAACAGATGCCGGTCTCTCCCGAGATCTCTTCCCCTCAGATTATGATAGCCTCGGCCCCGAAGTCGCTCGCCCCATCAAGTGGATGGCTTACGAGGCCATCTGCGATGGAATCATATCCACAGCCAGCGATGTTGTAAGTGATGCTTCTCCTCCTCCTTCTCCTTCTTTCTCGGATGTCTGCCGAGATCTCGGGGGGTAGTAGGGAGGAAATTGTATTGCCTCTCCTCTCGCGCTCTTTAAATGAATTCCATGATGCGCGAGTCTAGCTTTTGTGCTTGTTTGTGCTTTTGTCTATTTGCGTTTTTTTTTTTTTTTACCTCTTAGCTATAAATAGGAATGGTTAAAAAATGGTAGATCTTTCAAGTTTCTAAGATGTCGATAGAAAATAGCACTTAGTCTAGAATCCGAAATGAATTTTAACACTAATTTTACATCTGAATGACTGATTTCATCCCATTTTTAAAGACCCATCCCGTGGGTGGAATCCAGAGCTATCAGTAGGAATAGTTAAAAAATGGTAGGTCTTTTAAGTTTCTAAGATGTCGATAGAAAATAGCACTGAGCCTAGAATCCGAAATGAATTTTAACATTAATTTTATATCTGAATGACTGATTTCATCCCACTTTTAAAGACCCATCCCGTGGGTGATGATTCCTTCATAATGTCTTGGGATGTTTAAAAAATAATAATACTTCAGTTTATGCTGTTTTCTTTCTTTCTTTTTCGTGAAAGTTTGCTATAAGAAGCTCATTCTAACCCGCTGACCTTTCTTGCCCTTTCCAGTGGTCGTACGGCGTGCTGGTCTGGGAACTAACAACTTTAGCGCAGCAGCCCTACGTAGAAGTGGCTGCCTGCGAGATGGAAGAGTACTTAAGAGATGGGTATCGTCTAGCCCAACCTCTGAACTGCCCAGATGACCTTTACAAGGTCATGGCCTTTTGCTGGGCGATCCACCCGAAGGACAGGCCTCACGTGAAGTTGTTGCTCGATTATCTAGCGGCGTTTCACAAGCAGCTCAACAGCTTCGTCTGATGGGGCAAACGAAGAAGGAGCACATATAAAAATTTGAAAAAAACGTCTAAGCTAAAATAATAGAATTAATAGGAAAGTGCGTAAAATGTCAGGGGTAGATGATCGCTATTTTTGCAGGTAATTAGTACTGGTTTTGTAAGTTTTTAATACCATGGTTGTTTTCAAATGGGACAGGGAGTAATAGGTGGCATAGTTTTGGTTCCTGGCGGCGTTCAAATCAAAGCACAAAGAAATGCATACGCACACGCGCGCATACACACACACACACACACACATATATATATATATATATATATATATATATATATATACTGTATATATGTATATATATATATATATATATATATATATATATTATATACATGTATATACATATATATATATACACATATATATAGACGTACACACATATACATACACATGTATATATACATACATACATACATACACGAAAATATGCTTTGACTATTCGAAACGCTCTCAAAAGTTATTAGGAAATATAAAAAGAAAAATTACATTTTTACATGAACTTTATACAGTTGTGTCTCTGCAGCTCATGTTGTCAGTAGTGGAAATAATTTCACTCCATTAAAGCATCATAGTCATTAGTGATACCATGTACAAATATAGAATTTTTCTCTGTTCATAATTATAAATTTTTTGCCCCCTTGAGAATCAAGGCTGACCTAAATATCTCTCAATTTCTGTGAGAAGAAACAAGTGATTAAGGAGCACGTTTGTAAAAGTGAGGAATTTGTAGATTTCTCAGCTGTCGTTTCTGAATGTTCTGTAAATTTCTTCACAGATTTACAGGCACTGTTAGGTGCACATGTTTACGTTTGCATACACACGTGCAGTTAAAAGACGAACATTCACCCACGTACCTGGAAGTGAGTCTACAGTGGGCGGGGGGTGGGGGGGGGATGTATCACAACTGCTGCCGAAAAATGCAGTGAGATTCGTTCATCACAATCAGATTTTGCCTTTGTAAGCATTCAGTAGAATTCAGTCTATATTTACGGTAAAATCAGTGCACACTACCATAAACAATCGAAATTAACATTTCTTATTTAAATCTGTGCAAGAAATTCGTAATTTCTCGGTTTTACTTTATGTAGGTTCGGGTTTTATACACCTTGTAAAGGTTTTTTTTTGTGGGGATGATTGTATTAGACATATCTAGACGCTGAACTGCGGATTTACAGAACAGAATCGAAATTAATGTTTCTTATTTAAATCTGTGCAAGAAATTCGTAATTTCTCTGTTTTACTTGGTGTAGGTTTGGATTTCATACACCTTGTATAGTTTTTTTTTCTTTTTTTTTTGTGGGGATGATTGTACTAAACATATCTAGACGCTGAACTGCGGATTTACAGAACTGGTGTATTTTAGAGGAACCACTCCACGTAAATTTATTGCGAGTTGATACGTACAGCAGGATAGCACTGCCAAAGCTTAACTCACTCCGTCACCCTTATGTGTTCATAGATTAGAGTTTATATTAGTAATGGAATCAAATGCGAACGTTTATTTTTATTAAAGTTTAATTACGCAAAATTAATCTTGTGGACTTACTCGTTCAGTGTAAAGTTATATAATTTTTCTTTTTTTCTCTCTTTTTTTTTGTCTCTTCACAGACATCATTGCGTTATGATGTATCAGTATTTTGAATCATGTTGATTTATTATAATTCCGTAGATTAGACACGTATCGGCTAATTTTTTACTAATACGGGCATTACCAGCCGTTAATATTACTTTTCATTACATTTCTTGCCACTTGTGGCGTGAAATTAGAGCACAACTGATACTGTTGACCTCATCACTTTCACGTACCATTCTTCAGTTAATATAATATTATGGAATATGATTTATTACTGAACGAACGGAACAAGTTTTTCAACTTAATTATTAATACCATATTTCACGTGTAAGGTACGTTGATCTAACGTGTTTAATAAACATGAATATATCAGATACAGTCTCCGTGCAGTAAACTTGAATGCTTTCTCTTTTGCAAGAGAGTGAATAAAATATTTTTCATGGACAGTGTTATTGCAAAATGTGAACGATTTAGATATATGTACTAAACACGTGTATGTATTCACGTCCTAACGAACGCGTTATATGACATAGGTTGTGTCATGTGTTCGTGTCCTCACGAATATCAGTGGTTTGAATATATATATATATATATATATATATATATATATATATATATATATATATATATATTTATATATATATATATATATATATATATATATATATATATTTATATATATATATATATATATATATATATATATATATATATATATGTATATATATATATATATATATATATATATATATATATATATATATATATATATATATATATATATATATTATCACTCACATTTTTACTTTGATATGTGAGCACTCTAGTCATTGTAGTTTTTATACACTGGTGCCCCTATCACGTTTGTATATGACACGTACTTGAAATGTCTGTGTATCTGAAACGCCATTAAATGTGATATTTAGAATAATGAAGAAGAATAAATATATGAATATTATACAGTATGTTCGTTTCATTGTGGACTTTTACTGCAACTAGGAAGTTGCTCATAGTTAAGAGTTACTTTGTTTTACTATAATCTTGGTTTATTTTGACCTATGTAATATGTTATGATATTTTTATTATTTGGTAATAGATATCTGTTGTGTGTTTCCTGGTGTGAGGATAATTTTGAGGTAATTCTGGAATTTTATATTAGTGGTTACAATGCTCCTTTCTCTACAGTTTCACAGAAAATGTGAGACCTTCAACCAAGCTGTCTACAAATATGGAGGGCACTGTTTGCTGTGAAGCAGTGTAAGTGTTCAGTGATATCGTATGATAATATTCAGCTATAGGACAATGCTTTATGTGTTTTCAGGACTGGCAAGATTCGGTAAGTAACTTGAGGTTTTTATGATGATACAAACTCCTTACGAGTAACGATGAAAGTTCTGAGGAGTTAATTTTTTGCTGTTAAACAGCAACATGCTGTTTTCTTTTTATCATCGAGGGGAAACCAAAACAACGCAGGGTTAAGCAGCTGCCAAATCCTTCGGAAGTAAAAAAAAAAAAAAAAAATTTGGTATATCGGTTATGTAGAAAATTGTGGTCTTTAAATAAAGTTCATTAACAAATGAATACCAGTATGAAAATATATACAAGTCTGTACTACTATCCAAGTAAAACTGTGGTTTATATATATATATATATATATATATATATATATATATATATATATATATATATATATATATATATATATATATATATATATATCACTATGGAAATTAATATGCAGACGGTAAAAAGTTACACCCCATCAAGTTTGAGCATTAAACAAAAACAAAAAAAAAAAGAAGAAGAAAATATGATCTTCGTTCCAACCAAGTTTAAAAGTACCAAACCAATGTTGAAAGGTTCGAAATGATTTCTTGAAATCTATGTTAAACTTCTTAAAAGCCCTTGATTAAGCTTTGTCATACGGACTGGTCGAGGTCAGTGGAGAATATCACACACTTAATATTTTTGTTGTACGATAGATAATTCTGATGATTAAAGTGATGCTTGTTAGCAAATTATAATTTATTTTTATATCGAGGTTGATGCATTTCGATATTATTTAGTATATAACAGTTAATTCTTTTAACCAATAGGGAACAGATCATCGATCAACGATTTGTGTATACTGTCGCGCGTCATTTAAATATGTTTTGTCTTAGTTTCAAAAATTATCAAACTGTTTGAATATTATATATAACTCCTTTTGGCATTGGTGAACTTCTTTTGAGGTTCATAAAACTCAGAGGACATTAAAATGACAAAAAACCACTAATTTTAAACCATTTAAAGATAGAGCAACATTTTATCACCTTAAGGATTCTTTGCACGTTTAGTTAAAATGCCAGTCGGGCTAACAGTCACGCAGACTGCTGTTCAGTTTCGCTGTGAACTGAATTTACACGCTGCCGGAACTGAAGGATTGACGTTCTAGGTGAAAATCTTGTCTGCAGTTCTCGAGAACAGAGAAGCAAAATCCGTGTTTGGGTTTAGGCTACTTGTAGTGACACTGCTCTGGTTGATTACATGTGTCAACTACTCGTACAGTTTGACAGATTTTTCCACATTTCCTGTAGATTTTCTAGGCCTATACAACTTCATATTGGCCATTATATATGCCTTTTATCATTGCTGATGCTTTTTTGTTAGGCATACAGTACTTCATTGGGCCCATAAGCTAGGCCTATACAAACTTAACACCCCCAGGAACGTCAGCGTATTGCAATATGTCAGTATGTACGTATTTGGCCAGCCCTTTTTTATTTTTATATGTTTAAAATAAAGGAAGCGAAAAATGACATATTTTGCTTTATTTCGAGGTGTAGAACAGAGCTGTTACCTTTTGTTTATGAAACTGTTAATAAGCTTGATCTACTCCTGCAACTGTTTAACGCAAATACGGCCAGCATATACGCATACTGCTTCAATGTCTATGGGTATTAGAAGACTAACTATGAATGCTCTCTCTAAATAGCAAGAACTGAAACTGCTTCTGCAGGCCTGACAAGTGGAGAGGCTTTGGAGTACAGTTCACATAACTGTCAGGTCAACGCTGACTGTTTAACAGACTGAGAGCGTATGGGACTGTGACGTTATTTTACGATACTACCGTACCGGATACTTCACCGTCCACAATCAAGTTGTTACACGCGTAATACATAAAGTGCGTGCATTTTGAAAGGAAATACCACATGAAAACTAGAACAGACTACTGGAAGGTTACCTGGCCATTTGACAACTTTGTGTCATTTGCTTGCAAAGGAAAAATTCATAAATGCTTGGTAAGTTAGGCTATGCTTTGTTTTGGTCCTAGAATACCCTAGTATGTATACACATTCTTAGGTATACAAAAAATGGGTTTGCATCTTTAGAATCATCTACATAACCCTGATCAGAAATGTGAAGAAGTGATAAAATATGTTAGTGATTAACCTAAGGACTTGGTGGTAAACGTCAGTTTTATATCTGTAACAGACCACGAATGTAAAGCAGGGTTTGTCTAGTAGTGTTTGGTATGAAGTGGACGAATGTGGCATTCATTTCAGTAATAAATGCTTGAGTGATTTAGGATAAGACTTACAGTCTTTATTTTAAAAAATAATGAGAACAGAGTGATATATATAGGTTTTAGGGTGAAGAAGTATGATAGTGAAATACTGAGATGCTAGCCTAACCTTCCCCATCTTAACCTATCCAGTGGTGGCTTATCCTAACTTACGGGAACCCACCACCTAACCTGATTTAGGGACTATAAATCACAGGGTGAAACACAAGGCTGCATCTTAACTTAGTCTAGGTTGCACTAACGAAGGACACCAGGTAGTACCCTACGTGAGTGACCTGATATCAGCAGCCAAAGCTAGACAGAATATTTGGACATAGAACTCAGTTGAGGTTAGATTAGGTTAGGTTAGGATGTATCCAGCTGAGGTGCAGTTTTGTCCGGATATTCTGATATTTTACTGGAAATCCTAAGTTTCTTGAGTCACTGGGTGTCTCATAACTAAAAAAACTAGAATTCTGGAAAGACCATGTTCAAATTGGTGTAAAATATATGAAATACACCCCGTGTTTGTGTTAGGTGTAGTATATATTTGCTTTTCATTTTTAAATTGACTGGCCAGTTTGAATGGACAAGTTATACAGGTGAACATATACTTTGACCCTAAGGCTATACAAGTCATCTTGGTTATAGTTTGGGCAGTTTATTCTATAAACCTAAATCAAATATCTTGAAATCCACTTTCTACTGATGGTGAAGCATAGAGATCTATAAATTAGAGTTACTGATTGGCTGCAAGCATCCAGTCATGGTTTTGTGATCAGGATCTAAAATAATTATTGTTCACTTTAAAATACCAGTTATATATTATATATTTCTAGATACAATGTAAATGCACAGATTTTGAAACGTATATGCATGACCCTGACCAGGCCACGTGGGACTCGTAGTTTTACTGTGGGTCATAGATAGGTCATGCAAAGTCAAACACTATGGTTTAAATTAACACAGTAACTAAACTCTAGAGAAACTTACACAAGGCCCCAAGTGAAAATGAACTAAAATTTACAGTAAATGCAAGTTAGGGGCCCGAGGGGGGGAACTGGCGGAAAACAGCAAGGGGACACAGTTCTTTTCCCTTCCTCTGATTGAAACGCAACTGGCGTCTGACAAGGTGACGCCTTTGGGCTTCTCTCAGGTCGTCTAGTTTGCTGGATCATGATCTGATGACCACTCACAGTATTTAACAACAGACTTCCCTTTGACGCCATAATGGCACCCATCACCAGGCATTCCTCGATCAAAGAAACGCGCGCTCCACTGTCCAATTCTCACCTCAAGAACAGTGACTGAATCTCCACTCTCGCAAGAGGGAGAGACTTGGGGTGGATGCCTGCTGTGTTCCCCCCACTGCTACACACACCTCTTGGGCATTGGGAGCTCTCACTAGCGGGGAAGAAACCCACCTACTGGCTGACTGGGTGTGGCACTGCTCCCACTGGGCCTGCTGCTTCTTCTACGGTCATGACCGCCACAGGCCCTTGGGGTGCCAGAGGGTTGTTGTTTGTTTGTACACCTCTTCCTCCCGTTCCTGTCACTTTTCCCCTTACTCTTGAGCGAGGGGCGCACCGTTTGACCCGCCTAGATGGTTGGTGGCACTACACTTGTAATAGTGCCTTTGACTGTTCGATGGACATTGGGCTCATATGTGGCCCCTTCCCCCTCACTGCCGACAGAGTCCCCTGGCTGTATCCAAGCTCCCACTCCCCCTGGATGCTCATGGTTGCTTAGCTGTGGGGCCAACTCCTCTCAAGTTGGATAGGGCTGGGAGAGCACTTTTGTATCAAGAGACAAGTGGCGGATGCGATGATGGGAAGGGGGCGGTGTTACCTCCTCCCCTCCCTTGTTTCCATAGTTTGCAAGTCACTAGCAATTGTAGACCTGGAATAATCAACTGTAACAGTGCCTCACTGCCATGGATTGTACCAGTCGCGGGTGAGGGAAGAGCCTGCACTAGGACTCGCTTGCAAATTGCATTTTTCTTTTCCTCTGTCTGATCATTTGCCATTACCAGACTGTCATAGTCCTTCGAGAGTCTATTGACAAAATAGGCCACTGTCTCCCCTACTCCCATCACAGGGCTGTATGCTGCCACCATCTCCATTCACTCCTCCTTTTGGAGGTTACGGTGGAGGATCATTTTCCTCTTGAATTCACCCCAATCATCAGAAGAGTCGTGGTCCCAGCCTAGTAGGCAACCAAAACTCTTTCCTGATCGGTCCAACCTTTTGTCATGATTTCTACAAACTTTAAAGAGGCCTCGACGGAGAGAAAACCTTCTTTGGGTCGGGAGCCATCGAACTCTGGCACTTGTTCTCCCAGGATGGGTAGCCTCCTCACCGGTGCTGTTTGTCCACTTGCAACGGGGAATGAAGGCTGCGCCAAAACTCCCAACAACATAGACCCATTAATTTCACTACCACTGTTTGGAATTCCTGATGGTATGCTGCTGTTCGTTTCACTCTCGTTTGTCTGGTTTCTGCCCCCTCTGCCGCCTCCACCCCATGAATCCTCTCCATAAAGCTCTTTCCCTTTGTTCGTCCATTTCACTATTTTCCCCATTTCTCGCTGGACTAATTTCAACTGCATTACTGCCTCCCTTGTCTTCTTCATCACTCTCAGCCCTGTGTGTGCTCGTGCTCCTCCACACACCAATTTTTCTCAGATTAATATCACTCCATAGTTAATTATTGGGTTTGCACAAATAAACTGACCCACAGTTGGCTAAGAATTAATTAGCACATTGTAAATTACCCCACACACCTGACACCAAAATTATGACATATATGCACTACACCTGTAATAGTGCCTTTGACTGTTCGATGGACATTGGGCTCACATGTGGCCCCTTCCCCCTCACTGCCGACAGAGTCCCCTGGCTGTATCCAAGCTCCCCCTCCCCCTGGATGCTCATGTTTGCTTAGCTGCGGGGCCAACTCCTCTCAAGTTGGATAGGGCTGGGAGAGCACTTTTGTATCAAGAGACAAGTGGCGGATGCGATGATGGGAAGGGGGTGGTGTTACCTCCTCTTCTCCCTTGTTTCCATAGTTTGCAAGTCACTAGCGATTGTAGACTTGGAATAATCAATTGTAACAGTGCCTCACTGCCATGGATTATACCAGTCGCGGGTGAGGGAAGAGCCTGCACTAGGACTCGCTTGCAAATTGCATTTTTCTTTTCCTCTGTCTGATCATTTGCCATTACCAGACTGTCATAGTCCTTCGAGAGTCTGTTGACAAAAGAGGCCACTGTCTCCACTACTCCCATCACAGGGCTGTATGCTGCCACCATCTCCATTCACTCCTCCTTTTGGAGGGTACGATGGAGGATCATTTTCCTCTTGAATTCACCCCAATCATCAGAAGAGTCGTGGTCCCAGCCTAGTAGGCAACCAAAACTCTTTCCTGATCGGTCCAACCTTTTGTCGTGATTTCTACAAACTTTAAAAAGGCCTCGACAGAGAGGAAACCTTCTTTGTGTCGGGAGCCATCGAACTTTGGCACTTGTTCTCCCAGGACGGGTAGCCTCCTCACTGGTACTGTTTGTCCACTTGCAACAGGGAATGAAGGCTGCGCCATAATTCCCAACAACATAGACCCATTAATTTCACTACCACTGTTTGGCATTCCTGATGGTATGCTGCTGTTCGTTTCACTCTCGTTTGTCTGGTTTCTGCCCCCTCTGCCGCCTCCACCCCATGAATTCTCTCCATAAAGCTCTTTCCCTTTGTTCGTCCATTTCACTATTTTCCCCATTTCTCGCTGGACTAATTCCAACTGCATTACTGCCTCCCTTGTCTCCTTCATCACTCTCAGCCCTGTGTGCTCGTGCTCCTCCATACCCCAATTTTTCTCAGATTAATATCACTTCATAGTTAATTATTGGGTTGGCACAAATACACTGACCCACAGTTGGCTAAGAATTAATTAGCACATTGTAAATTACCCCACACACCTGACACCAAAATTATGACATATATGCATGACCCTGACCGGGCCACATGGGACTCTGATTTTACTGTGAGTCATGCGTAGGTCATGCAAAATCAAGTGCTCTGGTTTAAATTAACACAGTAACTATATGCTAGAGAAACTAACACAGGAACCTAAGTGAAAATGAACTAAAATCTACAGTAAATGTGAGTTAGAGGCCCGATGGGGAACTGGCAGAAAACATCCAGGGGACTCATGTCTTTTCCCTTCCTTTGATTGAAACACAACTGGCGTTCGGCAAGGTGACTCCTTTGGGGCTTCTCTCATTTCCTCTAATTTCCTCACAAACCCTGATTCTTTCTCTCCTGGACATGAATGGCTGAGGCACTCGCCTTAGGCCTACCGCCCAATCAGTGCCAGAGAAGGTGACACCAAATATCAGCGAACTTTTTGGGGGGTTTCTTCGGGAGAGGAGAGGTTCCTCCACTGCTGAGAGAGGATGATGGTTGGGTTGGTCTCACTATGGCGACCTGCCACAGCTAAAGACCTCAGGAAATTCTGGTAAGCCCTTTAGAAGCGCTTTTGCATGTCCACTGTGCCTCTAACTCGCCCAAGGCTACTGTTATGACAAGCACAATGAGTCTTTTGATCATTTACCCAAGTCCCATGGAAATGACTATAAAAATTAGTATCTCGCATTGGAAACCACTGTAATAACTTCATTTCAATGCCCTCAGTAATTATGCCTTAAAATTATAGTTTTGCTCCTGAACAGCAGAAACAAGTGTTTTTCTATTGGTTTTGCAAGATATCCAAATCTACACTCTTTCCTGACGGGTCAAGTTGTCACCCATTCCAGTACCAAAGTTGCCTTTTTTTTACTACTTTTAGCTTTCTGTAAAAGAAAACTACTGTATTGTGCTGGCTTTGTCTGTCTGTCCTTACTTCATTCTGTCTGCATTTTTTTTCTGAGGCTAGAGGGCTGCAAATTGCTATGTTGATCATCCACCCTCCAATCATCAAATATACCAAATTGCAGCCCTCTAGCCTCAATAGTTTTTTTATTTTATTTAAGGTTAAAATTAGCCATAATCGTGCTACTTGCAACGATACAGAATAGGCACCACCGGGCCGTGGTTAAAGTTTCATGGGTCGCGGCTCATGCAGCCATATACCGATACCACCGGAAGATAGATGTATTTTCGGTGGCTTTGATTATACGCTGTAGCGGCTGTACAGAAAACTCGATTGAGCCGAAGATACTTGGGAGCATTTTTAACTTGTTTATTTTATAGTAAAACATCGTACCGGACTTCGCAGAAGTATTGTTGATGCTTGTGCTCTTTAACGATGTGAAAGCTTTATTGCCACTGCAAAGGCGATGCTTCATTACCTTAGTTTTGTGACTTCCTAAGTTAATTATGTTGGTTTAAAGTCTAATGTTGGCGATTTATCTCTGTTAATGTTTTATATTATGGGTCATTGTTGCGGCGGAAGCTTTTTTTCCATGTTAATTTTTTATCTAGCTCGTTCCAAAAGAATAATGTATTATTGTGAAGAAAATTATTATAATCAGCCTTGACACCCATATGTTACATTATAAACTTTTGTCAGTCCAAAGCAACGTGATTTATTGGTGTTTGTTGTGGTAGGGGCTTGTTTTCCATGTTAATGTTATATCTGACTTGTTCCAAAAGAACGATAAATTATTGTGAAGAAAATAATAAATCATTCTCAGGCTCATATGTTACATGTATACTTTTGCCAGTCCAAAACAAAGTGATTTTAAAAACATATTTAATTCCATTGGTAAATAAGAATAGCAAGAGAAAAAAATATCAAAATAACTCTAAGCAATGAGGTTCTCGGTAATACCAGTTGCGGTGACGTGACATATAACAGAGAGAGAGAGAGAGAGAGAGAGAGAGAGAGGGGGGGGGAACTGGCGGGGCGGGAGACCTCAGGTGGGAGAGAGAAAATCAGGGGAAGAGGATCGAACACTTGTAATTTGCTCTGGTATTTATGCATAATGAATATGTTGACGACTGAAGAGTCTCGGAATGGTCATCTGACTCGATATTTTCAGCTCGTTTCGACCAGGCTTTTTCATTTACTTATGTTGTTATCTTAAGTAGAGGCTGAATCCAGAAGCGGAATTGAAAGAATAATGAGAGGGGGGTTTTGGAACAGGCCATAATTCGTGATCTCGTTCAATCTGTGACTGTTGAGTCTCGCTTTGTGTTGTCATTCCGAGTTTAAGGAATTGAGGTGAATTCTTTTATATGGGTGTGTGCTTCTTACCCTTTGTTTTCTGTCACACACACACACACACATTATATATATATATATATATATATATATATATATATATATATATATATATATATATATATATATATATATATATATATATATAGTATATACATATATATGTGTGTGTGTATAATTTAAGTTTATTAATAGAAATAGTATGCCATTTTGGCTCGAAATTCTCTAAAAAATATTAAAACCCGTAATTGACACTTAATCAAACCAGTGTATTATACTTTCTAGATCTTCCTTACCTCCTCGTCCGTAATACTTCCGATTTAAATATTCTTTCAGTATGGCTATTTAATAAATATAATAAAAAGCATTAATGTTAAAAATTTTGATGATAATAATGACTGACAAGGTTCATGATGCAGTGTTATCATAATTTAAAAAAAATCGTAATTCCTGGAAGCTTATTTTGCAATGAAAATTTCACTGAAATATTTTTAATTGAATAATACCTTGAACATGTGGAATAAATTGGAGTTGTGTTCGTTCAAAAAGCGATTTGTTTCAAGGTTTATTTCAGTCGTCACCTAAACTTCGACAATTTTCACATACCTTCAGTATTTTTTCGGACTACATTTAAGGGTGTATGGGTTTTGGATAGACTGTCAGGATCAACTTCTTCGAGAGAGATAATTGCTTTTTTTAGTCAGTTTTTACAAGGGAGAGTTGGAATGAAAATTATTTCAAACAGATTGGACTGAGTGACAGAAAGCTTATAAGAAGTAAGGTTTGCAACGACAAATGTAATTAATTCCTCATAATAGTAATCGAGAAATGTACAGGTAAATATTCTGGCATAAATGAATTAGATATAAAACTAGATTTTCTAGCTAAAAAATTTTTTTTTTAAGCCAAATGGATTTTTTGGTTAATACTCAAGGCTCCTTGAATAATAACATGCCCCTTACACATTTTAAAACGGAAGTTGGTAACTCGTTAATGAAGAAAAATAATGAAATTGAGCACTTGATTGCATTTCCTTGTTACATATACATTTGTATATTTTTCTTATATTTTAAAATTTCATGACAGTATGCACAGAGCAAAATAAAGAGGTATGCATTTACAAATTACGGTAAAAATTTTGTTAGGTAGTGATATATAGTATGCTTTCATAACGATTGCAGTTCCTCATTGGACAGGACGGTATCGTTCTCAGCTAGCACTCTGCTGGTCCCCGTTCGATTCTCAGGCCGGCCAATGAAGAATTAGATGAATTTATTTCTGGTGATAGAAATTCATTTCTCGTTATAATGTAGCTCGGATTCCACAATAAGCTGTAGGTCCCGTCGCTAGGTAACCAATTGGTTCTTAGCCACGTAACATAAATCTAATCCTTCGGGCCAGCCCTGGGAGAGCTGTTTATCAGCTCGGTGGTCTGCTTAAACTAAGGTATACTTAACTTTTCATAACGTATGCAGCTAGTGTAAAAATGACTTCACCAACCAGAAGACTGTCGAGGGCTCCTCCATTTTAGGGCGTGCTGTTTGAGTTTCCCCTAAAATTGTCTCACTTTTATGTGGTATAAAGTTTAAAAATGAAAATAAATAAAGGTGGGTTTTTAGAGCGTCCGTCGGCTGTCAGCCGAGCCTCGGCCAGGACCTACGATAACTGACAGACGGATAAAGGCCAGTTAGTGTAGTCTGGATCCTCAGTCCTTTTACAGTTTTATGAATGAGATCCACTCAGCAGGATCAGCTACACTCGAAACATGCAATATTATTCATGTATCAATCTGGGAAACTGTTAGCTGTGATTGTCAGAGCCGATCTACGTGCAGCATTGTGTGTGTGGTGTATTTATTTTTTTTATGGCCTGTGTTCATCATCAAACGACTTAAATTTTTAACTTGACCTTCTTGCTTTTCGTCAGTACAAGGATGAAACATTATGTATTCGGAAGGAATAATTAGTAAAAAAAAAAAAAAAAAAAAAAAAATTAGCAATATTAATGGTCTCCCGTAGGGGGCAAGTGCCGTCAGTGCACCTCCTGCGGTGCAATGTAGGCATTACTTGAGGGTCTTTGCAGCGTCCCTTCGGCCCCTAGCTGCAACTGCTTTCATTCCTTTTACTGTACCTCCGTTCACATTCTCTTTCTTCCATCTTACTGTCCACCCTCGCCTAACAGTTGATTCATAGTGCAACTGCGAGGTTTTCCTCCTGTTACACCTTTCAAACTTTTACTGTCAATTTCTGTTTCAGCGCTGAGTGGCCTTAGTTGCCCCAGAGCTTGGCATGTAGGCCTAAAATCTATAAATCAGTCGATGTTAATAGTCGATTTTCGAAGTCATCATACCATTTCACCTTTGCTAATTTATTATCAGATTGGCAAAACATTCTCTTACTCTGCGCTTTACAGAGTTAGTAAACATTAATACCAAGTTTTTAGACCATTTAGGCACGTGTATGAAGATATAAAGATTAAAATAGTTATACCGACAAAAATGAATCCGTTCGTATGAAAAACAAAGATGAAAACAAATTCAGGTTTTGGCAACGTGTTAATTTTAAAGCTACATTTTGCACGGTTAGGTGATTTCATGAACATAAATGTAGGAGACAAAAATACGGAAAATAATAATGGGCGACGTTTGCATTAGTGTTAATGAAGTTTTTGAAAATTGGTACACAGAAAGTCAGGTAATCATGTATGTAAAGTCATTACAATGCTTGTGGCTTTTTCATTTTTCAAACTAGTTTTTATTGTTTAATCACGAATTATTTAATATTTCATGATTAAACAATAAAAACTAGTTTGAAAAATGAAATAGCCAGAAACAAAAGAAGAAGTGTTCGAAACTGTACAACTGGTACCCAGAAAACTCAAAGAATATAACAACACTATTTATAGAATGTGTTAAGTTTTCCGGGTAAATAAATTTTGCGAATAAAAAATGTTTAAAAAAATACTATGATATAGAGTAACGTATAACTTTGGGAAATTCGAGGAGAACGTCAGTTGTAAATCTGAAACTCGTAGATCAAACAATCAATAGAAATGTGAAAAGTAGAAATAAATTAGATTATATGATACGGTAAAATGTACGAGACCGCGAAAGAAAATGCCACTGAGAAATATTTGATATGCCGACAGTAATGTGCTAAACCAATCAACAAAATTATCGGAAATAGAACCTCAGTAACCTCATAAATAATGTTCGAAAGGTTCGTGTACGAACGAGAAACTCGAATCGTCATCAACCACGGCATCATCTTACATGTGCAATTTTTCAAAAATTTTGAACCGATCGGGGAAAAAATGGGAAATCTGGCATTTCAGTGACATATGACTTCAATAGACGATTGGGAAAAAAATGAAATGTCGAAATGTCAGGTATATATATGATTGGCCATGGAGGAGGAGGAGGAGGGAGTTGAAGGTCTGAGTATAGTTTTAGAAAGGTAAATGAAATAAATGATTACCTTCGACGGAAACTGTAATTATTGGACTGCTGAATTTGTCATGACGCGAAGCAACGATATCTGGTGGTCTTTGAGGGTGGTGAGACTTTAAATCGGATAAATATCAGTTGGGATGCTACGAAAATGGACAGACATCTATAATGATTTGTTCTGTGGAATTAAATTTCCTCGTAGCGTTTCTCTTCTGTGGGATTTTAAGATTTGTTAATTTCACTAAATGGAAATATGGTCGAGGGATTTTTTTTTATCATTTACATTTTCAGTTCTGTTCATTGCTTATTTTTGCTTTCTCTTCCTCCTAAACTATACCCTAGTAAAAATATATGTTGCGTTATCTTTACATTTTAATTTTCGTGTTTTTTTTTTCTTTTAGATAGGATGTTAAAAGCATAGTTATTAGATTACTGAAAAATATTTCATGTGATATATGATTTAATTTTATTAGAAAATGAATAATTTCGACGTAAAGATTGAATATTGTTAAAGCGAATATTTGATCAAAAGAAGCCTTTTGACAGTCAAATACGTTTGCATATCATTTAAATGAATTACATTAATCAATAGCGAATTGAATTAAGCCTTTTATATTATTGCTTCCATTAGCAAAACGTAAGATAAAAAAAATTTACTTTTTCGTTGCAGTCTGTGCATAGTTTTTTTCAGCCTAACAATATTTTGTCAAGACAAAGAGTGCGTATGTTGCTAGTTTACACCTTCTGACAATTCCTCGTCGGGAGAGTGGGTTCCGTTCTCAGCTAGCACTCTGCTGGCCGCGAGTTCGAATCTCCGACCGACCAATGAAGAATAGGAGGAACTTATTTCTGGTGACAGAAATTCATTTCTCGCTATAATGTGGTTCGGATTCCACAATAAGCTGTAGGTCCCGTTGCTAGGTAACCAATTGGTTCTTAGCCACGTAAAATAAATCTAATCCTTCGGGCCAGCCCTAGGAGAGCTGTTAATCAGCTCAGTGGTCTGGAATAATTCTTCATCTCTTTTTCTAACTATATGTATGTATAATTATGTATAATTGTATGTATAAGTAAATAAAGCTCCGCTAGAAGATGAGGCTACGTAAGCAAGGCCCGGGGAATCTCTGGAGACGCTGGAGCCAGTCTTTTGAAAGTTCCCGGAAGGTCGACACGATATGCCTCAATCACTCAACTTCTTTTCACGTGTCTGTGTGTGTGTGTGTGTGTGTGTGTGTGTGTGTGCTTATATAGTGATTCGTTTTCCAGTTTATCTTTTTTCTGAGAGAAAATTTAATGGAAATATATTTTAATTTCATCACGAATTTCAATAATGACGGCTTTCCATTAATAAGTTGAATAATTGATAACAGGTGCCAAGAATTTGAATATAAACAGGCGACTTCACCAAACATTTGCGAAAGATACAGTCATGTAACGTTTGACCATTTTTATACATACATACATACATACATACATACGTACATACATATATATCTATCTAGATATATGTATACACACAAATATATGTACATACTTATACTGTGTTTGCATGTAAACAATATGTACAGGTTTATATGTGTGTATATATATATATATATATATATATATATATATATATATATATACACAGTATATATATATATGTGCGGAGAGAGGAATTATATATATATATATATATATATATACATACGTATGTATGTATGTATGTATGTATGATATCAGTTCAGCCATATCAGTTCTGCAGGTGTCTCCTCCTCTTAATCAGACTCTTATCGATAAAATGGGATTAAAAACAGATAGTTTATATTGGTTCAACTCTTATCAGTCATACAGCCATTGATGAGTCACGCAGTGGGTCTCTCTCATATCAGTTCAGAGCCTTGGCACCTTTTACCCTGCTACATAATTTTTTTTTCATATATGCAAGTTATTTTCTTCAGCAAAAATCTAAAAATAAAATAAATATTAATAATTATAATTGAGGACGCCTAATGACACCCTTTCTTGAGGACGCCAAATTTTCAGTGCGCCAGGACGCCAAATTGCACCTTTTACCCTACTAACAATTTAATGTTCAGGACGCAAAATGCCACCTTTTACCCTGCTACATATTTTTTTTTTATATATGCATGTTATTTTCCTCAGCAAAAATATAAAAATAAAATAAATAATAATAATAACAATAATAATAATAATAATAATAATAATAATAATAATAATAATAATAATTGAGGATGCCAAATGACACCCTTTCTTGAGGACGCCAAATGTTCAGGACGCCAGGACGCCAAATGGCACCTTTTACCCTACCTATAGCTTATTGTGGAATCCGAACCACATTACAGCGAGGAATGAATTTCTATCACCAGAAATAAATTCCTCTAATTCTTCATTGGCCGGCCGGAGATTCGAACTCGGGTCCCGCAGAGAGTTAGCCGTGAACGGTACCGACCAGTCCAATGAGGAACTGAATGACCTTATAGGTCTCAGTGCTTGGCCTTTGGCATAAGTTCAATTGTTCTATTCTAACAACTGTAATATGACATGCTGAAATGCTACTGTTAGGACGAAACTGTGAAATTGTGATCTGACTTCATAACTTTGAACGAAGACAGAGAATCCAGAATTTTAGTGTTTTTTTTATTAATTTGTTTTATATTATGAATCAGCCGATATATCATGAATGTGGTGTAGTGTCAACTTTTGAACCCTGTGTACAAGGTTCACGATTTGAAGGGAAAATAAGAATCATAGAAGCTACAGTACTGTCATACTGTTTTCCACATATCGATGAGATCCGACCAGAGCTGATTATACCGTTTTCCTACAGACGTTTCGACTCTCTCTCTCTCTCTCTCTCTCTCTCTCTCTCTCTCTCTCTCTCTCTCTCTCTCTCTCTCTCTCTCTCTCTCTCTCTCTCTCTCTCAACATGTTTTCATTTATAGGCGTACATAATTCCTATTTTAGTTAGTGAATCAGTAACACAGCAGCTGCTTGTCGACCTGTATTTAAGTAACGTCGGCCTCTTAGAAAGCTGACAATATATTAATTAAATTTTTTTTTCATTTTTTACCCTCGTGCATTTAACAGCATCTATTTTTACCTCTTGTTCACATCCTCTTCAGCAAATGACTAACATTGAGGGGGGGAAAGCATTAACCAAACAAAAGCAAATAATATCTACCTCGTGGAACAAAAAGCAACGGCGACAAAAGGAACCGGTTTTTGTTGTTCTTTTATTAATTACTTGCCATTCATAGAAGACCATCCTTCATTTATCACATCGACAATAGGAAGACGAGTATCATATTCGGCGGAAAATGCCAAAAAGGACCGTCGGGTATAAGGTCCGAAGGGCGGGAATGGCTTGCAGGCAAAGCAGGCGGTGGGCCGCGGGACGGAAAATTTTGTTGGAATACTATTCCTACATTCTCGTTATTATGTAATTCTGAATGAAAACAAAACTTGGCCATATAAAAATTCTGTTTCACTGTTCTTTTCAAGAATGTGGAGTTTGGTTTTGAAAATGACTTCAAGTCATAAAAGAACGGCTTTGAATTTAAGCAGTCGTTCTTTTTTCTTCTCAGAATGATAAAGGTATAAATTTTAGCGCCATACACAGATTTTGTTTTACTGTTTTTTTCAGAAAGTGGAGTTTCGTTTTGAGAATAATTTCAAATCATAAAGGAACGTAAGGGGATAGTGCCGTCAGTGCACCTCATGCGGTGCACTGTTGGCATTACTTAAGGTTCTTTGCAGCGTGCTTCGGCCCCAAGCTGCAACCTCCCGTTTTGTACCTTTTACTGTACCGCCTTTCAAATTCTCTTTCTGCCATCTTTACTTTCCACCCTCTCCTAACAATTGATTTATTGTGCAACTGCTTTGAGGTTTTCCTCCTGTTACACCTTTCAAACCTTTTAGTGTCAATTTCCGTTTCAGCGCTGAATGACCTCATAGGTCCCAGTGCTTGGATTTTGCCTAAATCCTATATTCAGTTTTTTCTACTCTGAATATTGAGGGTAAAGCTACTGATTCAACGTGTCATTGCATTGATAATCATATATATTTGTTTTAATTGCTTATTCACCGTAGACTTTTCTTCATACTCTACAGCCACCCCTAGCGCCAATGGGAAGCCTTGTCATTTCTCTGGTCGACTGACGTCACAGCTTCACGAAGGGTATTTTTCTCACATCTCCGATACACCTTGCGAACGCATTGTGAGTATACAATCCCTTAATATAAAAATGGAAAGGCTCCTCCACCCCACCCCCCCCCCGGCCCTTTTGTGCACGTTCTTTTGACGTGCGTAGCTCGTAGAAAATTCGTCAAGCAGTTTTTCTTCGTCTCGATTTTTCTCCATTTGCCCGTCACGGGAACAATAGCTACAGAAATGAACTTCTTTGATTGGGTTGTTGAGCCTTCTGAATCACATCGAACCCTCTCTCTCTCTCTCTCTCTCTCTCTCTCTCTCTCTCTCTCTCTCTCTCTCTCTCTCTCTCTCTCTCTCTCTCTCTCTCTCGAACCGTGTTGGTTCTAGAACTGTTTTGAGTATTTACGTATATATTCGTGTCTCTAAACTAATGTAAAGTTTAAGTACGTTGGCCAGAGGAACGGATTTATATCCATAACTGATCTAGACGAAGATACCTCCATTCGAAATATATGTATGAATAAGCGAATGATATATTCGACCTTGTGACTAAAGCGGTTGATTTTATATGAATAATACTTCCTTTTCTGTTATGGAAATGTATGAAATGTAAGAGTAAGTTGTACATTATCGGGTACATGGATTATGTTAAAATGTATAAATTTCTATAAATATTTTTGTCAGCGCGGCTATATGTTTGTTAGGTATCGTGTGGATCACATAATCCGTCTTATGTGAAATATTTCCTCGGGTATGATAAATTTTTTGATGGGAAGAATTGTTATATATGCAGAATTAAAAGCCATTTCATACCGTAGTAAGCATATGGGACTATCTATAGAGGACCATTACTGAAAGGAGGTTGGATTTTGAGTATAACGGCCCGAAGTGGATGTTGGCCTATATACTATAGTGAAGATAGTGTTATATTGTTCCTTTTACTGTTATGAATGTTACTGCTACTACTACTACTACTACTACTACTAATGATAGTAATACTAAAATAATAATAGCCTCGCTGATTATTACACTTGTCCAATCATCTTCTGAAACCTGTGTCATTGTTATTACTACATTCTTGAACAACACTAGTACTACTACCACCACTACTACTACTATTACTATCACTGCTATTGTACTACTATTACTACCACTCCTGTAACCAACTGGTTGGCGTCGTAGCTGTGGTAGAAAAATGTCACTGTGACAGTGATCCTTTTCATTGGTTATTTTGTATTAGTTATTTCAAGACTCAAATAAAAAAAAATAATCCATTGAGAACCGGAATATAATCTCATTACAATATCTCAGGGGTGGTGTATTTTAAGAGAGAGAGAGAGAGAGAGAGAGAGAGAGAGAGAGAGAGAGTAAAAAACTCCCCAGATCTACCGATTTGCATCAGTTTTAATAAATAAGGCAAAACTTCGTCAGCATCACGGTAAAATGTCACCGGCCAATAACAAGAACCGCTTCTGAATATTTCAGGTTATCTTTACCCGAGAGAGAGAGAGAGAGAGAGAGAGAGAGAGAGAGAGAGAGAGAGAGAGACGTAATTATTTGACGTGGGAAGTAATTCGAGAGAAACATATAGCCTAGCTAGTCTGTTCGCAATCACTCTGTCTTTGGAAAAAGTGCTCTCGCTTCACGAAGGGAGGTGGAAAGAAGAAGAAGAAGAAGAAGAAGAAGAAGAAGAAGATGGAGGAGATGAAGAAGAGACGATAGATCGAATTCCTCCTCATCAATCTTGAAAATCTCATTTGCATCGACAGTGCTTCTTTCGTGATTGGCATTTGGCGTCGATAAACTATGAAGAAAGAGGAGGAGGAAGTGGAGGACTCTGAGAGGACGGTGAGAGGTAGAGGGGGGAGGGGAGGCGGAGGGGTAGAGGGAGGGAAAGTGAGTACGGGGAGGGGTGGGGGAGGTGGGTGTTATGTGATATGTAGTTTCAGTACGATGAGAAGAAAGTCGTTCTTAAAGAGTTCCGTGTTACTCAATTGTTATATCATTTAGTTTATTACCTTTTTTATATCTATAAAGCATTAAGCTTATCAAATTTCCCAGAAGAAGGGTTTTATACAGAAAAACAAGGCAATAACTTACACCTAAGGAGGGTTATAATTGAAAATTGTACCTGCCCGGCCGGGATTTGAACATGGGTCTAGTTACAAACACGCACACACCCGCATACACACATATATATATATATAAATATGTATGATATATATATATATATATATATATATATATATATATATATATATTATATATATATATATATATATATATATATATATATATATATATATATATATATATATATATATATATATATGCAAGCGTATCCAAAATAGCGCGAAGAATTCGAGAAATTAAAAGGGCATTGGTGGCTGTTACAATTGCTCACACACACACACACACACACACACACACACACATATATATATATATATATATATATATATATATATATATATATATATATATATAACGTTAGCCTTTATGAACTCTTTTCAAGCAACCATGGAATTAACCCCCCGAGGAATCCAGTTCCATCTTAAATACGATTGGATTCTCCCTCGACCTTTTCAATCGTTCGCTTAAACTTATAAGTACTTTATATGCTAATTCGTCTTTGCATTCCGAATTCACAATATTGGTTATTTCCTAAATGTCACCCGAGTTTCATCTAAACGTTTAGAAATTGGAAAAGTAAAATAAAAATATCAAAAGAAATATAATTTAGCGTATGATTCAAATAGAGATAGACAATTTGTTAAAAAAAAATAAGCGGTAGTGGTTTAGCGTTGGACTAAAACCAAAGATAACAGTAAAAATGAATGGACATTAGATATTAACGGTACTCTCATGAGGTACAGTAAAAGGAATTAAAGAGGTTGCAGCTAGGGGCCGAAGGGACGCTGAAAAGAACCTTTGTAATGCCTACAGTGCTCCGCGTAAGGTGCACTGACTACACTACTAACGATGCAGTCTTTATCCCTCAGTCCTCCGTAGCAGCCGTGGCGTCAGCACACGATGCTCTGTCTGTAATTGGCTTGCTGACATCATAAAAAAAAATTCATAAACGTCAAGTAAGACGTCCAGTGAAAGAGTGGTTGAAAAAAGCTAGTTCTACACTCCCATGTGAGTTTGTTAAAAGAGTTTAATTTTGGCCCCAAGGACTTTCATATTGTTTATTGAATGTTTTAGTAATTGTTTTTCATTTCAATGTCGATATATATAGGCCTAATATTTTTCTCTTTCATTAAAATGCTTAATACTGATTTGTTTTCATATTAATAATGACTTTTTTTATAATGTGTTACTACAAGTTAACAGCCTTATTTTACTACTGTTCCTTTGTTTCATTTGTGTGTTTAGTAGTCTAATCTCATATCAAAACTGGCTTACATGGGATGTGAGCAAAGAATAAACATGCATAGTCTAATATTGTTTTGTTTTTTCATCAGAATGTTGAATATTATTTTGTTCTTATTTTAAAGATGAATTGCATATATGATGCATAATCATGAATAGACGTATTATAGGCCTATTGTTGTTCTACACTATTTTGCCATAATGAATATTTATTCTCATAATTTGCTTAATCTGTTGCGATGTCCTTTGGATGTTACTTGCCCAAGCAAAGTCTTATTCATATAGATTTCGATGAAATCTACAAGATATTCAGGAATGATGCTGCCACTTTCAGCCTTCATTATACACAATTATTTTTCCTGTGGGAAAAGGCAAAATTATAAATATATATTATTCTGACGACCTTATCAATTATTAAAAAAAAAAAAGTAAATCCGTTAACCATCAATTTGGGTATTAACACTTAAATTTAATAAAACTCAACTCTGTGTTCTTGACTGAAATATCTGTTCGGGGACGGAAAGCGAACTGTAAGCCAGAAAAGTTGCCTCCTCACATTAACGTTGAAGTGCGCATGCGCAGCCGTTTGGCCGGAGATTCATCGATTGAGACGATCTACTTGCTCAGGCAGCCTGCGCAGCCGAGGAAAACTCTGCAGGTTGTTCACATTAACGTTTTTCCTGCACAGGCCGACTGTACAGGCAACTGAACGTTAGTGGCGGCCCTTGCAAAGAGAAAAAAATTATCCCCCAACCCCCATCGTTTAGATAAATTTGAATATTTTACCCAGTGGAAGGCCGTCCTTGCACTGCACGTATTCGTCGGTTATCGTTTGGTGGCGATGATAATTCCGTGGTGCTGAGTTCCTGCAGCACAAATTTTTTGTTACTTTAAAATTGAGCATGTGTGTGGCTACTCTGGCTTGATTAAATGGCATGAACCGTAGCTTCATATATGGAAACAAGCGCTACTTTTTCTCTGGTTTAATCAACCCGGAAATATTAAGACAATTGGATCGTGTGTGGGCAGTTTGTCATTTTGTTAAACCTACTCAGTCGCCCCTGAACCGTCACCGAGGTGAAAACTAATGTACCTGATTCACACAATCGCAGAAACTATTTTGGGTGGTATTCATTGAGCTATATACTGAGCATCCATGTCTGTGGGAGGTGAAAAAGGCCAGAATATCGTGGTCGGAATAAGAGGGAAGCAGCATTCGATATTCCTGTAAAAAAAAAAAAAAAAAAACTCGAGGAGAGGGTTGCCTTTATGGTACTACGATCAGCTGGTTTTGATCAAGAATCAAATGGCTCGACACTCAGTGGCTAATATTAATGAGGCATGGTGAGTAGAATATCCGTACTAGGTCAAGCCATTGTATTCATATTAGGTAATATGCATGAAAATAAGCGTGGTCCTCTAACCAGAACGGATGAACTGATAGAATTACCCGAGTTCTTCCGACCCACTGGCAGGTGATTGCATGTGTGGACGGGTAAGCATTAAGCAACGACTTTGCGACAGTTTCGCCTGGAAAGGATCTCAGCCGCTCTGACCAGAACATGAGTAAGCTATGTACAGGTCTAATTCATTTCATTGTTAGACCCTGCAGCACTATTTGTAGGCCGTTCTGAGTTCAAATCATATAATGAAATATAAAAAATATATATTTCCATGTGATGCAGGCAAATTGGTATAGGCCTAGGCCAGTGCCCTGCCTTTTTATGAACGTAGTAGTGAAAGTAGGCTTTACGGTCCATTTCATAAACAACTGAACCAACCCCAGTTCTAATTTAAACTTGTTCATTAACATTGCATGAGAATAGACATCTCTCTTTAATAGGTAACATGTAGACCGTACTTTTTTTTTTTACGCTGTTTTGCTTCTTTCCTATTCTATACAGCTGCACCTCCTCATTTGCCAGCGGAGTTTCCATCGGTGTCATATAATGTTGCTACGGCGAAGGCAAAGGGAGAATTGAAGACGATGACCTCGAGTTAACAGTCCGACTGACAGTTCTACTGTACTCTTTTCATGTGGACGCTCATCCGTCGAACGGTCGCTGGTGAACTGACAGGTAAACCTGAGTGTGAATACTCGGCCTAATACTGTAGGTGTACGCGTCATCATCATCATTTTCACTTTTACGACAGTATTCCCATGCGCGGTTATGCATGGTAGTATTTCTATCAGTATGCGGTTATTTTTGTACTAAAGTTATTGCTATCAACAGCTATTAGTACTGTACTAAAGTTTATTGCTGTCGGTGTACAATTGTTGTACTGTACTAAATTTTGTTGGATCGGAGTTGGCATCAGCTCTGCGAGACGTTCCCGGCGTGGAGGTTGGTATTAAACTAAAAATTAGTCGAAATTACTTTATAATTTAATTTTTTTTTTTTTACGTAAGTGTTCTGTATGTCTAGGTACAGTTTAGGTTCAAACTTCAAATGGAAAGGTATTTCGGCATACGGTTCCTAGTCCAATACACTTTTCCAATCTTTGCTACAAACCCTTACAGTCGACGAACTTCCATTTGTGTAATTAATCACTGTGTCAGTAGGGGCTCCTTTTATTTTATGGGAAAATAGGCCTAAGTCACTCTACACACTGGAATAGTTCTCGAACTGGGTTCCAGGTGGTTTTGTGTATCGGGATTTGTAACGATTTTTTAATACAAAGCAAAGCCCTTTACTATTTTGTATAGGGAAAGTGACAGAGATAGGCTGTTACAACACTTTTTTTTCCATTCAGAAGTCTCGACATAGTGGAAAACTGTATTGATGGTGTGTGTGTGTGTGTGTGTGTGTGTGTGTGTGTGAGAGAGAGAGAGAGAGAGAGAGAGAGAGAGAGAGAGAGAGAGAGAGAGGAATAAATCTGGTTACTAAGGATAAAGTACGAAGTATGATATCTGTAAGAATTGCTGGTAAACATATAAAAAACTTTACTCCTTAAAACGTGGACTTGGTACTAAAAGCGAACTGTAAAAAGGGCTGTACCGCAGCTATATCCTTTGAGCACGTACCGACCAACGCTTCCTAGGGTTACACTACAACGAGCATTTCCTCATTTCCCACTGAACATGAGAATCAGTCAAGTATCGATAACAGCAGCAGAATCAGCAGCTGCAAGCAGCAGAAGTTAGCCTGGAAATGAAGCTGCTTCGTTCTACGAATATTTCCATTAATTAAGAGTTCAAACGGTTTCAAGCCCCTCTGATCGCGCGGTTCGTTAGTCGAGGGTCGGCCGGGATGAGACTCCGAAACTCACGAGCGAAATATGATTCGAAACTCGATTCAATATCACTCGTATGAGTTCGGTGAAACTTAAGATATGAATTTTTTCATCATCCTTTGTGGCTTTGATGAAAAAAAAATAAAAAGCAAAAATAAAATCGTTTTTGGGGGGAAAATGGGACTATTCAGGTTCATTTTAGGGTCGACATACAGAAGGTTGTTTGGTGATGAGTTGTCTGTGCTTATGAAAAAGCTTTTCTTATAGGCCTACTTATGAATGCAGTTAGCGTCCTTTGGTTGATTAGAATAGCCTGGTAGCAACTGACAGCGTGGCATATCTTTCAAGAAAGGAAACCTATTTCTTACTCCTTTATATAGTTTGAATTATTAAAAAAATTACTTCATGCTAATTCATACCTCGCCCCCATAACTATACGGCATTATTTAACATCCGTTCTTTTCAGCCTACGAAAACTTTTTAGAATTATTTTCTCCATTCATTCGATCTCCAAATTTCCGGGGCAGGTGAGGAGATTAGAGGACTGCACGTCAATAAACGTTTCATTTCCGTAATTCGCTCAATTTTCAAAGGGTTTCTCGACGACGGCTTCCCTTTATGCGGCTCAGTTTTCCCTTCCCAATTAATTGCCGAGAGTAAACGCAGCCGGGCATTCGGTAGCTAATCACTCAAATGTGATGTTTCCTCGGAGACTCAGTACGCCTGCATTCTTTAAATCCCGGCCGCTACGGTTGGGAATTTAGCGTTGTTTACTGTTGGTGTTTGCTTCCGTACGTGTATGTATGTGCTGTTATATGCATTTGTATATGAGTGTGTTTACGTCGACGGTTTGCGGTCTGTAGGCGGGCTAGTTCGAATGTGGGGAGAAAGTTCAAGGACGGTCCGTTGTTGAGAATGGAATATCATAGAACATATCTACTGCACATACTTTTGAACATATATACACATATGTGTGTATTTATATGTTTATATATCTATATATGCAATGTTAGGCGTTTTTTCAAGATATTTTTCTTAGGATAAACGATTCCAGAAAGTGGTATACTTTCTGTTTTTATCGGAAAATTTTTAATGTGCTTAACACCAGCCCTGATCTTGACCGTGATCTTATCTTAGTTTAATAATGACCAGATACGTAGCATCTAGCTCTTAGAGGATCATCAGTAATAACTGTGCTAGTACTACGTAGTTTGGTGCGCTGCCACCAGGGCGGCGCTGCACTACAGAGACTTGAGGCGACCTTCAAACACCCGGGGACAGTGCTTTAGCGTGTCCTGCGATTTTTTTTTTTTTTTTTCGTTCACTATCTTTGCAATGGTACGTTATGTAGCATGAAATTGCAGAAATGGGTACACGAATTCTCCAGGTGAAAATGGAATAACAACATTTTATAAGTAAGCAAGGCGTACTGAAATTTATTTACCCATAATCATTTTTTGAAACTCGGGTAAATGTCTTGTTAGCAGTAACTACTCGTATGTAAACATGTATATTTTCAGCATTATTGTGCCACATAAGTACAGTGGCGATTTATTTATGAATGCGATTTCATTATAAATGCCACATAATATAATAATAAAAGTAAAAACGATCTTGATCGTTATTAAAAACGGTTAGTAGTAAGCAGGTCGATAAGTTACGGGTTGTGTCAACGTCTCGTCTTTAAACATGTTACCGCGAGAGTATTTTAGGACGACGTAAACAAACCGTAGAAAACATCTATTATTCGATTCAAAATGAAAAATGTTTGGATATTTTGTGTAACAGATCCTGGTTTAAATAATGTTTTCGTTAAAGATATGTTTCAATAATTGGTGACGGTAAGAAAATGAAGTTTGGTAGGCTAGGCTAGACCTATGCCCTCAAACTATTTATGTGGGGCGATGCTTATCATTTAAACCTTATTCTTTGTACAGATCAGTTTCGAATGTAAGAAGAAATAATATATCTCTATGGTAAAATTTATCGAATCATAACGTCAATGAAAAAATAGCCGATAAAAATGATAGTAAGGAAAAGAATCTTGGCCAAGCAAAACGCTGGACCTATACCTATTGATTCGACTGGCATTTTAATCGTTTTGTCCTTTTACGAACAATTTTATACCAGATAGGTCAGAATTCCTTTCTTAAAGTCGGTTTGTTTACGAGAAGCGTTCCAGTATTTGGATATAGATACAAATTAGAATGCAAACTTCTTTACCTCAGCTACGACAGACCTCAGAACAATACTATTTCGAAATATATTGTACAGAAATGAATAATTTACTGGTAATGAAATAACATATTCTTATGAAACGAGAGGGAAAAAAAGCATTGCGCTGCCGTGGCGTCTCTGTTCGACTAAGGGTTCCCCGTAGGGGGTTAATGCCGTCAGTGCAGCTCATGCGGTGAACTGTGGGCATTACTTAAGGTTCTTTGCAGCGTGCCTTCGGCCCCTAGCTGCAACCCCTTTCGTTCCTTTTACTGCACCTCCTTTCATATTCTCTTTCTTCCATCTTACTTTCCACCCTCTCCTAACAACTGATTCATAGTGCAACTGCGAGGTTTTCCTCCTGTTACACCTTTCAGACCTTTTACTGTCAATTTCCGTTTCAGCGCTGAATGACATCGTAGGTCCCAGTGCTTGGCCTTTGGCCTAAATTCTATATTCAGTTCAGTTCAATTCTGCTCGACTGGGAGTTACGTTGTGGCTGCGCGGTAACGTGCCACTCTCTCAAACTCAAAAGTCAGATTTCTGCCAGATTTCCATAAACATATAATTTCAAAAATACTTTTTTTTATTAAAATATCCTGGTAACCGAAACTGTTACCATAAAACGTGCATTGAAAAACGTTTTGCGCAAAATAAATATTTATATTTACATAAGTTTAATAAGACGGATCGTGAAACTTTGTACGTGATATGCGGGAAACTACTTTAGTCGCTTAGCCTGAGAATGACTCGGAATTCCACACACACACACACGCACACCCACATATATATCTATATATCTATATATATATATATATATATATATATATATATATATATATATATTTATTTATATATATAAACACATATGTATATGTATAATATATATACTTATGTGTGTGTGTTTGTATTAGTATGTACGTAGAATTCTGGCATCATTAAAGATTCATGGATTAATGTATTACCTTCAGTAACACAGATATTTGGTTATCTGTTAAAGATTACGGTCTTGAAGCTTTTGTCAAAATGATGGAAAATGAACGTAAGAATTTATAATTTTGTTGTGGTATACTTGACCTACTAAGTGAATGAATTTTGCTTTCGTGTTTGGGGAGAGAGAGAGAGAGAGAGAGAGAGAGAGAGAGAGAGAGAGAGAGAGAGAGAGAGAGAGAGAGAGAGAGAGGTTGGGGTAGGTAGAAATGTCCATGGTGCTTTCAATGACTTTTATTAATATATTTATATATAGGGTGTGTATATCAGTTTGTGTATGTAGATTGATTAAAAGAGAGAGAGAGAGAGAGAGAGAGAGAGAGAGAGAGAGAGAGAGAGAGAGAGAGAGAGAGAGAGAGGTTGGGCCAGGTAGAAATATCCATGGTGCTTTCAGTGACTTTTTTTTAATATATTTATATAGAGGTTGTGTATATTAGTTCTGTATATGTAGATTGATTGAGAGAGAGAGAGATAATTAAACAATTTACTAATCTAGATTACTATGTTTGTTAGACAGTTCCCAAACAGTTAGAAGTTTCAAAGGAGACTTTTATCCCTTGAGAGAGACAAACAGACAGTTATACAGACAGACAGATACAAATCTCTGAACCGTACAGACTGCAAACCTCTCTTGAAATACAATTCAGTAAAACAGACATATTTACAATGCTTGCATGATGCGTGGCAATTTTTATTCGAAAATAATGGGTTCATTTCCACGACAGTGTTATTCCTAACAGGTAAATTTTAAGTTTTTAAAAATATTTAATTTGTCAATTATAATTTTTTTTCTCATTTGCAAGAAGTTGTTTTTCTCTCCAGCATTGCAGAACTTTCTCTTTACTTCTCCCTTCCGTTATCCTTCCTTCTCTCTACCCCTTGTTCTCTTTCCTCGGATTTATTGCTCTACGTACAAAACTTGTTCACGAAGTAATGCATTTCACGGAGCTTTATTGTTTGCGATATGTAACTACTTCCAGGCTGCTGCGTTCCATGAGAGGAAAAAAATAAAAGTGGAAAAATGAATAGTCATATTCCCCTTTGGTACACAGACCCGCTCTTGATTGGCTGCTGTTTGTTCACTTCGTATTTTGCAGCTTTGCCTTTAGACTTTTCCTCTCATTTTTTAAAATCTATTTTAGTTTTC
>JANJGK010000041.1:17696208-17698297 GCA_039081455.1 Macrobrachium rosenbergii
TAAAGGATATGCATAATAGTTCTCCTGTATGTGTAGATTGATTATAAAAAGAGAGAGAGAGAGAGAGAGAGAGAGAGATTGGGGTAGGTCCACCGTCTTTCTTAGGTAGAGATATTGCCCATGGTGGTTTCAATGAGTACTGTTTTATTTATTTGCCAATGTATTTATTTATTATTTGTTTATTTCGGAAGAATATAGAATATGTACATAAACCTATTCAGAAATCTTTCTATGAATTATAATTCATTTGTAATATTTATACCTTAATCTCTAATGAATATCTACTCTTATTCTAATAAAAGATTACTCTCCTTGATATAATGTCTCTTTCTCTCTCTCGTGTATATTTTACTCTCTGTAGCACAACCTCTTCACAATACAAGTATTTTTTTATTTTCTGTAATGACTCTCTCTCTCTCTCTCTCTCTCTCTCTCTCTCTCTCTCTCTCTCTCTCTCTCTCTCCTCTCTCTCTCTCTCTCTCTCTCTCTCTTTATATATATCTACATTATATATATATATATATATATATATATATATATATATATATATATATATATATATATATATATATATATAGCAACTGGCTTATCTCTCAATATTCATATCTATTTTACATATATACTATATATATATATATATATATATATATATATATATATATATATATAAAATATGCATATATACAGTATATATATACACATACATACATATACACGTATATGTGTAGATATATACATAAATATTCATTATAACATATATGCATGTTTATTTACACACACATATATATATATACATATATATATATATATATATATATATATATATATATATATATATATATATATATATATTTAGATATATATATATATAATTAATAACCACTCAATACTTTACATGCTGAATCACTCAGGACATCCCAGCTAATCATTATCTTCGCTGAAACATCCTATTACCCAAATGACTCCAACCGCAAACGTTAATTAGATTTCCTCAATTTGCTGCAATTCTCCAAACTTCCCCCTTGCTATGCAGACATCAGGGATAATTGCCATTTAAGATTTCATTGTGTAATTGTTCATTTAATTTGATTTATCCTTTGTTGTTGATTGGGAGTCGTTTTAGAATTAGATTTACTGTATGGAAATGGAAGCGTGGAGTCTGTGATGAAGGCGATGAGGATGGTGATGATGGTGCAGAGATGAGATCGAGGATGTATGAATCGCAGAGAAGAAAGGAATAAGCTAAAAAAAGAAAAAAATATATGAGAATTATTTGGAAAAATAAAAGATGAAAATGAAGAGGATTAGACTGTGGAAAGTTCATTACTGGTTGGATGACCGGGCAGAGTCGAGGGTCGATAATACGGTTAGATTTTATCTGAAAAATTAATATAAAGAGTAAGTTATAGGTAACACGTTCTTTGGCGTTGCGGTTGGGATGAGATTACTGACGAATGGCACTGAGAGAGGAAATGATTACGAAGGTAAAATGATAAAAAAAAAGAGAACCTATGGCATTAAATCTTTGAAAGGCCAAAGATTTACAAAGCCCAGCCCTTCTGTATATTAGCGTAGCTTCCTGCGCTGCAAAAGAGGAATGAGGTTTCTTAACTTTAAGAGTTATGTTTGAATAAAGAAACTTCTTAATGACGCAAAGAGGAAAAAAAATCAGCTGTAGAAACTGGTACGCAACGGAGAGAATTTGATTATGAAATAACAGAAGAGAAATAAAAACAAATAGCTTATTCTGTACATATTTCAAGAAGACAATTCAAGTCAATTCCAACTCAGAGACGAACAAAGAACAAATATAAAAAATATTCTGAAGCAGAGACGAACAAAGAACAACAAAACATATTCCCAGGCTTCAGAAATTCACGTGCTGAAAGAAACAACAACATCGATAAATAAATAAAAAAATAAACGAAAGTTATTCTGAATGTGAAAAAAGCTTCGGGTCACCTTTGATGTCTTAATAGATATCTGTTTCTCCGTCGTTGGGACCCGGAGTAATATGGATGATCAAGAAACCTGCTTCTTCGCCCGTACGTCACATGCACTTCCTTGATCAAAGTCTTCATTCTCGGAT
>JANJGK010000041.1:17698397-17708397 GCA_039081455.1 Macrobrachium rosenbergii
CCAAATGTTTCTTTAGTTTCCGATTCCTATAGACTTTTTTCTTCTAAAAAGCGTTTCTAACACTTCCCTCTGGGTTAGAACCGATTCGTTTTTATTCTACTTCTCTTTCATTTTTCATTAAACTAATGGAGAACATTCATTTGCTTCTTCATTTGTGAATACTTATAAAATATATTTATAATAAACATCCAGTATTTTTTTCAAGAAAGAAAACGGAATTCTAGGTTTTTTGTAATCAGAGACACCTTTCGATCGAAGACTCCTTTCAATATGGACGCCTCTCTTGTAGACGTAGGGGAGCAGGCCATCTAGATGCGCAATTTATCTACTCTTTTTTTTTTTATTTCTACTTCTTTTTATTTGTGTTTTTTGGATATTGGGCTGAGATTCCGAAGTTTTCGAAGGATGAAGTTCTCTCTCTCTCTCTCTCTCTCTCTCTCTCTCTCTCTCTCTCTCTCTCTCTCTTTGCATTTTATTTCTTAACGTTTAAGTGTGGCTAAGTAACTAAAGGAAATTAATGAGGAGATATCGTATGTATGTTCATGTGTTAATATTACCTATGAATATACTCATTTGTAATGTGTTCATTTTAATGTACTAGTATGTGTAAAAAACATCAATATATGCTTTCGTCATTTTATATGTCAAGATAGATATATGATGCTCAGAGAGAGAGAGAGAGAGAGAGAGAGAGAGAGAGAGAGAGAGAGAGAGAGAGAGAGAGATTAAAAGGTGACACTCAAATGAATATAAACACAGGAAGCATAATATGACTTCCCAACTTCAAAGATTAAGATAGTGGGGAGAGAGAGAGAGAGAGGGTAACACTCAATTGAATATAAACACAAGAAGCATAATATTACTTCCCAACTTTATAGAGAGAGAGAGAGAGAAAATGAGAGAGAATAAAAAGAATAAGACAATGGGAAGGCATGTGATAAATTCCATTCCGTAGTAGTGGTAGTTTTTTTTTTTGTGACGGTTAGGGTCTAAGGCGGGGGAGGGGGGAGGGGGGAGAACGGTTATTAGTGGGTCCCAGAGCAGGATCTTTATTTCTATTACTTAAACCATAACCGTAAGTCACTGTCTATTACCGTCTATTACCTTAGCGACAGGCATCCACTGCTTCGAGGCAACCGCTCTTTTTTTTTTTTTTTAACTCCTATCCACTCCTACTCCTGTGATTGTCTCCGCTTCTTGTTTTTGTTTCTTTGTTTTCCTTCCTTTCACGATCTTCTTATGTTTTTCAATAGATTTTTATTTAGATTCCAGAGAAGATTTATTCTCAGAGAATCTTCAGGAAATTATTTTTCATTCTATTTACATAGCGATACCATAATTGTCAGTATTTTAACCAGCTTTTATCACTTTAATATATGTTTTATGATTGCGCATATTTAAAAGGATTTTTCAACTGATATGCAATTCTTTTTATTTTTTTATTTCCAAAGTGATCCAAGATCCTTTGGTGTGATGCAGGATAATTTTAGCTTCCAATTCCTTTTATTTTTCATTCAAGCATTTCCAAAGTGATCCAAGATCCTTTGGTATAATGCAGGATAATTTTAGTTTCCAATTCCTTTTATTTTTCATTCAAGCATTTCCAAAGTGATCCAAGATCCTTTGGTATAGTGCAGGATAATTTTAGCTTCCAATTCCTTTTATTTTTCATTCAAGCATTTCCAAAGTGATCCAAGATCCTTTGGTATAATGCAGGATAATTTTAGCTTCCTATATCGATAATTGAGCTATGCTTATCGCAGATATGCTATAATTGTTTTTTTCATTGGAGACCAACAGTTATCCTTAATTACGGGCCAGGTACATAAATATATATTTTGGGTTAGGTTTCAATAATAAGTTTTTATTTAGATATATGTTAACTTTTACTAATATATACAAACACGCATACATACACACACACACACACGCACACATATATATGCATATATATATGGTACTGTAGGTCTCTATAACCTACTTATCTAAGTCTTTTACAAACGTTAGAAAATTACATGTAATGAATAAAAGTTAATTAAAAAACAATCCATTGCTAGTTTAGTTGTTCATATAACTCTCGAATCTCTGTTTAAACGATTGGCATTTCTTTCTGAGAGACGTGGCATAACTGAGACTGGAATTAAGGCCGGTGTTCTTGATTACTGAATAGCCTCAAGTGTTAGTTCCGGCGATTGTTGCGCAGTTCCAGTAGAGTTTGTTATACGGTAATCTTGTAACTTTTTTTTTTAGCTGATAGGTAAGATGGGTGAAAGAAGAATGATGTCAGTTGGCTAACTAACCATGGTAGGGAATAGTTTAGAAAGTTATACAGCCTATTAGTAAGAATAATGTAAAGTGTGGTTGAGCCACAATTTTATTTAGATAAAGGTACAAATTTTCTTACTATGGCCTTAATATTAACATATTACAAAAATTATTTTACGCTATATTAACATAGTGAATTGTACAGATTATATATTTTAAATTTTATTTCTTAATAGTATAATTCTATTTAGATGTAGTTGCAATTTTTCTTATATTAACCTTAATATTAACTGTTATAATAATGATTTTGTAACTTGTGTGCAAGGAAAAGGTACATTGCGAAAGCAGATGGAACATTCGACAAAGATTTGAAATTATTTTAGCAGATACACAAATGACCTTATTGTTAAAAAGTCTTTCTCAGCAAAAAATTTGTTGTTTTCAAAAGTCTTATGAAATCTGCCGTGTCTCTCTTAATAACACTTCGTTTGACATAGCATTTAACCAATGAATCCAGTCTAAACTTAGACTTTTGCTACTTCCTTTCACTGGGAACTATTTCTACTACCACGTTGGCGTTCTGAAGGAACTGGGAATCTACTGCTGTCTCCGTAGTATCTGATATCGAAGTCTGTGAGTGTGCACCTGCGTCTAATATGTTAGTATTTATTTCTAATACCCCAGTATCTACTACGGTTTACAACCGAAGGGGCATTGTAGAACACACACACACCTCATTTATCCAGTATCTTCTGTTTTTAAGAAAATGTCTCGAGTATAGATGAATATTGTTGATTTGAAAGATTATTCTGGGAAATATGGACTGAGTGACTTCTGATTAAGGTAATACACTTTTTTTGGATGCTAGTGAACATTTTGGGTACTTACTGTGGTAATATGCCCTAAAATCATGTCTCTTCTCCGATATTCCCAAACATTATTCAGTTGAAACGGGATATTTAATAAAAACGTTTTATCATGTTATGTAAAAATACATCCTTTAATGTCTACATATTTTTTTCATCATAAAATTTTAAAAAATGTGAAGTCCTTCGCAGATATATAGTAAAGAAACTAGGTGCCCAACCTTATGCATATTATGAAAGATAGAATTATATTCCTGTCAAGTTCCATGGAGAGGCTTTCACTCGATTTGCATGCCAAAATGGAAGTTTACGATTTACTTGTGATGTGACATTAGTCACTTTTGATTACTGCATAACAAATTTTCCTCACCTGCCAAAGCACTCATCAACCTGTTTCTTTTCATCCCATCTGATTAATGATATCTCATGATTCAGAGAAGTAAACGTTCCATTTTAACCTCTCTCTCTCTCTCTCTCTCTCTCTCTCTCTCTCTCTCTCTATCTCTCTCTCTCTCTCTCTCTCTCTCTCTCTCTCTCTCTCTCTCTCTCTCTCTTCAGAAAATATCCGCCCACCGTTCTTCTTTCGCAACAAGCTGAATAGGTTCATTTTCCCGACGACGTGTTTGAAGAAAGTTAACTAGATTACTTGACCTGATGATCCCAACTGTCTGCCCTTAGACCACCGGGGGAATTTTGAGAAGTAGGGAAAAATCGAGAAGGCTGGTAAATAGCCAGAAATTCCTCGTAAGGGTTAAACTCGGGAGAATCCGAAATAAAAGAGGATGCAGGGTGGTAAAAATAGGAGAGAGAGAGAGAGAGAGAGAGAGAGAGAGAGAGAGAGAGAGAGAGAGAGAGAGAGAGAGAGAGAGAGGAGGAGGAGGAGGAGGGGGAGAAGGAGGAGGAAGGAAAGACATAGAGATGTTATCACGTGTTTCTCATATATCTTTTCCATTCCATTGATGAGAGAGAGAGAGAGAGAGAGAGAGAGAGAGAGAGAGAGAGAGAGAGAGAGAGAGAAGGTTCCCTTGAATAATTAAAATATAGAAATACTTGACATAAATATTAAAAATTAATAATGACCGTGAAGTATGCCATTCACCCACAAAAATTAGTACAAACAATTTATATCCGAAACATATTTATCTTCAACTAAACAGCCTCAGTATCCAATATCACCGTGGAAGCCGTACGCTGATGCGTCGGTGCGTCCGCGTCTGTTTCTCTGCGTCTGTGAGACGGAGCAAGTAACAGCCCCTAATCACATTAGCTTCATCAAGAGAGTATTTATGAACGTCCCAGAGGTGTTCAGCTCCGGACGGATCTATTAGAGAGCGCGCTGCCGTAGGGAGATGGAGGAAAGGAATGAGGGAAAAGGGAGGATGGAAATGGGGAGGAAATAAGGGAGAGACGTAGGAGATTAAATTATACGACGAAAGGGAGAAGGAAGAAAGGGGGAGAAGGGAGAACGAGAGAGAAGGTTGATGTGAGGAAGAGTTTAGGGGGGACCGATGAAAAGGTAGGAGGAATCCTCCTAAACGTGAATAAAATGAGGGGAATGAGAAGGGAGGAGAGAAGCACATTGACAGATATGGGATGGGGGGGAGAGAGAGAGAGAGAGAGAGAGAGAGAGAGAGAGAGAGAGAGAGAGAGAGAGAGAGGAAGCTTCTCTAGGGCGCACGAGAGGGAGGAGCGTGTCATAAAGATGGCTTAAATGCATTATGATGGATGTATTGCTCACGCAGAAGGCTGCTCCCTGAAGCGCTCACTCGAAATGCGTTCAGGAGAGAAGAAATGCGTATAATTAGGTGGATGTCAACGCGCGCGCGCACGCGCATACATACGTAAGCGAACACCAGTGGAATAATATATTTAACCCTTGCCTCTTATTACTAGATCGCAGAAGTAAACAAGAAAGGCCTTTTCGAAAATTCATCCAGAAAAATTATATATCGCAAGTTTCTGGCAATGTTCTTGCAAAAATGGAACTCGGTCTATATCCACGTGAAGTTTTCCGTTAAGAATTAAGTGAAAGACATAACGTTTATTTTGAACCGCTGTAAAATATTTCTTTTCATCCAAAACTTACCGGTTATTATTCATGGAATATTGGTTATTCACTGAAAGCATTCGCCGTGTTAACTGGAAAGCTTGAATCATCAGCTGTAATGTTCAGAGTTAGTGGCAATACTTTTGATCACCTATGGAATATTCAGGTCATTAACAGTTAACCTCGATATGAACTGCAATTATGCATCACTAGTCTTGCCTTTAAGCCTTCATTAATGGCGAATTCATTATCAATCCTTTCCATTTTAGATTTCTATAAAAGAAAACTATTGTGCCCGGCTTTGTCTGTCCGTCCGCACTTTATTCTGTCCGCACTTTATTCTGTCCGCACTTTTTTCTGTCCGAACTTTTCTGTCCTCCCTCAGATCTTAAAAACTACTGAGGCTAGAGGGCTGCAAATTGGTATGTTGATCATCCACCCTCCAATCATCAAACATACCAAATTACAGCCCTCTGGCCTCAGTAGTTTTTATTTTATTTAAGGTTAAATTTAGCCATAATCGTACTTCTGGCAACGATATAGGTAAGCCACCACCGGGCCGTGGTTAAAGTTTCATGGGGCGCGGCTCATACAGCATTATACCGAGACCACCGAAAGATAAATCTATTTTCGGTGGCCTTGATTATACGCTGTAGCGGCTGTACAGAAAATTCGATTGCGCCGAAGAAACGTCGGCGCATCTTTTACTTGTTTAAGCCTTCCTTACGTTATCGAAGTCATCATCACTGCCATTTCTGATCACCACTGGGATACAGAAATATTCCGCAGTACTGTTGCGAATTTTTCACGAATTCGTCAGCAATAATTTTTCGAATAAATCGGGATATGGTGAATTTGTCGAATTCATTACTTATAATTATTCCATGAATATTTAGCTTATCCCCAAAATTGGTTTACTGCAGCATTGTAAATACTCAACCGAAAAAATATAAATAATTAGTAGTACCGTTTCCCTACTATGCCTGCAATATTGATTAAATCGTGGAAATCATCCGTCATTATCATCTGGAATACTGAATTTACTGCAAGCCTTGTTTCCAATCAAACACATAATGCTTGCCTTCATTAGCAGTATTAAGTCTCGTCATTGCAAGAGATATACGTATCATCTAATGGAATACTTGACAGAGTCCTCTGAAGATCGTCTTCACGACAAGCACCGCTGCTTCCATGCTTGCCTTAGGTATTTTGGTTTCGTCATCAGTGCTTGTAGTTACTCGTATAATGGGAATACTTAATTCATAATCAGCATAAATTGTAGTATTCCTTGGGGTGCTTCATTCGTCATCAACATAAGTCTTACTCGTTCCTGGAGTAATATATTCATTACCAATTTGATATCGTCTGCTTCTTAATATTAGGATGTATCACTAACTTCCCTACAGATTCGAGTTTTTTAATTGTTCCTTTGTAATTTGAGAAGGATTTCACCATTTCCTCAGTTGTTTTCAATTTTTTTTTCTTCAGATGTACTCTTCCTACTTCTGCGTTTCTGTATTCCGGCATTTTACCTTTTTCAAAAAGAATCGAAATCTTTCTTGAATGTTTAACCTCATCCTTTAATAGTGGACCAGCTAAAAGTTTAAATTCTTGTTTCCCGTGGTATTAATGTACAAGGAAAAAGGTATAGGTTATGTATTCATGTGACCACATCATTCACACACTCGTATATGTATTTATATGCATATATATATTGTATATATATATTATAAATATATATGTATATATTATATAATATATATATATATATATATATATATATATATATATATATATATATATATATATATATATATATATATTAAACACATACATATATAGACAGACTCGCGCGCCTATTATCGAATTAAACGATGGAGTCCCTACGGTTTATCTTGCGAGACCGAAGCATATTCCTGGGGATAATAGATTCCGCCTCAGACCTCTGCAGCAGCTTCCCTCATTCCTATGCCACGCTTGCTTATCAGATTAAGAGGTGCCACCTCTCATTACTCCTGAGGAGATGTGTGTAGCATCTGTAAGGAGCCAATAGGAAGGCGATCGACTTATGGCCGAAGGTGTATCGACTCCCGCTCGTCGAAGTAAACATGCATGAATACGCACTTCTGTAAGACGTGTTTATGCGTCTCCGGTGGTTTTGTTACCATACAAATAAATATTCACTTAAATACACAAGTACGCGTGGGGAATATTTTTTTTTATTTTTTATTTTTTGCGTATTACTGTTATCTGAAAAATCGTTTGTCCGACAGAGAAGCATCCGTGGTCGATATTTAGACAGACAGAAAGGAGAGAGAGAGAGAGAGAGAGAGAGAGAGAGAGAGAGAGAGAGAGAGAGAGAGAGAGAGAGAGATTAGCTTATTAAATTTGTGTCTTGGACGTGAAGAGATCATTGGGGGATGTTCCCATGACGCATTCTTCTTGAGTCTTTTTTTCTTTTTTTTAACATTTAGGAAATGCAATTGCTTTTGGCCTTCACAATATAATAAGTCCATACTGAACCATATCTCATAAGGTTTTATTCTTACTCAGCGAAATTGACAAAGTAACTCATTTCATTCTTTTGGCTTTACACAGAGGACCCTAAAATTCACGTTTAATTTAAGAGTACGGTTATGTTACAAGGGAAATTTATGATAGCTATGTGTTAACAACAGCTCACTACCAACAGAAAACGTAAAACTTTTAACGTCATCCATAAGATCACCATTAGCTTTTTTTATATGGCAAGTTATCTCCCCCTGAGACCTTTTAAATTCCCCCTGCTCCCGCCCCCCCCCTTTATTTTTTTATGGATTCCAGACTCAAGTCTGGCCCTCAGAATTAAGCCCCGCAGGTCATAAAAAGGGTATCCAACGAAATTCTTTAAAGCCGATAATCCCACTAGATCCAACGGCCTTAAAGGTCTTACGAACATCTGGAGAAGTCGCCTTATTTCCTTGGTTTGTGTTTGACTGTCCCTTGCATGACATTGATGGTCGATATATCATAATATAGGAAAAGGGTTTTTTTTTTGGGGGGGGGAGGGGGTTGGGTGTCGGGTGTGTGGTCTAGGCTAGGGTGTATTTATTTATTTTGGTTTTTTCGGATAGGCCTGACGGTAACGACTTTTCAAGATGAGGGTGCGACGAAAAGTTTGATTAAAAAGAATCTCAGGAAGGGTCTCGAAATATCTCAAGATACGTCATTTCCCGTATGTCAGAGAATTAGGGTATTACTGACCCCAAAAATGTCACGATTCATTGAAATAGGACATCAATAATTCACATGATAATGCAGTGAATAATTCCGATGTCATAATGCATTGGGGTTGGGTTACACTTTTCTAAATGTACTGTTAACCAACGAATGAGCGCACATTTTTTGTTCTAATGCTAATGTCTGTCGCCACATATTTTGTTCACAAACAAAGTTTTCACATTCCATAGTGAAACCTGAATTCACATAAATAAACAATTTTAATTTTACACGAGCCAGAAGTTACACGAGTCCAACTGTTGGTAATGTCTATAACTTGAATAAATACAATAACTAACCGTATATTTTATATTTGCTTTTAACTGACATTCAAGACGTTCAAGATTAGACTAACTGACAAATGGCCTTAACGTTTTCACTATTAAACAGACCTAGCTTGCATGTGTTTAATATTTAGTAACCGTTCAGTCAAGTTGTGCCGGCCAGTTAGGTTAGATTTCTCTCTCTCTCTCTCTCTCTCTCTCTCTCTCTCTCTCTCTCTCTCTCTCTCTCTGAATGTTTGTACAACACCCTTATAAAGTTAAATGGCCTTTACCAGTTTCGATTTTTTTTCCTTGGGGTGGGGAGGGGGGGCAAAAATCGTGGGTAGGCCTTCATTGTATACTTTTTAATTATCAGTGACCAAAATATGTAAAATTTTCATTACAATGGGTTGCAAATGCGCTCATTCACTGAGCAGAAATATCTCAATTTTTCTGAACGATAAAACCTAAACCATTTTTATGAAGGTTAATCCTGTATAACTTAACGTGGTCATGGGGTCGATGAACCAGCTGACCTGATCTTTTTCTTATTATGCTTATTCCGCTGATGAAATTTATTCTCTGCCCGTCTTGGCTCAGGTTCAGAAATTTAACCTTATTCCAGTTAAGATGGGTCAGTTTTTAGAGCTTCCCTGAATTTCAAATGGCAAAACTCCATATGAATTTTTTTTTATAGAGGATAATTTTTTCATTTTCTTTGAAATTAGTAAGTAAACATTTCTCGATCTTTTAACTGAGCTGAAAATATTTGTATATAACTTGAAGTCAGATGATATTGCTTGTGTTTAACGGATAAATTAAACGCATCTTAGAATATGTTAAAATATTTTAGCTAAAAAGTAAGATACCTTTTACGCTTTTTATTTATTTACTTACTATTATTATTTTTTTTTTTTTGCTTAACATGCCGTCAGGATATCCTTTGAGAATCGAGTGCCTGAATTATCCGTCAGTAATACTGTAAGTGTATGTGAAGAATATACAGTATATAAAACAACATTATTAATTCACAGTTATCCGACACAAACGGCCTAGCGAGGGACCGATTGCTTTTCTCAATATGCACTTGAGTAAACCATGACTTAATAATGTAAGTTAAGTACTTACTTAAGTACTTATTTATTTGAGTAAGTCACGGATCTTGAGTTCTGAGAGTCATTATTTTTTGTGAATGAAGTTCCTCAGGATAATAATAATAATAATAATAATAATAATAATAATAATAATAATAATAATAATAATAATAATAATAATAATAATTCTTACTATTATTATTATTA
>JANJGK010000041.1:17715897-17745897 GCA_039081455.1 Macrobrachium rosenbergii
GATTTAAGCCTATCAACAATGTTATTTTGCTTACCAAATAACTGGGATTCTGTTGGGGAAGAAATGACATCACATGCACCTCGGACCTAAGGTCCTGCAGTGAGTGGGGAGAAGCTGTAGAAGAAGGTCTAGAATACTTTCGAGACTTTACTATTCGTATTTTTTCTGAATATGGGTTCTTTGGCACATATTCGCCAACAGGAGAAAACACGTGGATAAGTGCAATAAGCATAAAAGAGGAAAAGTTAAAAAAAAAACCATCAAACATTTTCGGAACAATTAAAAACCGAGAAACAATAGAAGAATAACGCGTAGAATACTTTCGAGACTTTACTATTCATAAAGGTTCTGAATATGGGTTCCTTGTCACATATTCACCAACAGGAGAAAACACGTGGATAAGTGTAATAAGCAGAAAAGAGGGGAAGTAAAAAAAAAAAAAAGACATCAAATACATTTTCGGAACAGTTAAAATCCATGGAAAATATGTTTAAATATCATCATTGCAAAAATGGACTAAACCCCGGTAGTGATACTATCAAAAACCTATCTACCTATATTGGGCACTTTATTGTATTCCTTTGCTGAATGGTGCAATGACTAATTCTGTTCGTTGCCGTACTTTTTTCAGACTACGCATTCCGAACAGAGAAATGACTTCCTCCAGGGAAGTGGCAAGCTGCGAAAACTGTACATTTAAATGTAAATGTAAACCATGTGAGAATGAATGAAATGTAAATATAGTTTAAGTATGCACTTGTGTGTAGTTGAAATATTTTGTGTAGTTATGAAACAAATTGTAGTCGTACTTGCGTGTATATAGATATATACATACATACTTAGCCTATATATATATATATATATATATATATATATATATATATATATATATATATATATATATATATATATATACATATATTTATATGTATATATATATGTATATTTATATATACATACATATATATGTAATTATATATGTATACTAATGGGGATTTTAATCTGCCACATATGGGTATTTGTACATGACAGATGATATATTTCTATGGCATCTCGTTTAAATGTAACAATAAACACTTTCAATTATATTGTAGAAATTTTTCTTATTGATCGACAGATTACATAATTTATATCAACCTTTTCTTTGTCAGTTTCCTTATAACCCATGTTAAATGTCACAGAAAGTTCTATTCTCTCAACCACAAAACTCACTAACAGCTATGGCAGCACTATTTATGTATACTATACCTCCTAATTGCGTTCGCATTTTGGTCTGAGAAATAAGAAGCTGTCTCGGTAAAGGCTACCCGGTGAACCGAGAGTCTGTTCTGACGTCACAAATTAATCCCCCGCCTGGCTCACCCCCAATTGACTTGCGTGTGGGTTGACCTCCCTTTTCTTTGGACCTTGCAATCCACTTATAAATACCAATGCAATCCACTTATAAATACCAATGGTTCTACTTTACTATGTTGTATAATACTAAAAGGGTAACCTTTAATCATTTATAATGCAAAATGAGGAAGGAGTGGAGTAAAAGTTAGGTATAACTTAGTTTCACCAGATCGCTGAGCTGATTAACAGCTCTCATAGGGCTGGCCCGAAGGTTTAGACTTCTTTTACGTGGCTAAGAACCAATTGGTTACCTAGCAACGGGACCTACAGCTTATTGTGGAATGCGAACCACATTATAGCGAGAAATGAATTTCTATCACCCGAAATAGATTCCTCTAATTCTTCCTTGGCCGGCCGGAGAATCGAACCCGGACCTAGGAGAGTGCTAGCCGACTACGATATCGACCCATCCAATGAGGAACTAGGAGTGGAGTAGAAGTTATGGAAAATAAGATTATAAAACATAGGTAACGGCAGAAAAAATTAAGAAATGGAAGAGAAACATGAGAAGGAAAGAAGGAGATGGGGAATAAGCAGGATGAAAAGTAGTAGGATAAAAGGGATACGAATCAGAGTAAGGAGTAGAAGCAAAAGGACCAAGAGGATAAAAAAAGAAATAATAAAACAGAACACAAGCCAAGTAACCGGGCAGTACAACCCAAGCGCTGCTTGCGAAGTCGTATATGGCCGGCAATTTCCAGCGTCGTAAATGGAATAAATTCGGTACTTTTCGCAGCCCGAAACCTGCCGTAAAGTGAGGAGATAAAACTGAGTTATACCGTTCCTTAATATCGTCTTTCCTTATCATTAAATTCACGGACGCCTGGAAGGAAATAGAACAAAATAAAAAGAAAATGAATGGAATTATCATGACACTGCGTGGTTATGATGGAGGTGGGAAAATTCCATGAAATTGTTAGGTAGACAGTTTTTTTTTATTGTAGAGTAGTAAGGAAATGGTAATAAAAAAGAATGAATTGTTTCGTAACATGACAATTATGATGTAAGTGGGGAAATAACCTTGAAGTGGGCATAACGCACCAGCGAATAAAATTGGTGATAATTATAAAGATAGGAAATAGGAAATAAAGTTAACAAATGCAGCAAAGCCGGCAAAAATCATACACGCCACACGCTTTACCATTCGAAGAAATATGGCGTCATAAAACACGAAGTACGCGATCAAGTAAGGGCTCTCAATACAGGCGTCGATCGGATCTTATGAAGTTATTGCCGATAGATGGTGGGCCAGTAGCCACTCCACTGTCCTCCCCGTATTCAAAACTCCTTGGGAGCAGCTAAGCACGCCTGCGTTTAGTATAGCGCGTTAGTGTGTTCTTTGGCGACGTAACAGTGCGGATAGCGGTCGATTTCGTGATACCTGTAGAGGTGGAACTAATTCCTCTCTGGTGGAACTTCTGATTGACGCTTGGTGGTTTCGAGGATGGCGTAAGCCGAATTGTGTCGACCCATCCAGCATCTGCAGACCATGTTACTTAACGGTTATGCTTTAGCTTGTAAGAACTTCGTAGCTTCTGTTAATAGGAGTTTAATAGTTCTTGGATTAGGTTAGTTCATGTATGGTTGTATTAGGCTTATTCCTGTTCATATTTCATGAACTAAGCTTTTTTTATTTATATTTTAAAACTGATCAATTTAACTTTATTTTTTATATTTTGAATGTATCGTGTGTTTTCCTAAAGATTTTGGCGCACTGACGATTATAGCAGATTTGAATATCATAAAGTGAACTGCGTTTCATGGACAACATTGAATACTTGTCCTTGATTTTTTAAATTTCAGGTTTTAATCAATATCTGGTTTATTTTTGGTACTACAAATTTTATATTTTTCAGGAGCACGAGATTTGTGGTGGTCCATGAAGATGTTCGTGATTTCAAAACTATGTTATGAAGCAAAGGTAACTTTTAAAGAAACGACACAGGAGAAATATAAAACTGAAGTCAAAACCCTTAAGCCAAGATGTTTTATCTCAAGATACACGGAAAAGGGTTTCTTCACTAACTAGGATTCGTTTATTAAAACCAAGATGAGGTACGCAGTAAACCAAACCAAACCAACCCCCCCCCTTTTTTTTAACTCCACCCCTACAGGGGCGGTGCCCCTGTATGGGCGGAGGCCCCTCCCATGCCTTGTTCCATAGGTCTTAGGACCTATGGGCAGTGCATGGAAGGTTCAAACAAACAGCCAACCAAATAATTCATTTTTCCTTTCATGTGGCAAGTGAATCAGTGTAGCCAATTTTAGAAGTTAACGTACCTTTTCTAATATAACTGCTTATAATGCAACTTTAGGGAATTTTTAATTTTCCCCAGAATTTTGCTAGAACTTATGAGAATTCTTCATTTTTTCTCCCAGAATTTTGCTGGTTTTAGTGAAGACGTTTCAAAGTAAATTTAAAGTTGTGTATTCAAGTTATGGTAATGAGCTAGTTCAGAGTTAAATTTCAGTAAGCTAAATTTTTCAAGAGATTAAAGTTAATACTGCTTTAGGTTATAGTCTAAGGGATTTTAATTTCATAGTTCTAAAGTGAGTAAATTGTACTTTTGCATCAGTACTTGTAACCTGAAAGGACGTTAATTTCTTAAAAATAACGTAACTTTGTGGCATTGCGTTGCTATAAGCATAAACATTTAACTTAATTCTTTTGTTCTTTTGATATAATTTTAATTTGAAACGATGTTACGTACAAGTTGCTTCCGTTTGTTTGAAGTTCAAAGTAAGTTAAGCCATTTGTTAGTCCTTAAAAGAATGAGATTTATGATTCGTGCCAATAATACAATGAACAGACCTCTGTTTTCACTATAGTACAATAAGCAAACTTCTGTGCTTATTTGTGGCTATTATGCAATAAAACTTGCACCAGTAATAAGAAAATTGTCTGGGTTATTCCAGTAATGTTCAAAGCCAACAAGCCCCTAAACGCCCAGGCAACTAATGCCCGATTGACTAAAAACTTCCTGGCAAACTGACTTTGTAGTTGACCTCCCGTGATTTTTCTCGGCAGCTCTGCTTTCTTGACCTTTTTAGGGTCATGCCTCCGGACGCCTCACTTGTTACCCTTTAGAGTGCTTGAGGTCACCTGGTTGCTAACACCTATCTTGCAGTATTTTTTTTTTTTAGCAGGTCTAGCCAGAGGCTTTAAATGCGGTTGGTCTGTACAGGAGAAATTTGGATCTATTGCGAAGGGTTCAGTTCATCAAAGTTAATAACACCTTTCTTTTACTGGCTTTATTAGAACCTTTGATTTAAATGTCTTTAGTACTAGTGCAACAAACATTTTCTGTGGTTTTTTTTTTTTTTTGAAATAGTGGATATCCATAGTGGAACTGCTGATTTTGCAACGTGTTTTTTTTCCAGAACTTTGTTGGTTTTATTAAAAAAATTTAATATTAAAAGTTTTGTATTCAGAGCATTGGTAATGAGATAGTTATAATTAGGTTAAGGTAAACTTCAAAATTTTTAAAGACATTAAATTTACTACCGCTTGTATTAGTGTTATTTTAAAGGTTATAATTTTCAGTGTTAATTAAATTTTACTTCGGTAACTTGATGGACGTTAACTTCTAAAAATGTTTTTAGATTAAGAAATTAACCTAACTTTTTGGCGTAATTTTGTTTTTTTTTAGATGGGACTTTAATTTTGATGTTTTCAGACTTTATTTAACGTACTTATAGGTTCCATTTGCTTAGTTCAAAGCAACATACGCCATTTGTTAGTATTTAAGTGAATGAGATACATGCTAAGAATACAATGAATAGACCTCTGTTTTTTACCGTATCACAATGAACAAACCTATGCATAGCTGTAGCGATTCTGCAGTGAACAAAATTATACCAACAATAATAAAATTGGCCGGTTTAATTTCAGTAATGTTCAAGGTCAACAAACCCCTGAGAGTCCAGGTAGCAACGCCAGATTTACTAAATCCCGGCTGAGCTTTTGTAATTAACATCCTGTCATTTTGTTCGGCATTTGACCTCTTGACCTTTTATAGGGCCATTTTGGGTACCTCTGGTCACTTGGTTTGCTAACGCTTGTTTGGCAGCTTTTCAGCCGCTGTTCATTTCTCGCTATAATGTGGTTCGGATTCCACAATAAGCTGTAGGTCCCGTTGCTAGGTAAGCAATCGGTTCTTAGCCACGTAAAATAAGTCTAATCCTTCGGGCCAGTCCTAGGAGAGCTGTTAATCAGCTCAGTGGTCTGGTTAAACTAAGGTATACTTAACTTTTCCTGGTCTGAGGCTTTAAACGTGGTTGGTCTATGCAGGAGGAATTTGGATCTATTGCGAAGCGTTCAGTTCATCAGAGTAATTTCATTTTACTGACTATACAGGATTCTTTGATTTAAATCATGTAGTTCTCTTACAACAAACGTTTTCTGCTGCAGTTTTTAAGTTGAGAATATGCTTACTAAAACAATGTTACTTTAGATAATGCAAGCAGAATGTTTCTGGTTTGCTTTAAGAAATTTAGGCTGTCAGCAAAGCACTGGGGCCCTTTCGGCCATTCAGCACTAAGACAGTGAAATGGGGGAGTTGAAATGGTTGGACTAAAGATGAAATTATTCAGAAATTAGAGGAGTAGTTCAAGGATCTAAAGGCAGAACTGGGAGAAAACACCACAGTTGCAGCAAGAAGTAATAGTTGGAGAAGCTGGAAAGCAAAAGTGAAGAATGGAAACGAGAATGGAGGTTGGGTGAAAGTTTGGAAAGTGGGTTCAGCTAGGGGCCCATGGGACGCTGAGAACAACCTTTAGTAATGCCTCAAGTGCGTCACGTCAGATGCACTGTCAGCGCTACACCCCTACGGGGCCTGAATACTGCTGTTATCCAAGAAATATTTTCTTTGTTTTACCCTGCAAGTTTTAAATGAGATGGCCCATTAGGGAGTTAGTGGCCTCAGTGCATCTCACCTGGCGCTCTGTAGTCTTGTTAAAGGGTTATTTACGACGTCTTCATGACCGTAGCTGCGCCCACATTTTAACCTTTTACTTTACCTCATACCCAGCTTCCTTTCTTCGGCCTTGCTGTTCAGCCTCTCTAACTGCCTTCTTAGTGTAACTGTGGGCTTGTCTCCCATTTCTACCTTTAGATCCTTGAATTTCATTTCCTTTTTGTCCTGGTTCTTTATCTTGCTGCCCAGCAATTCCAACTCCCTCTAGTCAGTGTCTTAAGCACTGAATGGCCGAAAGTGCTCCAGTGTTCGGCTGGACAAGCTTGATCAGCCCAAAGCTCCAATTTCATAATTTTCTTACAGCTCCACCCCCGCCTCCACTCCCAGTCCCCGGCCAGGCTACAAGCAGCAAACCAATACTACCAACAAGTGCTTTTCCTCCTCAACCCCAAGCAACTTCAGCCAACCCCTCATAACACTTAAAGCTTAAAGCTTCCTTCAGTAATTTATCTGAAAATTACCAGGTTAGTGAAGTTGCATGTTTTAGTCATACTTGCATGTTTAATAATAGGACATTACGAGTTTTATAAAGATTCTAAAGATTCATTACGAGGGGATCATATAAAGAGGCATGTATAAAAATTACGTAACAATAGACTGTACACATATACAGTATATATGCACATAAAATATGTATATTTATTATATATATGTTATATATATACATATATATGCATACATATATATATAATATATATATATATATATATATATATATATATATATATATATATATATATATATATATATATATATATATATATATATATATATATATATATATATATATATATAGGAGAGGCGCTTTCAGTGTAATCTGAGGTTTCATGAAAAATAAAACAAGACGTAAGATGTCACACAAAAACAACTGACCTTTTAGTAGTCACATACAAGAGAGCAGCAGAACTGAAAGTTTCAAAGAAACGACAGAATAATAGAGAGGCAGCTGCGTTAACAAACATTTCCTGCATTTCCAAACCTCGACAGAGAATGACGCAGGCAGTGCGATAAAGTATGCGAGAAAATAAAGTTTTTGATATAAAGGGTGATTCATGGTGCTCATGCAACAGAACTTTTTCATCCCCGTCTTAGCTGGACTTTACGTTTCCTGTAAACTGCTAGAAACGTGTCTCTGAGTTGAGAAAAGAACTTGTAGCATCAGCCAGTTTAGGATAGATATTATAGTTATAAGAGATGTAATGAGCTCAAGTAAATCATTTTGGCCATGTCAGTATTAGTGTTTCTGTTTGGCCCACTTTTAAAAACATTACTATACAAATATATGTATATATATATATATATATATATATATATATATATATATATATATATATATATATATATATATATGTATATATATAGTGTATATATATACATATATATATGTATATGTACACATATATAGGTATATATATTTATATATATACATATACTTATATGTATGTATATATACGTATATATTTATATTATACATGCATATATATATGTATGTATATGTATTATGCATATAAATATATACATATATTTACAGACTACATTCATATAAATTCATACAATTACTTCCATCCTAATTAACATGGTCGAAATGAAATATGGAAGCTCTTTGATCCCATGGCATAGAGATGGCCATATTAGAATTAGAGCGGTTTATATTTTCATTTTCATGAATATTTTTTCCGTTCGATGCACGCAAAACACTCCTGCTCCGGGACCCTGAAAAAAAAAATCAATCAATCAATCACTCAGTTATTTGGCTGGCTGACAGATACATACACGGCTGAGTTTACGTTTCCATTGCGCATATGTAATCGTCATTGGATAAGGGTTGGGCATTTTAGAAACAAGGTTCTATAAATAGACCTGTATATGTTCATTTGAGTGCATAGCTTGGTTGTAAATTTTAAAAAAAGCTGTTTCAAAAATCATAGATGTGGGAATATACTTGAGAAAGGGGAGAAAGGATACCTGTCACATTAAACAGTACAGGTGCATTCTGTGGCGTTTGTCGTAACAATTACACAAATATAAGAAAATTGAAGTTCAGTGCATTCCAGAATTCCATCGATGATTTATCTCTGAATCATTAAATAATCGTGAAAGGCTCAAATGTCCAGCTGGTAATAAAAGTAATAATTATTGTAAGATGACAATGGTGATAGCTAGAAATATCGGATGCACTTTAAAATCAGTTAATGAGATGAGCAGGGATGAGTGTTTTTTTAGTATAATGTTAGCTTTAAAGAGGAGTAGTCTAATTTTCGCAATAGTCTTTGCAAAAATAATGCAGTATTGATGTTTTGTTTAACAGACAGACGCACACATATATACTGTGTATACATAGAGTCGTTCATATATATATATATATATATATATATATATATATATATATATATATATATATGTATATATATATATATATATTACATTATATGTACATATGTATGTATATCTTTATGTATATATATATATTATATATTATATGTATATATAATTATGTATATATCATGAAATAATGTGTGCATGCAAGTAACAATTTGGCCAGTTAAGTCCAGTTCATTAGTCTTTACACCCATTTATTTTCATGAGGATTCGGAGAGAGAGAGAGAGAGAGAGAGAGAGAGAGAGAGAGAGAGAACGAACGTAGTGCAACGTGACTTTCACTTTGGTTGATATCTTCGGTTTCAACCAGGCATCCATCAATACAGGATTACCTTGGGGTCAACCAATCACCTTCAGTAAACTTTAAAACCTAACTTAACCAAAGCTTCTCATGCGATGAATGATGAACCAGCCTGGAACATTTAGTATGATAAATATAACCTTTCCTTGTTTTGGTGGAGACAGCGAAACAAAAGAGAGAGAGAAAAAAGGTTTTTGGATTGAGTTAAAAGATAGACATAAAAAAAGGAGAGATAGGTGGGGACTGGTAATTAGATCTGTGATGTGTGTAAAGGACAGAGAGATAAAGAAAGAACGATAGAAGGCAGAATAGGAGTTGATGAGAGAGAAAATGATTTTAAGAAATTATAATAGAGAGAGAGAGAGAGAGAGAGAGAGAGAGAGAGAGAGAGAGAGAGAGAGTCTTGTTTAGAAAAAGAGTGGGCAGGGGAGAAAGATAGAGAAAGGTAACAAGAATAAGGAAAAGGAAGAATTGAAAAATGAAGATAGATCGATAAAAAGATAGATAGATAGATAGAAAGAGAGAGAGAGAGAGAGAGAGAGAGAGAGAGAGAGAGAGAGAGAGAGAGAGAAACCTAGCACATCGTTTGGTCTGGAATGTCTTTTAAAGGTCGATGCAAATTCGGCTCAATTATTCAACCTCTTATTGCCAGACGACGCTTTACTTTTGGCCACGGAGATAAAAAATAAAGATGAAATAAAGTTTCACTCGTTCTGACTTTTTTTTCTTTTGAGGAATTCTGCCACTCGACGATTGTTTGTGCTCCTCAGATTTCGTGCCTCCTCATTCGTGGATTTTGGTTAACAAAGGTGATGAGGATAGACCAAATGGCCCGGCTGAATGATTTGGGGATTTTACCTTTAAGGGAAGATTTGGGGAGTAGTGATGAAGAGAATGGGTGATACCCATGTGAAGAGAATAGGACTTACACGCATGCTATTTTTGTTCAGTTTTCATTGGAATCCATCTTGTCTTAACCTCAACAGATTTAACTAAGTAAATCATTCTTATCGCTAACACAGAATTGTAACTCCCACTGACGTAGAGCAAATGGCCTCACTTTATGAAGAATCGTCACAGAAGTTTTTATCTAATTGTACGAAAAAGGCAAAGTACCAGTAAGCAAGGAAACAAAAGATTATATAAAATAAATTGATTCAGATTTTAGGAAGATAAAGCGTAGGAAATACATGCGTGGTGGAATCACCAAAGTAATGTCTGGATAAAAGGGACAGTCAGCACAGTAATACCTGGATAAAAGGGACAGACAGATCACCAATGCCTGGATAAATGGGACAGTCGCCACAGTAATACCTGGAGGACAGTCACCACAGCAATGACTGGCCAAAATGGACAGTCAGCACAGTAATGCCTGGATGAAAGTGACAGTCAGCACAGTAATACCTGGATAAAATGGACAGTCAGCACAGTAATACCTGGATAAATGGGGACAGTCTGCACAGTAGTACATGGGTAAATGTGAGAGTCAGCACAGTAATATCTGGATAAGAGGGACAGTCACCACAGTAATATCTGGGTAAATGGGACAGTCAGAAAAGTAATGCTTGGATGAAAGGGACACTTAGTACAGTAATTTCTGGACATAAGGTCCAGTCACGACAGTAATACCTGGATGAAAGGGACAGACTGCACAGTAATATTTGGATAAAAGGGACAGTCACCACAGTAATATTGGGATAAAAGGGACAGTCAGCACAGTAACACCTGGATAAAAGGGGCAGTCAGTACAGTAATACCTGGATAAACGGGACAGTCACTACTGTAATATACGGATAAAAGGGGAGGTCAGAACACTAATACCTGGATAAATGAAACAGGAGTACAGTAATACTTGGATAAAAGGGACAGTCACCACAGTAATGCATGGATAGATGGGACAGTCACCACAGTAATACCTGGAAAGATGGGACAGTCAGTACAGTAATACCTGGTTAAAAGGGACAGTCAGTACAGTAATACATGGATAAAAGGGACAGTCACCACAGTAATACATGGACAAATTGGGTAGTCACTACAGTAATTTCTGGATAAATAGGACAGGCAGCACTAGGAGGTGCAGGAAAATTGTTTTGGAGCCCTTCAAAGTTTTCCCAGGTAGCGCCGGGTTGGTGAGCTAGTATATGTATATATATATATATATATATATATATATATATATATATATATATATATATATATATATATATATATAATTTTTTTTTTTTTTTTTTTCAGTAGTTCACATGTGACGTTTATGCTCTCGAACATTTGGTCATGAGTACCTCTTAATAGCCAGTTACTTTCAAATTAGCAAGAACTTACACCCTAGGGAGATATTACTTGGGATGCCTCTGGTATTTTTTATATGTATATGTGCAGTATATATATATTATATATATATTTATACTGTATAATTGGTAATTTCGTATACATTCCCAAATATACTAAAGTATATACATATATGACAGTTCGTTACTAGTGCAAAAGAGAAATATCACCGGTAATTTCTAATTGTTATTTTTCTCTTCTGCAATGTTGAAAATGACATGATTTGTACAGAAAACTGGTCCATCAAAAAAGAAAACAAAGTTTTATGTATAGAAAGTCACCACAATTCCTTTCACTTTCCCATTTTTAGTATTCTGTAAAAGAAAAATATTAAGATGGCGTTGTCTGTCCGTCCGCACTTTTTCTGTCCGCCCTCAGATCTTAAAAGCTACTGAGGCTAGAGGGCTGCAAATTGGTATGTTGATCACCCACCCTCCAATCATCAAACATACCAAATTGCAGCCCGGTAGCCTGAATAGTTTTTTTTTTTTTATTTAGGGTTAAAGTTAGCCATGATCGTGCGTCTGGCAGCGCTGTAGGACAGACCACCACCGGGCCGTGGCTGAAAGTTTCAAGGGCTGCGGCTCTTATAGCATTATACACTGTACAATACACAGGTCCAAGCCATCTCCTCCTTCCTTCATCATCTCATCAACATATGGAACTAATATTTAAAGACTTCCGTGTGCTACAGAAAACTCGATTGCGCAGAAGTTTCTTCGGCGCAATTTTTACTTGTTATTGAATTGATGCGACTCTAAAGTTTTGTAGTACTTGATTTCTAACCGTAGTCCGCTGACTTAAAGAGGAAGAGGCTACAGTAAAATAGGGAAAATATTACCACGACTAGCAGCCTTCTTTATTTATATTGCCAAGTAAAAATTATGGGAGTCGCACAGTAATATTTCTTCTAAACAGACCAATTTTTCCCCCTTTAATGGAAGGTTGTTTTTGGCGAGAGTTATATAAAACTACATTGCGTAATAAGTCAGGTCTTACCGTTCAGCAGCACTGTCAAGGCCTAGAGATTACTTGAAAAATTTCTGTAATTCGAAAAAGCGTAATAAAAACATTTTTTAGATCTTATTTCCGATTTCCAAACTTTTAAGCGCCATGGAACTTCACCCATCCATTAACGAGAGAGAGAGAGAGAGAGAGAGAGAGAGAGAGAGAGAGAGAGAGAGATTTTAGCGATAAATTTTGACTGAAATGGAATGCTTGTCCTAGATCATAAGATAGAAAGAGAGAGAGAGAGGTAGAGAGAGAGATTTTATAGTTAATTTTTCTGTGAAATTAATTGCTTCGCCAAGTGAAAGAGAGAGAAAGTTAAAGGGACAGAAAAAAGAAACAAGTTTAAAATAAAGACAAACGAAAAGACACAAACACAGTACAGAAAAATTTCGATGTGTGTAATCAAGAGAAACGGAGAGAGATTATTTCATGAGTATCCTATGAATTTTCCAACCCGGTGAGTGTGATGATTACCTCGTCGAGGCCTTTCAGTCTGATGCTATACATCCTGACGAAGCCGTGAACACGCAAGTCTGTTGCCTGTTCTTTCTTCATCCTTCTTTCCTTCTCTCAATCCCAGCTGCGACCCACAACAGGCAGCTAACAGCTAGGTACTTAATTCGCTGATGAGCTTTAAAGGGATATTCTGGATTTTAGGCGCTTACCACCGTGCCACGAGGCTAGATGGAAATGTAGATAACTGAACACTGCAAATGTAAATTTATAAACAAAGACAAACAGAGATTAAAAGAAAGAAAAATCTCTCTCTCTCTCTCTCTCTCTCTCTCTCTCTCTCTCTCTCTCTCTCTCTCTCTCTCTCTCTCTCTCTCTCTATATATATATATATATATATATATAATATATATATATATATATATATATATATATATATATATATATATATATATATACTGTATATATATATAATATATATATATATATATATATATATATATATATATATATACATATATTATATATATGTAGAGAGAGAGAGAGAGAGAGAGAGAGAGAAAGAGATTCTCCCCCATCAGTATGAGGGTCAGGGAAACTCTCTAATGAAAGTTTTTCCAAACTTCTGTAGCTTATAGTTATCTTGCTGGCTCGTAGTTGGGACGTTTAACAAAGCTTATTTTCGAGGGAGAAAGTTTCGGAAACAGATTTATTTTCTTGTATTTCTGCGGCTCTTTGTTTTTCTTTGTTGGATCTAATGTACGCGGAAGTTAGTAAAAGCCCCGTTCATATTGTCTACGCACTTCTTTTGTATATATTGGTAAAAACAAACATTTGAGCAAACACACACACACATATATATAAATACATACACATATATATACAGTATATATATGTATATTAATATATATATATATATATAAATATATATATATATAAATATATATATATATATATATATATATATATATATATATATATATATATATATATATATATATATACATACATACATACATACATATACACATCTATTTATATATGCACGTACGTTACGTTTGTGATAGAAACAAAAACATTTATTCAAATGCATGTACATAAGCACTTGTGTATATATATACATATATATATGCATACACATACACACATATACATACTCGAACGTATGTACTGTACGTGTGAGTGCTTCTTTCTGATGGTCACAATAATCACGTAACCTGTAAAATTTAGTTGATTTTTTATCCACTTATCTTTAAATAGCCTAATTGCCTTTTGTCGGATATAGCGTACACAGAAGTTAGTAAAAACCTCCTTTACTTGTGTTCATACATTCTTTCCGAATATTCAAAGCGTACAATTACACGCCCTCACAGAATTTATATATATATGTATATATATATATATATATATATATATATATATATATATATATATATATATATATATATATATTGTTCCACACATAAAGATAAGAATTTTGACACTATACGTACGCGTATTTTGTATATCTGATGAAACCTCCTTGTAAAAATGTACTTGACATAATAAAATTCCGTTTCTCTGTTGACACATGTCATTTACGCTACCGAATTCATATACCTCTTTTGGGGAAGATTTAAGAAAAACGATATATATAAAAATTCTCCCCCATTGTAATATTTCAAAGCGAAAAAATCTATGAACATATTCACCCCTATTCGCAGTCGACTATATCACAGGTATAGGAATAGAGGAGGACGTAATCCTCTATTAAATCGGTTCTAATCCCATATCAAAGGCTGGTAACGTCTATTCTCACCCCTTATTGGTTCGGGAGGGGAACACGGCCCGTGGCGTGAGGGGCTGAATGCTCAAATTAGCCTTCGCGTCTCCTCAATAGTTGAGCGGGCAGATCTATTGATCTTTTTTTTTTTCCCCTTGCCTTACCTGAAGGTGGGTGACACAGGGGGAATGGGAATGTTTTGGATAAAAGTGAGTGCTTTTTCATTTATGTATTTTTATATTCAAATACTTGGAATTTTGCATGAAACAAGAACTTAAGATTGTATGTGATCAGCACAAGGGAATTCAAAGAGCTTGGTGACAAGAATTTAGGAGTTTTCGTGATAAGATTTATTACGATTTATAGCAGAAGCAGTAGTGAGTTTTTATTACCAGTTAATGAAAGTGTCCAGTCGCGGGAAACTCGTTTTCAACAGAAGGAAAATATGTGTTTTGGAACTTGAAGATAAAACATTTCAGTAATAGAGATGATCATTTTTAATAGAAATAATTACAGCGATGGGCTTAAATGGATTTGGAACTTTTGATGTAGGAAATTACGATTGTATATCAAAATGAATATAGCCGGTCCACATTTTCCCGAGACGTAACCGAAAAAAGCTGGACGCCGTGTCTAAAAAATTGACCATAGAATTTTCTTGAAAATAATCTCATCATGATTCCCGCACCCAAATTACTCTCTAGATGCCATTATAACCTAACTTTACTTGGGGGCATGGCAAAAAAACCGGGTCTGGTGCAACTATACTAGAATACATCTCAGGAATTTGAGCTCTTCCAGTGTATTCGAGTATAAAAAACATCTGTGGGGCACCAGGACAGCGAATAATATGCCGTAACTTAGAAAGTTTATTTATTAAGAATCACAGTGAAAACTTTCATTGAACTGTATAATATGAAATATAACCGAATAGGAAGGAATGGTTATGATAGCTTTAATGGACGATTTGTGCTTTAGTTACTCTGCTGCAGTTTATTATACTTTACAGATAGCTTTTATTGCAGTTTTCAGTCAGTAGTTTTATTCCTGGAAATTAGTAATGGTAGTAACTAGGCTTTTTTGGCATTCAGTGTTTAAGATAATAGCTAAAAAAAATAAGACGTTGAATGGTAAAAACTGAGAGAATAAGACGTTGAGTGGCCATTCTCGTATATGGTATCTGTTCAGTCAAAAAGTAACCGTATATTTTGCATATAGAGCAAGATCGATCGCTTCAAAGACTCCGTAGGGGGTTAGTGCCCGTCAGTGCACCTCACGGGATGTACTGTAGGCATTACTAAAGGTTCTTAGTAACGTCCCTTCGGCCCCTAGCTGCAACCCCTTTCATTCCTTTTACTGTACCTCCATTCATATTGTCTTTTTTCCACCTTGCTGTTCACCCTCTCCTAACAATTATTTCAGTGCACCTGCGAGGTTTTCCTCCCGTTATACCTTTCAAATCTACCTTCTGTCAGTTTCCTTTCCAGCGCTGAATGACCTCATAGGTCCCAGTGCTTGGCCTTTGGCCTAAACTCTACATTACATTCCATTCCATCACTTCAAAGATATCAACGCATTTTCTGTTGTTTCCATGAGCCCAAAGGATTCTTGAAACTTATGCGGCTTTAAAGTTGTTCTTGCTGTGAACAAAACAACTACATGTAGGTTAATGCTTTATAATTTTTATATTTTTTTCATTTTTCAGAATACCTCAAACTGAGCCTTAGTACACATGGCTCAAAAGCTTCCCATGTGGCCAGTAATGAAATTGTCATTATGAATCTCACGTAATCTAATGAGTTAGAATTTTATCGAAACCTGGATATAGGTTTTGTAGAGTTTTTTCTGTTTATTTTCTATTTAGCATTCGTAAGTAGATGCCACAGTTACTTTTGGCAAGATTGCTTGGCTATCGCAATTTATTATTATTATTATTATTATTATTATTATTATTATTATTATTATTATTATTATTATTATTATTATTATCTGTCTTCTAATAGAAATCCAGACCTAACAAAAAGGCTTACTGTACATAATAGTATTCAACTAGTTTCCTTACTGATAGTTATTGAAGGTGCTCGTCTCTTAATATGCTTATTTTGTATGCATGTCATAACTGAACTATTTGAAATTATATTTTAATTGTAATCCATACAACTTGAATGTTGTTTGTCTAGATTTATATTTTGCAATGATTTGTTGGTGGGTCTAATTTTTATATTGGTGTTTAACGATACCTCTTGTACTGTATACTTGAGGTTCCAGTCATACCGTTTTTTCAGACTTTAAGTTTTAACACCTGTAAATATTCTGAATATACTATGCACTTGACGTTCTTTGACGTATTAAGGATATTGTCACACACAATTGGCATGTTTACAGAATAACTGAAATTTGTTTCAAAGGTTAAAGACAGTGAATTCCAAGTATATTGAGGAATATTGTTCGATATATTTGACTCTTATCTATATGTGCTATAAATTTCATCAGCTGATTTAACTGTGAAATAATTTAAATATCACTTTCACTATATTCGTTCTGTGTAAATAATCAACTGTGTTGTCGTTTCTGATTCACAGGTTATTGACTATAATAATCCAGTAATGCTTAAAAACGAGTACATACTTCAATTCTAAACCGTAGTTATAACCCGCATTTTCTTCACGAATTGCGTTGGTTTGGCACCTTCGAGGCAATTCGATGAATAATTCACGGTTGATCTTTCTCTTGAGCTGACGATACGGTAACTTATTGATACCTCGTCCTTTCTGTTTATTCCTGCCCGCGTCTGGTGGTAGCATCTTTTGTGGATAACTCTCAGTTTGGGAATCAAAGTTACTTTTCGTTTTCTGTGGATATTTGTGTTTGTAGATACTACAGATTTTTTTTTAATATATTTTATTTATTGTAAGCTAAAAGGTTACCGAGTATTAACTTTGTTTAGACAAAGTTGGTTTGAATCTGTTTATGCACAACTTTGTTACGGAGGTCTGCTTTCATGCTTGGCTTCAAGTTAATCGATCATTGCTTTCATATGACGTCGTCTGTCGGTTGGGAATATGATCAGTTCTCGTCCTTATTTCATAGCAGAAGACTTGTTTTTATGTCTGGATCAGTTTTTATTCATATTTTTCTGTGGGCCTCGAAACAGTGACTTGAGATCAAACCTGAATGCTTGCTTAATAATACTGCATGTAAATAAATACCTCATCCGCTTGAATATAAATGCCCCTTGACATGTAATTATTGATCATGGTATTTGAATAGATATTATATAAGTCCGTATGAATATAATAAAAATCATTGGCGATAGAATCTGACACTCAAAAGAAGAATATATGAAATACATTATTACTGAAGAAACAAATAAATTACTAAAAAAGCAATACAATACAAGTTACTAGTACGTATTTATTATATTGTTTGGATTAACACTTGTTGCGCCACCGATGTATTCAGCTGTGTTTCCTCTTCATCAATATGCCAGAACATGTGTTGATCCAATAAACAGGCTTAAATAGGCCTAATGACTCAGATCTGATTTCACGGCTGCTGAGCTGCCGACCGTAAATTAACGCGAAACTCTCCCCTTCGGAGGAGAGAAACAAATTGTTGACATCGCTAAAGATAACTTTGACAAATATCTTAATGAACGCTGAATGGGAGTAAGCCTAAAGGCAAGTTGAAGTTATTCTCTCTCTCTCTTTCTCTCTCTCTCTCTCTCTCTCTCTCTCTCTCTCTCTCTCTCTCTCTCTCGATCGGGGGAATGACGGGAGTTGTTTGGTCAATTTGTCGGTCCTTGTCTTAGCAGTGAAATATAATCTCTCTCTCTCTCTCTCTCTCTCTCTCTCTCTCTCTCTCTCTCTCTCTCTCTCTCTCTCTCTCTCTCTCTCTCCGATCAGGGGAATGACGGGAGTTGTAAAGTCGATTTGTCAGTTCTTGCCTTAAAAGTTAAGTTTCTCTCTCTCTCTCTCTCAGGAGAATTACGGGAGGTGTATGGTCAGTTTGTCACCTCTTTTCTTAACAGTGAAACATTATTCTCTCTCTCTCTCTCTCTCTCTCTCTCTCTCTCTCTCTCTCTCTCTCTCTCTCTCTCTCTGTTTTTCTTTATTGATTATCTTTCCTGGAGAACTTTTCTCATATATCCGTTAGATAGACACTTTAAATAATATGTAATAAAAATAATGTGCAATGTTATTGTACATATTAATTTTGTTTTCTGTGCAAACCAAAAATAATCTACAAGTTGTAAAGTAAAATTTACTTTTACGATTGCCGCGTTCAGTCCAGGGTCAGGAACTTTTACCACTGGCCCCTAATAAGTATGCAGAATGGACATAACATGGTCTGAGCTTCGGGACGGTACGTAATGTCCTTGGGGACGGGATTTGCCCTCTCTATCTTCTCTTTCATTACTGTTGATTTTATAGTATGGGCGCAATAATAAACAAAGATGCGTGTTCTAAATTCCTTTTATTTTAATGTAACCATCAATTGCACCTGTGATCTTTGAGTTTTCATGTCTCGTAGATCATCACATGGGCTGCATTAGTGTCTGGTAGATGGAACACTGTCATTCATTAATTTTTCGGTGACAGAACCCCGTGAATAATTAATTAATTATTTTTTTTATTTTGCTTTCAATAATTGTGTTAGTAATTTGGCCGAGACCATCTATTGAAGTTCTTTAGTCGAATAGGTCTGTATAGTGTTATCAAACAGTTTTCGGATATGATTTCATTGCAAGGCTAACGAGAGATTTACATTCCTTCTCCAACAGGTAAATTTATATATGCTGTTGATTATATATTGGTACAGTACTGCTCTTTGTAACCAGAGATGATGTCAGGTTTGACCGTTTGACTTGCAATAGGTGTCTAATTTTTCCCTTTTGTGGGGATTAAAGGAAACAATCTCCCCCTTTTCCCTCGCCTCTCATTATGCTTTTCGTGGCCTATTCCTATTCCTCGTGGATGTAAACTGCATTGCATCTCGTTTTCACTGTGCATGGAAACTGCATTGCATCTCGTTTTCCCTGTGCATGGAAACTGCATTGCATCTCGTTTTCCCTGTGCATGGAAACTGCAATGCATCTCGTTTTCCTCATGCATGGAAACTGCAATGCATCTCGTTTTCCTTGTGCATGGAAACTGCATTGCATCTCGTTTTCCTTATGCAAGTTAACTTCTCTGCATCTCGCTCTCCTCATGCATGGAAACTGCAATGCATCTCGTTTTCCTCATGCATGGAAACTGCAATGCATCTCGTTTTCCTTGTGCATGGAAACTGCATTGCATCTCGTTTTCCTTGTGCATGGAAACTGCATTGCATCTCGTTTTCCTTATGCAAGTTAACCTCTGCATCTCGCTCTCCTCATGCATGGAAACTGCAATGCATCTCGTTTTCCTCATGCATGGAAACTGCAATGCATCTCGTTTTCCTCATTCATGGAAACTGCACTGCATCTCGTTTTCCTCATGCATGGAAACTGCAATGCATCTCGTTTTCTTCATGCATGGCAACTGCACTGCTTCTCGTTTTCCTCACGCATGGAAACTGCACTGCTTCTTGTTTTCATCATGCATGAAAGCTGCACTGCTTCTCGTTTTCCTCATGCAAAGAAACTACAGTGCATCTCGTTTCCTCATGCATAGAAACTGCAATGCATCTCGTTTTTCTCATGCTTGGAAATTACAATGCATCTCGTTTTCCTCTTGCATGTAAACTTCCCTGCATCTCGTTTCCCCATGAATGTAACCTACGTTGCATCTCTTTTCCTCATGCATGAAAACTGCGTTGCATCTCGTTCTCCTCATGCATGAAAACTGCATTGCATCTCGTTCTCCTCATGCATGAAAACTGCATTGCATCTCGTTTTCCTCATTTATGTAAACTGCAATGCATCTCGTTTTCCTCGTGCACGTAAACTGCACTGCATCTTGTTTTCCTCGTGCGCGTAAATGGGTGAATGAAAGTATGTATTTGTTAGAAACCATCTTCCTTACCATATGATAAAAATTTTCCCATCAGGAAGTTATTTGCTTGTTTCTTGATGGTATGTATGCTGAAGATTGTCCTCTCTTACAAACTATACTCCCGTCAAAAAATAAAATAACTCATAGATTGCTTAATAAAGCAGTAGTATTTCGTATTGTAAGGTGTATCAGTACAACAGTCACACGATCATAATTTTTTATTCGTGGTAAATACATCTTTAGTAGTATGATACCATCGAAGTGTGTTGGGCATGGTAATAATTTTTTAGTTGGTCTTGAAATAACGTTTTCTTTTGTAGCAATTGTACGTTTTCTTTTAATCGGCCATTATCGGGTAACTATATAAAACTTATTTCCGTTTGTTAAAGTTTGCATTTCAGGCAACTTATTGAACGATCATCGAAGTCTATTTCCTAAAGATTTCCAGCAGTGTTTTACTAGGTGAAAAATAACAGTTGTTTGAATATGAAATATTTATTTTAGTTTTGGTTACGGAATATTAAAATCAAGTCAGAAGTAAGGTCATTTACTCGTCAGTATTGTAAATTGGCTAAAAGTGAGTGAACTATGAATGAATTTAAATAATTCCAAATCACTTAATAGTAATGTATCAACATATCTCTTAGCTGATATTCGAATGTCTTAAAAAATATATTATTTTAGCTTATGATTTAACATTCTTCATTTTTATACGAGTTTTATTTTATTTATTTATTTTTTTTCCGAGACAAACAACGTTTACTTTCTACACCTGGGAATTAATTAGTATAATTGTTGTAGTGAATATTTTTTTCTGTGGTTTATGGATATCCGGTAAAACTTTACTTTAGTTGCACGGCCTGATTCCCGCCAGTCGCCGACCGGGGCAGGTTTCTCATACACAGATAGACATAACCTTTCCTATAATGCCAGGTCCTGACCTAACCAGATCTTAACCACCCAACCTAACTTAGGGTGACGTGCCCTGACCTGGCCGGGGGGAGCTATCCTGGTCGGTAACTGACGGGAATCATCAGTAAAGTAAAGTTTTACCGGATATCCTGTTACTTGTTTCGATACTCACTTATCTGTCATTATATTCATTATTTTCAGTTTGACAATTATAACCCTAACTGTCTTTGATTACCATGAAATATAAATAACAGGAAAGGAAAACTAGTCTTTTGATCATTCCAGGAAAGTATTCTTGGCTAAAAATACAAAATGTAGTTTTGCAAAAGCGCAAAAAGAGATTGCATTTACCTTAGCTTTATTGAATATTAGGAACATATATATATATATATATATATATATATATATATATATATATATATGTATATATATATATATATATATATATATATATATGTATATATATATATATATATATATATATATATCTATATATATATATATATATATATATATATATATATATATATATATATATATATATATATATATATATATATATATAATGTTATTTGTGGAGACTGTAATGCAATGCACAGCGTGTGGCTGAATTCAAATTCCACAGATCAACGTGTCCTGTCGCTTAAAGTCTGTGCATCCTCCGATTTTATCCAACTAATCGAGGAACCCAAGCATATTTCTGGTAATAGACCTCGTATTCACAGGTGTTCCAGCTATTGTTAAGTCATAGGTCTGTGAATATATAGGCACTTCTGATCATCGTGGCAATGAGATGGACATACATGTCAGTTGTTATATTCCTGATTCCGCTATTGGAAAAACGGTCTGGCTGGAACCTAGAGCCAATTGGGATCACATTATTGAAGCTTGCCAGGCAGCTAATATTTCAGATTCTACATTAGATCCTGATCCCAAGAAGAAGTTAAATGAGATGCTGATGGCTATTTTAATAAGGTGTCTCTGGATAGGTCGTCAAACTCAGAACATATGACCACCAGCCATGGTTTGATGATACATGTAGACGAGCTTACCACATGGAGACGAAACTGGTCACATGGAAATTACACCATTTTAGTCGAGTCTCATCATGCTGCGAATAGAACGTACGATACAACCGAGAGAAATTACAATAATTGCTTGAAGAGGAAACTTGAAGAAATTACTCAGCCTCTTCTGTGGAAGACGAAAATTGGCATCATCTATCTTTGGGTCAGGCTTGCCTTCCATTCCACCAGTACTAACAGATGATGGCACGAAAGTTAGGTATTGTACGTAAGGCATCTTATATTTATAACTGATAAAATCAGTGCAACCTGTTTTAGGTCATTTGTGCTTCCTTTACTAGAATACTGTTCTGTGGTGTGGATGTCTGCTTCTGCCAGAGATTGATCTCTTTTAAATAGAGTGGTTCGCGGTGTAGGTTCCTGTTTCCTAATATCAGCAGTCATAACTTGGACCATCGACGGATGGTCACCGTCACTTTTTCTCAAGTTGTATTTTAACAGAGATCTTACACATTCACAATTGATCTCTGATCCCATATTACTGCCGAGAGCAACCAGGTTCGCTGAACACCAGCACCAATATGTAGTAAATGTGCCTCGCTGTCGAGCTTCTCAGTTCCAGAGGTCCTTTATTCCCCACACCGTTGGACTGTGGAATAGCCTCCCTGACGATGTAGTGCAATTGGAACTTCAGAAGTTCAAGTGAAGATGCAGTGCATTACTACCCTAAAACAATTCAGCTTCTATTTTAATATTTTACTTACATTATTATGTATTTATTAATTTGTTAATTTATCTGTTTTTGAAACAACTGATCTCTTTCTTTATTTCCCATTACCTTCTGTCACTTTCGAATGAACACCATTTTCTTTGGAAGCTCGAATTTCAAGTCATTAGTCCCTGTGGGCTTGTTCCATATGAATAGAGTTATAATAATAATAATAATAATAATAATAATAATAATAATAATAATAATAATAATAATAATAACTCTTACTCAACGTAAAGCTGATGACAACATTTCTGTGATAGTTGCCGATAAATGGTTTTCTTTGGTATTATTTTATAATCTTATAGAAAACGGTCTTTTAGGGTAAACGAATTCTTTGTAGACTGGAAACTCATTTGCAAGTTTTTTGTATGATACATATTTTGGAGTTATTTACTTTGTTGAAACGCTTAGCATATTCTGATATATTTAATAAAATTTAAATCGTACAATTGATGGAACTTTTTCAACTGCAATAAATTACACTCAAATAGAAAACGGTCTTTTAGGGTAAACGAATTCTTTGTAGACTGGAAACTCATTTGCAAGTTTTTTTCTATGAAACATAGGTTGGAGTTATTTACTTTATTGAAAGGCTTAGCATATTCTGATATATCCAATAAAATTTCATTCGTACAATTGATGGAACTTTTTCAACTGCAATAAATTACGCTCAAACATAAAGACTTTCATTGTTGATTGCCGTTTTTTCTGATAAAAGCCCACTGTCATATTATTACGCTCAAACATGAAGACTTTCATTGTTGATTGCTGTTTTTTCTGATAAAAAACCCACTGTCATATTTGGTTTTGGCTGGATTTTATGGTCGGATGCCCTTCCTGACGCCTACCCTTCCCATTTGTCCGGGCTTGGGACTGGCACTGGGTTGGACTGGCTTTGTCTCCCAGTGGCTGGGTTTTATATATATATATATATATATATATATATATATATATATATATATATATATATATATATATATATATATATATATATATATATATATATATATATATGCATACGTACATACACACACACACACACACACTAGCTGTCCTGGAAAACTCTGAGTGACGGTCTATGTGTAGGGGGAGGGAAAAGGGGAAGGGGAGGGAGAAGGGAGAATGGGAGGGGTTTGTGTTCACAATCCGACTGACAGTTCTACTTTTTCATGTGAATGTTCATCCCTCAAACAGTCGCGGTGAACTGTCCCTTTTATCCTGGCATTACTGTGCTGTCTGTCCATTTTATCCAGTAATTCCTGTGGTGACTGTCCTTTTTATCCAAATATTACTGTTTGTCTGTCCCTTTTATCCAGGTATTACTGTGGTGACTGTCCCTTTTATGTAGGTATTACTGTGGTGACTTTCCCTTGTATGCAGGTATTACTGTGCTGTTTGACATCGTTAACCAGGTGTTACTGTACTGTCTGTCACCTTTAACCAGGTATTTCTGTGCTGTCTATCCCTTTTACCCAGGTATTACTGTGGTGACTGTACCTTTTATCCAGGTATTACTGTGGTGACTGTCTCTTTTATCCAGTTGTTACTGTGCTGTCTGTCCCCTTTATCCAGGTATTACTGCAGTGGCTGTCTCTTTAATCCATTACTGTACTTCTGTCTCATTTATCCAGGTATTACTGTACTGGCTGTCACTTTTAACCAGGACTTACTGTGCTGTCTGTCCCTTTTATCCAGGTATTACTGTGGTGACTGAAAAGCATTTTCAATAATATATTTCCATGGTCTCCAGTACATGAAATGAGGTATGATAAACCTGTAGAGTTTATTTACCCCATAGGTTACAAAGGTAAGGGGAAGGGGGCGGGGGTACCGGTTTGGAACCTACCCTGTTATCGAAGTTGGGTCAGATGATGGCCACGTGCCAAATTTTGTCTAGATCGGTCAAAAGGTTCGGATTTCTATAGCGCACAAAGATAGAAACTAACATACAAACATTCACTATTATAATATGTATATATATATATATATATATATATATATATATATATATATATATATATATATTAAATATTTAAATATATACATATATCTATGTATATAGATTTATATTATGTATATATATGTGTATATTTATATATATATATATCTAAATACATATACATATATATATATATATATATATATATATATATATATATATATATATATATATATATATATATATATATATATATATAAAATGTTGAGTGGCATATGCAGTGCAAAAAAATGTGGCTATTACGTATGGTGTCAAACCTTGTATTTGGGGTTAAATCATGCTGAAATGTAGCTAAATCGCTGGATAATTATTTATGCCAGATTTTTTTCTTTGCTCAAATTTTATCAAGTTTTAGGTGAGGACTGAAAAAAAGTAAGGAATTGAATGTATGAAGTAAGCCAATCCCACATAAAAAATCAAGTTTATGAATTCAAATCTCTCTCTTTTTTATCTTGAAAAAAAAAAACAGAAATACGAATCGTAACCATCAAAGTATTGAGAACTTCGTCTCAATCTGTTGTTTGTCCTGTTAATAACCCTAAAAAAAACCACCACAATAACCCCTAAAAAAACAACCACAACTCTGATAATAAAATGACCCACTCGCAATGAAAATATAAGTATACGTAAAGGGAAAGCATGTTAAACCATTTTCTGCATGCAAACTAAAGAAAGTTTGTACATTATTAACGCTTTCATGCTTGCGAGATTTATTTGTGCAGTTATAGGCATGTACAGTTATGGGGCAATGAAAAATAAGTGTTATTTTCTTTCTTGCATATTTACCTGGCTTTACGTTCTCATTTACATTTTTTCTTAATGCTTTAATCACGTAAGGAAACTGGATCTAAATATGACGCAAAGATTTGTTTTTTCCAGATATTTACGCTGTTGTAATTAATATTTTCGGAATTTCCGTGATAGTAAAGGCTTTCCATATTAGGACTTAAAACGTTTGCATTGTGAGGAAAGATTTGGTCAGTAAACCATTACCATAAATGGTTAGATTTGATAAAAAAAAAAATTAAGCAAAAAAAAAAAAAATACACAACACAAAAAAAGAAGAGAGAGAGAGAGAGAGAGAGAGAGAGAGAGAGAGAGAGAGAGAGAGAGAGAGAGAGAGAGATTCGGCTTCGAACAAAGAGACTGCAGAGGAAATCGAAACGGCCACGCATTTAACCTTTCGCGGAACTTAATGGAAAACAGATCAGTGAATTTGTGAAATCCTTCTCTCAGGCGATGAGTTACGGCCAATGCTCCTGCAGCGAAATATCTGTAGCATGTTCCAGGCCTTCGCTTCGCTCACGCCAACATTCCAGGTCACCGGGGTGGCTTGACCTCAGAGGTCAGAAGTAAGGAGAGCACGAGGCTTTTTAATATCAGCAACAAATGGGCTCACAATGCACCCCTGAGTAATGGCCTCGCGCCCAGAGAATGATTTCATCTCAGTCCATGAGGTTTCTGACGTCAGAGCGTGTGCTTTTGCGCATGCTCGGGCAATGAAGGGCTCGAGTCCGTAGACAGTCATGTGTTTCCGAAATGAATGAGACTAATAAAAATCAGAGCAATGGCCTCCTTTGTTGAGATTTGGGTTGGAAAGTCGGTCGTGATTTTTCTTCTCTGAAGGTAGTGCAAATACCTTTCTCCATAGGTTACGGTTTAATGGTGCGTATAATTCGAACTTGCAAGGTCCATTGAATTTATTGACGCACATGAGAAAGATAAATGGGGTTCAAAGTCTGCCTTTATCATGGAAATCTCGCTTATTTTGTCACACCATGTTATAAATAAACTTTCGTGGGACAGAACTGAGCTCGATCGGGATAACAGAGAGATCGATTTTACTTTAAAAATAATGAAGAAAGAGTGAGATTGAAGTGAGAGGAACCGTAGAGATGGAACAAATCTCATTCTTTTGCAAGTGAAGCAGCTGCCTAAAAAAATATTATTTTAAAATGATTTCGTAATGGTATTATATTTAGAAAAAAATATTACAGATCAGCAATTGCTCAATCATATACAAACTATTTCAGTTGCCTATGATCTGATGGTTAGATCCTGACTTCCGAAACGGACATCACAATAATTAATTGTACGTACACATTATCAGTAATATATATACATTATTGAAGGTTTTTATGACTGTCGAAGTAACAGTAAGGTTAACATAAGCCATTGTAAGAATAATAGGATTTTGGCGGAGATTGCGGGCAAATTATTGTTACTTAACTGCAGAGATTAAATATTGGTACTCTACTGTGTAAGAGCTGTTATTTCACTCTCAGAATTTAATTTTTCTGCGTCCTGACAAAGACTCGTGAGAACTGAGACGTAACTAGTCCAGTTTTATGGTTGAGAATAAGTTAAAATTTTGGATTTTGCGTTGACTTGTAAACTTGCAAAATTTGTCAAGTTGTAATTTAAAAAGAAAGGGAAGGAAATTGCTATAAAATTGCCAACCGACCAAGTTTCATGTATATTGAAGAAAAGTGAAAGTTGACTTTGCCTTCAATAATTTTCATCCTGTAAAAAAAGATCGAAAACTTAATTATTTGTGGATTAAAGTTGTCATCCTCACCTGCTCATATCTACCGTGTTTCATCGAACTCGGAACAAAGATTGAATGCTGACCTGATATGCATGTAACATTCAAAAATAGGTTAAGAATGAATCCAATGTCTGGGGAAAGAAATTGGTGCCATTTTTCATAAAAGAAGGAAACAGTTCTGAAATTCTGTGACTTAAAAAGGTCAAAAGCAATTTTTTTTTTTGTAAAAAATCATTTCAAACCCGAAGGTACCTGGGTTCGTACGTACCAATTTCAGTCATAAATCAGAAAAAAGAAAAATTTGAATTTTAAATTGACCTGTGACCTTAAAAATGAGTAATTTCACACAGAATTTGATCAAAATACATTCACCACATCCCCCCAAAGATACCTACTTGTCGTATCTTTTCAAAATCAGAGTGTTAATGTGTTAACTCTTATAATGACATATGACCATAAAGAGGTCCAGGCCAAAACGCTTAAAACAGCACCTTGGATACAAAATTAACCCCTGAAGATCAGAGTCCTTTGATATAAATTCCTTATATCTAGAGGTAAAAGCATTCAATATTCTAATCCAAATTGGCTTGAAAAGTGGATCGGGTTTAACTATACCTCGGGAGGAAAAGCGCTAACCCCCCGCCCATAGCTCAAGCGGTTACTGAACTATCAATTTTAGTAATAGTAATAATAATAGTTGTAATAATTGACAGCATGGTTAAATGGTAATGAACTTAAGAAAAAAAAAAAGAGAACAGTTTTATTCACTCGGTTATTAAAGTTTGTAAACTATGATGCTTTAGCGTTTCGGCAAGATAATTTTCAGTTTATCCATTTCTGTCATTTTATTGAATTCTCTCTTTTTTTTTATTTCGTTTGTTTTTTTATATCTTCATTTATACATTTCTTGTTTTCTTGGTACTTGATAACTCATAGGCGGATTTCTTTGTGTTTTTTTTTTTTATTTATTACAAGGCAATTCATCAAGAGCCTAGAAAAAGTTCCATCCGCCGCTTATGTAATTAACCTTTCATAAAAAAACCTGGAAATTGAATTTAACAGTAGATGTACAGCCCGCGGTCAATTCTTCTCACATCTAAACGGACGCAGCCACTAACGAACTTTAATGGCCACGGCGTTCATTAAATCCAAATCACCTCCATTATTTATAAAACATTTATAACCTCCTATAACATGTGAGTCATACGGGGCGTCACATAAAAGAAAAAGAAAAAAAAGCTGTACACCATGTTATGTGCTTAGCAACGCGGCCCGTAATGGGAGATGAATTATCTAACCCCTGGCGAAAAGAAGCTATAAATTTCAATTAAAATCCCTCTTGGTCTTAGAGACCGCATAGGTGTGGTCACCAGGTCTCTCTCTCTCTCTCTCTCTCTCTCTCTTTCTCTCTCTCTCTCTCTCTCTCAGGCGGTGTTTTTCCGCCGTCGAAGACCCACGGACAGACAGACACAGTCAGGCAGGCAGGCTCGCTAACAAATCATAGCCGTCAGTGACGCCGTTAACGACAATAATAGGTCTCGTTAGCAGAGGTCTTCTTAAAGGAAGGGAACAGGCAGGGTCGCGTAAATCAGATCGCACAATAATGTCCCGTCTAGTTCGGTACAATGGGTAGGGAACTCCTCCGTACATTACAGTACACTCGTATCGGTTGCGTGATCTACTTAGTACGCGATGTTTCTTTCTCATTGCTTTTCTGTCGTCTTTTAAGTCTGTCCGGATGTCTGCCTTTAGATTTATGCATATGTGGGAGCTTGGTCTTGTGGGCTTATATAATTTCAATTTGCCTCATGTTGGGAATTACACCTTGAATCTAATTATTCTGATCTGCTTCGATAATTATGTAAGAGTTCACTTTTATCTTGATACCTATACATTTCTGTGAAAAGGTTAAAAATAATAAAAATAAATCTCTGGACGATCAGATCCGGTAATGAAATCAAACGATAATAAAAAAAAATATGTCCTATTCAGTAAAAATATATATTGATTATATCGAAGCGACTCGCTTCTAATTTAATGATAAAAAATGACATATTCGTAAGACTAGATTCTAAATTTTGCAGTTACAAGGCAATGTCCATAAGACACTTGGTATTCATAAGCTTTTCCCGTTCATTAATTAGTTTCTTTACTATTGCAT
>JANJGK010000041.1:17750897-17751981 GCA_039081455.1 Macrobrachium rosenbergii
TTAGTCTAGTCTTTGATGTGTGGAACAGATTGAACCTCTGAGCATTGTCAGTGATGTCTGTCTCTTCCACCTCAATTCCCTACCAAGCATTTAATTTTACACAATATGCTGAAAAAATGTAACAATTTACTAATTAACTGGAAGCATCTAAAACCCAGCGTTCTTAGTCACGCTACCGTTATAACCTGAAGATATCCACTGCGCCATAGATGCTATAGTGATATTTTCCAATACTTTCCTGAAATTCACGAACAAATGTGTGAAATTAAAAACACGAATGAAAGAAAAAATTTGCCTACATTGAAACTAGGTTTAATTGCCTCCTAAATTTTCATATGGGAAATCCCAGCCTCTTGACAAATTTCAGTTTTTATCAAAATATTACCTCAGAAATAGAGGGCAAGGAAGTATAGCCACAGCAACAGGAATAGTAAAACATGGAAATGTAAAAAATATTGAGGCAAGAAATAATAAAATCAAGTACACAAAAGACGAGAGAGAGAGAGAGAGAGAGAGAGAGAGAGAGAGAGAGAGAGAGAGAGAGAGAGAGAGAGAGAGAGAGAGAGAGAGAGAGAGAGAGAGAAGCATGAGTCTTGAAAAATCTGGATCACTGACCTGGCCTGATTACTGATCAGAGAGGGTGCTTGAGACGAACTTTTTTTCTTTTTCCTTGCTTGCAAATTGTAATATAAACTAACCTGTTGAAAACTTCTGTCACATAATTCACTGTTGAATTTCAGAGGAGATCGCTGAGCAATACTGTCCGAGGCTCTAAATTATTACATTGATTCGACAGAATTGATGGTTCCAAGCTTCTCCTGTCAACGGTAGCTAATGGATGAAGGAAGCCTGTGCTGAAATAGAAGCATTCGATTACAAGGTATGCTAAAACTGCCTTAATGTTTAGTATTAGGCGTTATCTTGAAAGATTTATCCTTGGAGGGCCAACACACACACATACACTCACACCCCCACACGCGCATTATGAATATGTTTATGTATATATATATATATATATATATATATATATATATATATATATATATATATATATATATATATATATATATATATATATATATAT
>JANJGK010000041.1:17757081-17774581 GCA_039081455.1 Macrobrachium rosenbergii
ATAGATAGACAGATATATATAGATACGGATGTCCGTCTGTCTCTCAACAGATCTTCCTTGCCGAATTGCGGTTATTAATCAAGGTTCTTATATTCAAATGCTCTGTTCCAGAATTCTTCATAGCTAATAAACCATCTCAGCGAACAGGTTCGTTGTAATCTGATCCAAACAGCGACGATCTAAAAAAATTATAAATATTTTCGTTAGTGCGGGCTTTGGCGAAGTTAACGCATCCTTGGTTATCATAAGGATGTTTGATATTTCATATAATTGATATTTTTCTATGCATATGTGTGTAAGCATGAAGCCTTGAAGTGAATTTTAATAGACATTCTTCTCAAAATTTCCTTATTTCCGCTGTAGATAATCATTTAAGTGGTCGTGCCTACTGCGAGGTTTGTTAACAGTTATTTCGCAGAATATCCTGGCTTATTCTTCTTCAGGAAAACTATTTCCCACATTATATGGTATACAGCGTTTTATTTAGTTTAGAGCAACCATTTCACACAAACGTCACAAAAAAAATTCAGTAAACCAAGGAGCAGGAGGGGTCAGATAATAATAATAATAATAATTTATTTTGTGGGGTTGAGGTTTGGTGGGGGGGGGGAGGAAAGAGAGGCAAGCAAACGATTTTGACCCATCTGAGGTATTTGTCATTCAGATATGACGCAGGCATATGTCACTGGCAAATGTCACAATTTTCACCATTTATCTGAGGCAGCGGAATCATAGTAATTTTTTTTTCTCTCTCTCTTTAGTCTTATCGCCCGTGATGACTTTCGGTGATGAATAAACGATGAATACATACGAATGTGGACGTATATACAGCCGTGCATACATATACATCTCATTCGACAAATGGCGGTTGCAAACGAACGATACTGGGCTAAGCATTATGGAAGACACTTGAGAGCCATTGTTCGCGCCCTGGAGTGTGGGTAATGAATGGATTACTATACGCCTCTTGAATCTATCTACATTGGCAAAGGCACTTTGAAGGGGAGACCTGCTCTAAGTACTATCCCGCAGTGGGAAAAAAAAATAAGATTTCCTTTCTTCGTTTCCATTTTCATCCGTGGGAATAGATTCGCCTTATGAAATGGCGAGTCGGATTATTCGTTGTCTGTGTGAACTGTGAAGAGTTACATTAATTTGTTTTTAAGGTTTCCATTGGTAAATGACCCTTTTTCGGCTTCAGCACTAATTGCAGTGTATAAAATTTGAGATTTTCCTCTTTTCTTCCGCTCTTTACAACCAAAATCTATTTTTCTATGTATATTAAATAAAGAACTCGTTGAAACTCTCTCTCTCTCTCTCTCTCTCTCTCTCTCTCTCTCTCTCTCTCTCTCTCTCTCTCTCTCTCTCTCTCTCTCTCTCAACAGTCACTCTTTCAGCTGGTAAAATATATTCTCTACCGCTCTCCCCTTGTATGCATCGTGGAGCCGTGCCCAAAGGGACTTCATTCGTGATGATACTTCCGTGATACAATGCACGGCGCCCAGTTTAGTTAATGTAAACGTAATCTAATACAATCATCGGCGTTTCGATTCCGTCTGACTGCGCATACCCTTTAGAAGCCCTGCTCAATTCAGAGGCACAGACGAACACTTGGAAAATGGGTGTAACCAGTGTTCCAACTCTTGTCTCGTCTGTCGTTTTTGTAACGAGATGTGAGTTCGATTTCGGTTTTTTTTTTTACTTCGATTTTGTTTCTTTCGTTTTAGCTTTTAGGTTTCTGCAGCGTCTGTAGTTTAATTACCATCGTCAAATTAATTGGTCTTCGTGGGTGAATATTTGGGTATGCATTAAGATCGTTTCCCTCCATTAACTTGACATAGCACTACTATAAAAAATAATACATTTGAATTGATTATTATTATTATTATTATTATTATTATTATTATTATTATTATTATTATAAAAATCTCACAGTACCATGAGTCACTATAATGGTGAAGAAATTCGCTGTGGTGTAAATGTAACTGCGGATTTACTATTATTATTATTATTATTATTATTATTATTATTATTATTATTATTATTATTATTATTATTATTATTATTATTATCAGAGGTGGTGGGTTAAAGCATTTCGCTTCCGACGTTTGCTGAACTAAAAGTTAGATCAGACACGTCCCGGATTTTTTTGGAAACAGTAGTTTCCTTTTTCCCAACAATCGTACTTATGGTCGATACCTTTTTAGTTACTTTACATTGAGGAATATTTCAGTACGGAACACCAGTAACCAACTTCGGTATCCGTCCCTCGAAAATTAGCGCATGCTGCCAGCTTTACAATGAGACAAGCAGTCTGCCGAGGTAGAACAGTATCATTCATCCTGGTACCTGAGGCCATATATGCCTTGTACTGTAAAACCGTGGTACAGTTATCGTGGCTGTAATACGGGGGGTTGATATTTCTAAATTTCAGAGAGAATGTACAGTACTACTTTAAAGTGCCATATACCATTGCTTCTGTTGATTTGGTTCTTGTCCTAGATACTGAGATACTGCTTACGCTTATACACGCACGCATATGCACACGCAAACGTAAACCATATATATATATATATATATATATATATATATATATATATATATATATATATATATATATATATATATATATATATATATATATATATATATATATATATATATATATATATATATATATATATATATTATATATTATATATATATATATATATATATATATATATTATATACATTATGTATATACTGTATACACATAAACACATATATATAAATATATATGTATATATATATATATATATATATATATATTTCCTTATATATATGTACCGTATATATATATATATAATATATATATATATATATATATATATATATATATATATATATATACGCTTGTGTGTGTATGTTTGTGCTTGTATACTCGTATGAATAAGAGGTGCTTGGGCGTGTGCGATGTGTATAAATATATATATATGTATATGTGTGTGTGTATGTATGTACATATATAGATATATAAAACTCATGCCCATGCCCCTCTTATTTATACAAGCAAGACGCAGCAACGACAAAGCGGCAATAAAAACAGGACGCAAAGGAGATTATGACAGAAATGAGAATTGTAAACCCCGCCGAAACACCAGCCCTCCGTCCTATTGTGCAGTGGCATTCCTGGGAGCCTTTGTTCTTGAAGTCTGCAATGCATCTCCAAACACAATGACCCGTTCAGAAGTCCGATCACTCCTGTAACCCCTCCCCCCCCCCAACCCCTTCCGCTCAGGCAAGCACCCCATGCCCTCTCCCCCCTCCCCGAGGTCCCTTTGAAGCGTCTTTTGATAGATACCACCTCGGAGATAAGAGAGATACAAAGGTAATTGCCCAAGATGGGAAGTTTCGTTTTTGATTAGGACCCGATACCGAGAAGGCGGCCATGTTGGGGGACGGGGAGAATATTATGTTCTCCTGGATGCGTTTGGTTGTTTTGACTCCTCTCTCTTTCTGTCCGTATATTTGATTGCTATGTATTTTTTATTTTTTTTTTAATCTTTCATTGTTTTTTGCGTTGTTTTGATTCAATAAAACAAATTTAACTATGACTCTTTCTTGCTATTCTGTTAGTTTTAGATTTAGTCTTATGGTATCAGGAGGCTTACTCAAGGGCGGGTCGTGATTGGTAAGGTGTTGTAAGGGATATGAGGTCTGGTGTGGCCTGTGGACTCATGATACCAACCGTGACCAGTGACATCTTTTTCGTTGGAAATTATGATGAGCAGATGAACTTTTCTTTGGATTAATGAATTGTTATCTCTCGAGTATCAGATGGTACAGTATCTAAGCAACAGAAAGTACTTTACTAGAGAGTATATATATATACTGTATGTATATATATATATATATATATATATATATATATATATATATATATATATATATATATATATAATATATATGTGTGTGTGTATTATGTATATATATAAATATATTTATTTATACACATGTATATGTATATATACTGTATAATATATATATATATATATATATATATATATATATATATATATATATATATATATATATATATATATATATATATATATATATATATATATATATATATATATATATATATATATATATATATATATATATATATATATATATATATATATATATATATATATATAATAATGCGGGTTTTCCACACCGTCTTCCTATATCTCCGAGATACTTTTCGCAACACCCGGAGGAGAAGGACGCCCCGATTAGTCAAGAGCCGAAAATACAGTGACGTTTATTGAGGGCCCATTATAATTAGCGGGACATTTACAGTGGAGGCCCAATGGGCCGTTCCTCGCATGTATGGTTGAGGGAGGTGCGATTCGTCCATGAATATTAATGGATGGGAAGCTGTTTGCGAATCCCACTTGCACATGATCTATGAGGCGTTTTCTATTTGCCTTTAGCCCAGGAGATAAGCTGAAAATTCTCTCTCTCTCTCTCTCTCTCTCTCTCTCTCTCTCTCTCTCTCTCTCTCTCTCTCTCTCTCTCTGTTTTACCTGGTATGATTCACACGTTCTCAAAACAATTTAATGCTGCCATTGCCATGTGCCCTGGGGGGAATCGATTTGAATATTCATGAGGAATTATGATTAGGAGAGAAAACTGTTTATATTAATCATATGGTCTCGATACAGAGAGAGGAGATGTTATGCATTTCTAATGGAAAATTAAACCGGATGATTATATGTTGCTAATCTGATTTATTTCCATTCAGGTGTTTGAAATTTCTCTCTCTGAACACTTATTCTCTCTCTCTCTCTCTCTCTCTCTCTCTCTCTGTAGTATGGACATCAGACACGCAAACCCTTGCAGAAACAAAGATAGTATCTGAGGCAGCTAGATTTACGTTTATTTCAGATTTTCACTTCGTCAGCAGATGCTTCATTAAACCAGCCTGAGGCTGGAGATTGGCATCTCTTCCACTACTAAAAAAATCGGCTGTCATCGTTTAAGACACAAATCTTAACTCAGCGCTTTCTCGTCAGACCTCTTCTTGTAAGGGGACTGACGCTACCCACTTGGTTCATACGGCACGGAGAGCAAACTGCGCCGCTACTGCCATCAAAACCCAGCGCAACCCATGCCAAGACCTCAGAAGTGGCAATCAAGAATGCTAAGCAGGAAGGGAGACTATTGTGAGTCTTTTGACACCTAATAGATGGCGCTGTCAAGCTTGGCGTGTTTCTTGGGCGCATCAGTAAGAACACAGCCTTCAGCCAATCCGTCAGTCAAAGGGGAAGCCTTTTGCACCTCCCAGTGCAATCCATCAAGTGGTGGAAGCCGTCAATCACCGTATATCGGTGAACTCTCTATCAGCAATTGCCTAGTGGATGAACAGGGCCTCTTCTGAATGTTGCCTGGTCGAAGTGGCTCCTTTTGGGGCATAGAAGGAATGTTAAATCATTGTCAGTCTTTGAAGGTTCTTTTTCTTTAGCTCTATTATATGTTTTTTTTTGTTTCGTATGGGGTTGGGATTTTTTTGCCCTAATGTAATGAGTTATGCTGTTACTTCTCTCAGTTAATTTTTTTTAATACAATGAGTTATGCTGGTATTTCTCTCAGTTAATTTTTTTCTCTACTCTTTTAAGCCGTTGATATGATCTTTTATCGAAAGTTTGCAGTTGAAAGAAGAAGACCGGGACATTTTGAATGCAGTTCTCTCAAAGTTTTTAGAGTTAATTTAATAGCTAATTATTGAACGTTTTAAGGCAACTAAATTTCTACAGCAACCACAGAATAAATACCAAATGCAAGTCAGGGTGCGTTTATACAAAATGTATAAGGTGGGAAACTTTAGGTGGCCAGTCAGCAGTCGGGAATGGGCCAAGTCAGATACATTGATGGCCGGGGTTGGAAAGGTGATACATATCGATGGCGTTGTGAAATCAGCAGGGTGGGTGAATTGTTCCATTGCCTCGGGGATCCTATGCATGGGTATGATCGTGAAGCTGTTTTAACGTTAGTAAATAAAATGTTTCACTTAATGTAAAAAATAAAAAAAGAATGACTTGATCTTCCTAATGTAGAGGCGCACAGAGTTTCATTCGTAACCTAGTATTTCCCTGCTTGCCACCTGGCAGTTGATCTTATCGATGGCAATGTCTTAACCATATGTTCCTATGTCCGTATATGAGTCACATCATTTTCAGTATGCTATTTTTAATGTATATTATCTTACCACAACGTGTTATACAGTAATGATATTAGAACACATTCCGTAGAAAATTATATGGATTTCTCTATATGAAAAAGAATAATAACAGGAACCGACAGTAATTCCTGAAGGTAAATTAGATTGTGTTCTTCTTCGTTAACTCAAGAAGTTTGTCTCATACTGATGAAGATAAAGGATAAAATTACCATTGCAGTGATGAGTGTATGAGTACCGTTCAACCGAGTATTTTTTTTTAAGCATTTTTGAGCCAGTTATCAGTAAAAATTCATTGATAATTTCATCATCTTTCTTTTTGTAGGAAAAATGATCGTATTTCCTGATATGAAAAGTACAAGGGGATCTATAAACCCAGGTGAAACCAGTTCTGTTTAGGGAATTACTTGCAAAAAAATTCCATTTGAATCTGAATAACCAAAGCAAATATTAGTCTTCTTATCACTGCTTTGAGAGAGAGAGAGAGAGAGTTGGGGGGGAGTTAGGTCCTATCTTCTAAAGTACCCTTCTACGCTGAGATGTACGTCTTCAGAGGAGAATACGAGGACTTGCTATTTCTTATGCCAGCATCTGAATGATAGTGTATAGGAGAATGTACTTTAATTCCTGTCATAAAGCTTAAAAAACATAAGGTAATTACCTTCGGTCACCAGTGTACTGTGTAAAGGAATTGCCATTTTTGAGGGGAGAAATTAAATTTTGCATCAGTATGTTGGCGATAAAATAATTACATTTAAATATATAAGGAAATAGTATTAAAGGTATGAAAAAGTAACTACTACACAGAGAGTAACATTTACATTTGTACGCGTCATGTATGTAATTGAAAAATAAAGTTTGTACAGGGTATATGAATTCGTGAATTTTCACACACACACACACACACATATATATACATAATCATGAAGCTACAAATGTCGTTTAATATCCATATCACGCTACTTCGGGAATATCCCCGATGGGGAATTATCACTAAAGGGGAATTTTGTAAGTGATAAATGGATTGATACCAATGGTTTGACCATCGAATGGAGTCGTTGGAAGGTACTGTGTCGAGGGATCGAGACCCGACGGCACCGATCCATTTATCACTTAAAAAAAATTCTCCTTCGGTGGTAATTCCTCATCGGGGGTATTCCCGAAGTAGCGTGAATTGGATATTAAACGACATTTGTAGCTTCATGATTGTATATAAATCAAGGTGTGACAAAAATTTCATTATATATATATATATATATATATATATATATATATATATATATATATACATACATACACAGTATATATATACAGTATATGTATATATATATATATATATATATATATATATATATATATATATATATATATATATATATATATAGGTATGTATGTATGTATACATATTATGCAGTATATATGTTTGCAAATATCAGCGCAATGAAATAACGCTACGCCAATTCAGTCAGATATTGAGTGTTGTTAGGAGTAACTAAAAAAAAAAAAACAGAATGTGAAATTAATCACCCTAAAAATAGAAGATAAATGTTTAAGTAAAATGGACACCCTCAGCAAACAAGTTTAAGGTGAAAGCGTGTAGAGTGCATTAGGAAGAGGAGGAGGAACTGAAGGAAAAGCAAAACAGAGCTGACATGTGACGGCCTCATCAGGCAAGAGGGAATGCAGCCATAATAAAACGAAAATAGAAATGAAGAATTAGAAAATGTTAAGTCCTGCTTTCTTGTGGATGGTGTCGTGAAAGAAAGCGGAAGGTGAGACGGAAGAGAAAGCTTTGACAGAAGTAACTACAGAAAGATGATGAGTTAAGCGAAGCAGGGACAAGTAGAAAAGTTTGAAAAGAGTTGATAAACCGGTATGCACATAAGAAAAGGAGAAAGATGAAAATAATGAGCAAGACTCGACATAATGAAAACCATAGTGTCCAACCCAGTAGCCGGTTCCACACCCCCCAAAAAAAAACATAAATAAATAACCCAGAAAGATGATAGATTTAAGAGAAGCAGGGATAAGTAGAAAAGGTTAGAGAGTTGATAAACCGGTATGAACATAAGGAAAGGAGAAAGATGAAAAAATGAGCAAGACTCGACATAATGAAAACCATAGTGTCCAACCCAGTAGCTGGTTCCCTCTGCCAAAAAATAAACATAAAAAAAAAAAACATATAAATAAATAACCCCGTAATCCATAAAAATCCTCGCGGCTGATGAGAGACAATCTCCGGAGATAGACAAAGATAAGCCACGAGGGAGATAACAGGGAGATACAGGGAGATTAATCCTGTAGATAGTAGCAGCATTAGCGCCCTTGGACGTCTTATCCCCCACTCGGTCTGATCTTACGCCTGATAAATGACAAAGTCATAATACTTGTGGTTGGAAGAAGCCATTTTGCAGGTAGGGAACACAAACACTGCTGCTGCTGTGTATAAAGTATTATATATATATATATATATATATATATATATATATATATATATATATATATATATATATATATATATATATATATATATGTATATATATATTATATATACACATACATATGTATATATATATTTTATATATATACATATATATACATGTATATATATATATATATATATATATATATATATATATATATATATATATATATATATATATATATTATATATATAATATAGGATATATATGCATATATATTTGGAAAGTTAGAAATTGGAAAAACAAACGATGTTAGATTATCTGCGATGGAATTATGATTATTCATTGTTTCTTAAATCTTATGCTTTGTGGCGCAATATATCTAAACAAAGAATCGAGCGTGATTTGGAAAAAGCATTTTAATATCCCAGTGGAAATAATTTATTTCCCTTACAACATAAGTCAAGGCTTCCTCTTCACTTATTTTCATAAAAAAATAATGCTTTTCCATTGGAGAATAACTTAGGAAAGAGAAAAATAGAGAGAGAAAAAACCCCAAACCAGCTATACCCTCTGGAAACTCCTCTCTCTCTCTAGAGATGAGATCGCCCTTCATCACAAGATATACAAAAAGAGGATTAGATCTTCTTTAAAGTGTCAACACGAACAAAGCAAATCTTATTATGCCCAGAAGTATTCTTTGTTTATATCTCACTGCCAAGTCCCGTCGATAACATCTTCAACAGCAAGTTTCAGCACGGAAAAAATAACCTTTTCTCCCGCAGTGAAAATAAGCAATTGCACTCTCAGGCTTCTTCGTTTTAAGCTGGTCTTCTTCACTTTATGTTGGGGGCAGAATTCTGTGGGTTTTTACCAGTGGATAATTAGCGATAGTTCCACTGTTTGGCTCTGGGGTCGGTAATTACGTGAAGTTTTTTGCATTCAATTTGCTCAAACCTCTTGAAAGAAAAAATGTATTTATATACGGAAATTTCGTTGTATATAATCATGCGAACCTACGCATGCTAGAGATTATTTCATTAGTTGCCTCAGCAAACTTATACCATAGTATATTGTTTATTTTGGGATTCCATGACTGCCGATGAGCGTCTTACATTAAAGATAATTTGGGTTAAATTACAGAATTTTAAGAACGTATGTGAACATCAGGGTAGGAGATATTCGTATTTTATTGCAAGTACGCACAAGCACAAACGCGCACTCACCAGCACACGCATGACTGCCGATGCGGCTGAAGGAATTTGGTTTGTATGGATATTTGAGAGTAAATGTACCTAGTAATGGTACAGTAGGAAAGGAAAAGTCAGAGAACAGATGAAGACAAAAAGCAGGAGACAGTGTACAAAAGATTTTGAAAGAATATTTGAGTGTCTGTAAAAAAAAACTAAGATTAGAAATGTATGAGGGGTTCTTTGAACCAACGCAAGGTAGAAGAATGTGGATGCTGAAAGCTAATGAAAGGAAAGTGGTTGATGCTGGTGAGAAGAAAGGTATGTGATGTGCATGTGGCTTGAAAAGTATTCACATGGTGAGAGAAATTAAGATATCTTGAACTAATACACAGATTAGCGTAAGTGAAAAGAGAGATTAAGGAGGTTAGGACGTCAGATTGGTAAATAAAGTGTGTGATTCAAAAGCGTTCCGGAAGAGAAAGTGAAGTTCTAGAAAGTTCTGGAGGAAGGGAATCAAGCAATATGTAAAGAGGTTCTGATGAAGTGGTGATGATCAGATTTTTCGTTCAAGGGTGTGAAGTGGGTAATGTTGAATGTTTTGCCAACACATATTAGGGTAGTACACGATTCAACGTTCTCATATATATATATATATATATATATATATATATATATATATATATATATATATATATATATATATATATATATATATATGTTATATGTATATATATCTGTATATATGTATCTATCTATCTATATATATATATATATATATATATATACAGTATATATATTTTATATATAATATATATATATATATATATATACGTATATTTATATTTTATATATAATATATATATATATATATATATATATATATATATATATATATATATATATATATATATATATATATATATATATATATATATATATATATATATATGTTTAAAATGCTTTGAGGTCATGAAATCAGTAGAATAGAAATCCAACATTTAAAATAAGCTCGAAGGTCTTAATAATATCCTTGATAATTCACCCCAGAAGTGTTTGAAGAGAGGGCGGAGACACACGCCCTCTGGAACACCAATAGGAGTGGAGGAAGGAGTATGTGGTGGAGGCCACGACGACGGGGCGAGACCTCCTCCCTGAGAGAGCAGAAAGCGACATGGGAGGGGGAGGGGGGAATGCGGGGGGGAGAGAGGGAGGGAGGACGGCTTGAGAAGAAGATGGTCTTTTAAAGAACCTTATGATATATGACACTTCGAAAGGTGACACTCGAATTGAAAAGGTGAGCCAATGCGGTCTTAATCATCAAAAGCGATCCGGAGTATTTTCATAGAGTTGAATTTCATATGATGACATGTAGGATTTTAGTTCTTGGAAGGGTTTTTTTTTCTTCTTCATTCGACAGGTCTTATCATTCTTGTCTCTTTTTTTTATATTTATTTTTTTTTATTTCATTTTCTCCTTATTGTGTGAAAAGGAGGCGGTACTTGTGACCCAGGGTTAAAGGTGGATATTTTTCAGATCTTTCAGTTTTCTATTTTTTTTTCTCGTTAAAAACCGTCCTTCGTTTAGAAAAGCGGGTATATTTTGGTTTAACTTGACTTGGTTTTCTTAAGCGTGAAGAAAATGTCCAAATTTCACACTTCGTTGCCGTGCAAATTTTTGTTCACCTCTTTTCTCTAAAAGTCCAGATGTGCCCTATTCAGTCGTATACATTTTTTTAAAACTAGAAATACGCAAGCAATTCTGACCTCATGCATTTATAAACATATTCGCCTGGAAACAGCTTCTTTGGTGAAAATATTGTTTTGAATGGTATCTTTGATTTTGTCAAAGAACACTGGATAAATACTTAATATTTTGGTAATGACTTTGAATGGCCTGTGCAACTCGTTTTTAGTTTTCTCTAAAAGAAGACTATTGAGATGGCTATTTGTCTGTCCGTCCGCACTTTTTCTGTCCGCCCTCAGATCTTAAAAACTACCGGGACTAGAGGGCTGCAAATTGGTATGTTGATCATCCACCCTCCAATCATCAAACATATCAAATTGCAGCCCTGTGGCCCCATTAGTTTTCATTTTATTTAAGGTTAAAGTACTTCTGGAACCGCTATAGGTGCCAACAACACAGGCCACCACCGGGCCGTGGCTGAACGTTTCATGGGCCGCAGCTGAGAGTTTCATGGGCCGTGGCTGAGAGTTTCATACTGCATTATACGCTGTACAGAAAACTAGATTGGGCTGAAAAACCTTCGGCGCATTTTTTACTTGTTTATTTTCAGTGACTGATGTCTTTAAATCTTCATAACTTTTCCATGGTGGTCCCATGTTTAAAAATAAGTGATATTTTGTCTTTAACGTCTAGAACGTAAAACTAATACACACTTGTAAGCATGAATGAAAAGACTTGTGCATATGGAAGTTGTGATTCGTATGTTTGGGAGTAAAAATATCGGATGATGTAATGAGAGAGGAAGTGAATCACTAAATACGGGAAACAAGAAAGATAACAGTGTGTGTTCAGATGATTGAAGGATTTGGTGCGTCTCGGGAGTCCAGAGTTGTAATTATGGAGTGGCTATTGCTTCAACTTTCTTTTATGAAAATTAAGTATGAAAATTGATGACAATGGAAGAAAAAAAGTGTTGCAGCCGCTGAGACGTTTGTATCTTGTATCACTTTTGCGCAACATACTAAAAGGGTGTGGGGACAAAGAGACGCTGTTGGTGAAACTTTTATGTGATTTTGTCTTCCATCAAGATCTCTTTTTGGAAATTTTATTGGCTGAAAATTCAGCAGAGTTTCCCGAAAGAGATTTTGATGGAGAACGACCCCCGTGGAACGAAAGACTGACCTCGCATTCCCTCTTGTGACCGTTTTCTGTTAGCGACAAATTAACTAGACAAAAGAAGGAGATATCAGAACACTAACTTATTATTCCATTGCTAAGCTCAAGATACAGTTGTGGCAAAAACACTTTCAGCTTATTTCCCCACACACGTTAAAAGGTGAGGCGAAAGAGACGAACATAATGTATGTGTATTAAAGCCAGCATAAGCATGCATGTATATATATTTAATAAAAAAAACATTATGTGAGTGCACTGAGCCACCATCTCAAATTTCAGCGAACCAGCCTCACTTCTACACCATCCACACAGTAGACGCTCCGAACAAACGCGACAGCCAAGCCGACTCGGAAATGAGTTAAAAGTTACATAAATTTCAGTGCCTCTTTTGGTCACCTTTCGGCGGTAGGAAGGCGAGAACACCGCCTCAACATCTGTCTAATGAACCACAAGTCGTAACCTTTAGTCTTTTGACACCGGAGGTGTTCTTATGATTCCTTCCAATGGCCGGCTGCCGTATTAGGCGTAACCTCAGCTGACTTCTACCCTCGAAGTCTGTTAGCTCCGACGCGACGTAATGGGGAAAATAAACATCTTTGTGGGTTCAGCTATGTCTATATGAGGTGGGAAGGGTCAGTTATTTTTCATTGTTGGAATGGGTGAAGTCTTATTTCATGTTATATATATATATGTATATGTATGTATATATATATATATATATATATATATATATATATATATATATATATATATATATATATATATATATATATATATATCTTAATCATGTTAATTTTACAAATTTTATATTATCCAAAACATCTTTGAATGATGGATAATGCAGACTGAAAATTATTCATATTAAGAGGTTACTTTTATAGAAATCATGAACATTGTTCTGTGAGTAAAGAAACGTTTTTAGAAAGTGAATGCTTTTGAATAACGTTGTCATTGTTGTGCCTTTTTATACACTGAGTGTCTTTGTCAGTCATCACTTCAGTTGCAACCACTGAAATTACAGAGACTGGTCCAGTTTATGAATTTTATTCTTTGAAGAAAGAAGAGTCTTGACGTCGCTGGCCATTTTGCACTGTTTTCCATTCGGTAGCCAGTGATCTGATCTAGCCCAAACTTTGGACCCCTCAGTGATAAAATCCATTGTGATTCTGATGGGTTAGCTAGCAGAAATGAGCTAGCTTAATTCTTGCAAAAATCAAATGATCAAGGGTACTTTGCCAGATGCTAAGTTCCTGATTTTGGAACTGTGTGCCACATGGTAATCCAGTTGGTTACCTTCTCAGCTAGGCTAATCCCTCTGTGCTCCAGATCTAGACTGATTCATTTTAGATCTGTGTTAATGCTAACAGCATCTTTAGTCCGTATATGGACAGAGCGAGGATATGCTACAAGAATAACAAACATCTCTATGCTGAAGGAAAATAAGTCCTGAACATCAGCATTAAGAACTATGTGTTGCGGGACTTATGTTAATCAAGGCATATGAAATACTAAAATCAATTTAACAAACATCTCCATGCTGAAGGAAAATAATTCCTGGACATCAGAATTAAGAACTATGTGTTGCGGACTAATCAAGGCATATGAAATACTAAAATCAACTTGGACATGTCTGTACTCACCTTCCTTGTCAAAACTGTCTTGGGGCCCTTTAAATAGATATTAGCATTGATAAAAATATTGGGAAAAGAGCAACTTTTATGTAAGCAACTAACGGGTTGGGTCTTCACGCTGTATGTATCTCACAAAATGTTATAGTTCACAGTCTTATCTATTGTAAATATACTTTCAAAGCTGTCATCTCATCGTTTTGATTAATACGGGAACTTAAAACAAGAAAAGCGGCAACCAAGTTTCAAAACTACATTCAAATTTTCCCAAGCTCGGCTCCCAAGACCTTCGGAGGTCGCGTTGAGTCTTCTCTGACCCTCAGCGCGATCAGGCACGAAATTTCATATCTGTTAAAAAACGATTAGCTAATTACCGCCGTTTAGGGAAAATCTCGGTGCGCTTTTAACAGTGGCCTTGGCTCCTTGCCTTCTCTACCCAAAGGTACCCAGTGGTATAGGTTTCATCCCTGGTTATTATCGAGTTAATATGACGGCTAATAATGGACTGTCATCACGTAAAAGCGCAACGGGTAAACAATAAGAAGAATTTGCAAGCAGGCTAAAAGCTCCGAAAACTGTCATTACTTCTCCTGGTCTTCCTCATTCTGGCTGTAAGAAATCTGTAGCTTTTCGTGAGGAAATAATAAGTGTTATTATCCCTCGGCATAATTTTCGTCCTTAATTAATTAGCACTGGATGTAGCATTTCCTTGGTTTTCTGCATTTTTTATGTTCGTGGAGAATTGGTGGTAACAAAACTGAGGAGTGTTACACTGGAGAGGACGTTATACGCAATGCTAAGTTTGGAAAATAAAAAGGAATCTTTCTTCTGACTAAAATATATATAAGCAAGTAAAAAAAGTGCCGAAGTTTCTTCGGCGCAATCGAATTTTCTGTACGGCCGCTACAGCGTATAATCAAGGCCACCGAAAATGGATCTATCTTTCGGTGGTCTCAGTATAATGCTGTATGAGCCGCGGTGCATGACAATTTAACCACGGCCCGGTTGTCGCCTATCCTATATCGTTGCTAGAAGCACGATGATGGCTAACTTTAACCTTAAATAAAATAAAAACTACTGAGGCTAGAGGGTTGCAATTTGGTATGTTTGATGATTGGAGGGTAGATGATCAAAATAACAATTTGCAGCCCTCTAGCCTCAGTAGTTTTTAGGACCTGAGGGCGGACATAAAAAGTGCGGACGGACAAACAAAGCCGGCACAATAGCTTTCTTTTACAGAAAACTAAAAAATTGTCTACAGTGATACAAATATTTGATGATAACTTTGAAAGTAAAAGAAAAAAATTGTAACACATTCAAAAAAATTTTTCATAAAGTCAGGGACAGAAATTCAAAGAGAAAATAAAAGAAAGTGAATTAAGGTAAACTAAAATAAAACCAAATAAAAGAAATTATGGCGCATGATAGTTTTTCCTGATAATCAGCTAATAGATAATCCGGCCCATTATCATGTCTAACAAGTTTAAATATACATATGTGAGTTAATTATGTTTGTGGATGTTACAACACTGTCAGTCATTTTCATGTAAATTATTTTGCGATTATATAACGTTAAACTGCATTCATTATACTCTTGCGTTCCAATGCCCCGGAGTGATTTAGCTACCTACTAATAAAACGCAACGGTAAATTAATTTTCTTGTTTAAATTTCAAACAGAAAAGAAACAATTTCTCTAAGCCAGGGACTCTTACAATCTGGTTTTACAGTCAAGAAAAATGCCTCGGACGCAACTGTAAACAAGTCATAAGCGCCACCAGTTGGGATTTCAAGTAACGAACAACCTCAAAGAAATCCCTCTGGGCTTTGTGTAACAAAGAGTATCACCATTAATGACACTTGCTACTCTCACCACATCTACATAACAATTAACAGGACGAGCCGGGTGTAATGACACGCCTCAAATTTATCGCCGTACTTAAGAGCCGACAGTTGCCTATCAAAATATCATAACCTCACCCAGATGTATCATTACGCGGGTACTCGAGGCGACAATTAGAGTTCGTTAAGGGATAAAGGGGCCGGGGAAGAGGTGAGGGGAGCACCCACGCCCCAGGGGGGTCCGTTCCCCATACCGGCCTCCTGGACCTTTCGACCTGACATGGGGTCCTATGGCTCCGGGGAAATTTATGGCGAAAACATGAGCTGAATTGAATCGCAGCCGTCCGAAGTGAAAGGCGCCGTTGACTCCCACTGGAACAGGGGTGGTGGCTAAAATGGCACCTGACCATTACCCTAAATATTGAATAATGAGTCTTCTGTGGTCTCCTTTTCATTGTTAGAATGCCTCTTGTTCCTTGTAGGCAAAATGAAAGGTATTTAGTCAACGCGAAGAATGGCAACTATTTAGTTTTTAAGAAGTGACATCAACTTCAATATATCATAATGAGTTTTGGTGTGCTTTTTTTCACGAAGGGGTCTCGAACGATAATCATTTGCTTCCTCGAGGGGTATTAGCCGAGCATTTAACCTTCCCCGTAAGGAAAAGGTAAATATCTAGAATATAAAGGAAAAAAAAAAACTGGCGATATTTGAAGGAAAGACCGAAAATTACTCTTTAATAGGCCACATTAGTGTTTGTCGTAGGTTGTATTAAAACCGAAAGAAAGAAATTAAAGAAGAGAAAGGTAAAAATTAACAACATGATTTGGCAGAGATGAAGGGATACGAGAGATCAAGAAGGAGCCAGCGCAGTGAACCGGGCATTAAGGGATAAACAGAAACAGAATGATATGACGATAGCAACAGGTTTCAAATTAGCATCATTAGATTTAGATGATGAGGTGTGATAAAGTCTGGGCTAAAGCAAGAGCTTGCAAAATGCTACTAATCAGTCTTTTACGCTTCGCAAATCATCGATAAAAGATCCCTTGTAAAGATATCAGCTCCCCCCAACGGTTTGGAGTACAAATACCTTCTCTCTCTCTCTCTCTCTCTCTCTCTCTCTCTCTCTCTCTCTCTCTCTCTCTGTACTAAGATTTTAGTTATTTTTGGGCATTTTAAAGGCATTTCCAGTCTCATGTTCGATATGTTTTAGATTTAAGTTCATTTGTTTTTATTTTGTGCGTTTTTTTTTTTTTTTTTTTTTTTTTGCAAGCTCATTGAAAGTGATCGGGAATTGTCCACAAGGTTACTTAGCTAATACGATGGGCGCAAACCGTCTTTAACA
>JANJGK010000041.1:17789581-17799581 GCA_039081455.1 Macrobrachium rosenbergii
ACACCTCGATAAAAAACAATTAAGTTCCTGTCAGTGATTCCCGATAGGACTTGAAGGATCGGTGGTAATTGCTAGCTGCAAAGGGCAAAGCCAGGTTAACCTGGTGTCGATAGGATGAAGGGTAGCTGTGATCATCCTTCGAGGTCCAATAGCTTTGGGGTACCTTGGCATGGGAGTAATTTTCGCCAAGCAAATAATAATAATAATAATAATAATAATAATAATAATAATAATACTAATAATAATAATAATAATAATGAGGAATTTGGGGCGATTCTTGAATAGTTCTATTAAGTCATTGTATATTCTATGACGATTATTAATTTTATTTCTATTTCCGAACTAGCAGTTTGATTTGGATGCTATTTATTGGCAAATGCATTGCATTACACTTAACGATTAAATAGGTTTTCTCAGTTTTCGTCATTTAGAATTGCAGCGAGCCATGATTCTTCAAAAAGACAATGCTGAATAGCATTATTTGTTACGTTATTTCGGCAACATTTCCTTTTAAAATTTCGGTGATGAGACTTTTCTCTTTGGTTCCGGCTATTGAAATTTTTGACGTAAACATTTCTCCTATATTTTAGTTTGTATTTTGACTAGTTACTTTCTCATTTTTTAATTAACAGAAATCCTCGGAATCTTACATTTTCACCAAAATTTCTGTCAGTACTGAAAACAAGATGAAGTAACTTCTCTCACGTAGTCTTTTGTGTTTGGTGATGAAACTAATTTACAAGAGGAATTATAAATTCCTCATATGTATGACAGCATCTGAATGCAAAGCATCAGCCTAAACAAATGTTTATTAATGCAATCAATCACACCACCTCGTAAGACTCCTGGCTGATAAGTAAATTAAGTGAAAACAATAGATATTAAAAAGAAGTACTTTTCTGAAATGCAAAATTAAACCTTTTATTGGAAAACTCAAGAAATTTCGTTCCCTTGCATCAGCGCACAGAGTACCTAGAGGGGAGTGCCTCCAGGAAGCAGTAGAGCAAAAACAAATGACTATGTAGATTGAGAAGTGATAACGGGGACCTAAGGGTTATCTCTGTCTCCGTTTCATTGCTCGGGGTTAACGACTTGAAACTCCACCACGTTTCAACGCCGATAGACAAGAGTCTCAGATGCCACTTATTTGGTCGGAGTTTCCGCAGATTTTGGGTTCGATTGTTGCCCCAGTAATTCTGGAGGTAGGTATTTACAGGAAAATTTAGTTCGGCTTGAACTGTGGCATCTTGTTCTTGGAAGCAAACTCAAAGAAATGGGAGGATTCTTTCCTATGGAAGATAACAATTAAAATAAGTGCAGATGTTTTGCTTTTCTAGCTACCCACTCGTTTATTAATTGCCTTACTTTACTTTACTTTACTTGTCTTGGTAGCTGAGTGGCATCGCTGGCAACTACCCACTGGTGGCACAAAGTTCAAGACTTACTCAGGCTTGATAAACTGCCACTGCCCGCTACTCTACCCACTCTTTGAGCGGTGGGTGTGGGCTTTTGGGGGACTACTTTACCGTCTCTTTGAGGTGTGGGTGTGGGCTTTTAGGGGTCTACTTTACTGTCTCTTTGAGTTGTGGGTGTGGGGTTTTGGAGATGGACTTTATCGTCTCTTTTTGAGCTGTGGGTGTGGGCTTTTGGGGGACTACTTTACCGTCTCTTTGAGGTGTGGGTGTGGGCTTTTAGGGGTCTACTTTACTGTATCTTTGAGTTGTGGGTGTGGGGTTTTGGAGATGGACTTCATCGTCTCTTTTTGAGCTGTGGGTGTGGGCTTTTAGGGATCTACTTTACCGTCTCTTTGAGCTGTCGGTGTGGGCCTTTAAGCGTCAGCTTTACCGTCTCATTGGACTGTGAGTGTGAGATTTTGAGGTCTACTTTACCGTCTCTTTGAGGTGTGAGTGTGGGCTTTTAGCGGTCAACTTTACCGTCTTTTTGAGCTGTGGGTGGCAGCTTTTTGGGGTCTACTGTACCGTTTGAGCTGTGGATGTGGGCTTTTAGGGGTCTACTTGACCGTGTCTTTGAGCTAGGGGGTGTCTTTTTGGGGGGTCTACTTTACCGTCTCTTTGAGCTGTGGGTGTGGTTTTTTAGGGGCCTACTTTACCGTCTCTTTGAGCTGTGGTTGTTTGCTTTTAGGGGTCTACTTTACTGTCTCTTGGAGCTGTGGGTGTGGGCTTTTAGGGGTCTACTTGACCGTGTCTTTGAACTGTGGGGGTGTCTTTTTCGGGGGCCTACTTTACCGTGCCTTTGAGCTGTGGGTGTGGTTTTTTGGGGGCCTACTTTACCGTCTCTTTGAACTGTGGGTGTGGGCTTTTCGGAAACCCACGAGTTCAACTATTGAGCCGTCAGCAGCCATTTGCCTGAATCCCCTACGCCTGACGTGGGTGGCGATTGGCCTTGAGCGCCGAACACATATCTGTTTATGTCAGTTAAAGGTTAAATAAATTCTAATACCATTGCAATAGTGTTCAGCACAGTAAGTTGTTTTCAAAACGCTTGCTACTATATGTTCAAAGTTCTCCCATTGGTATAACATCTTTTCCAAAGTAATTTGAAGAAATGCCGTGTCTTATTAGAGCTGCCTTATTCGAAAGAGTCTCACTGTTTGTTTGCATGCAAGTCTTTCTATGTCTGTGAAAAACTCTTGGGCTGTTGTGCATTGCAAAACAGACTGTACATCTGTTAGAAACACGAAGACGCTCCTCTCCCAAAGTTGGTATTGCAACACACAAACGCGTCCATAAGACAAAACCGAAACAGCAGCGACAGCAGCGGCAAATACTTTATGCAGCAGCTAAATGACCTTGGTCTTTGCTTCACTACTCAGTGGTGACCTCTGTGCGGAAGGCCATTAAAATTAAGCAACTCTTCATGAGAACATAAATGCAAAGATATTTCTAAGTCAGAATCATCTAGAAGAACACGTTTTTCGAACCACCCGAAAAATTCAAGAATCAGTTTACCAAAACTAGTCATGGCATTAAATATGCAACGAGGAACCCGCAAAACTTCAGTCATGGCATTTACAACCATTCATCCAGCAGGTGAAGACTCTTTGTCGTAGTATATAGCCTAGCGCAGCGGAAGTCTAGAAGTAGCTCCCTCGAGCGATGAATAGTGTTATCATAAATTCTATATAAGCATAAGCAAAACATTCATATTTTATCTCTGACCTAACCTCCTCTTAGTCATTTATAACCCTCCCGTGCTATTATTTTCGGGCTCATTCGTTCTCACCTGCAGTCCTCTCCGTTTATCGTTCTTATATAATGCAGACCCGGACCAGCTCCCCGAGACTCATTTGCCTAGCATTTACTTCTCCAGGCTTAGAAACACACCTACCAAGTGTGAGGATTAATGCTGTATTCACCAATTCGCCACGCCATATCTCACAGAAACTTCAAACTCAAATCTTAACAATCTTCCTTTCTTAAATCTTCTTTAAAGATGGCTGCCCTAGAGGTAGGACGCCGAGGCTAAGGGATGATCTCTATGGCGCGGTAAGAAAGAGGAACATGCAGGGCAGCCAAAACTACCGTCGTTTATATCTTCATAAACCACAAACAGCGCGTTCTAGCTTCCATGTCCAGGCCCTGTACATCATCGGCCACTCAATAAAGCTAATTATTTATAATCCACGAGCTGTACTCGCTGCATATTAAGATGCGATAGCAAGTGATGAATTCCTTTCTCGCCTCTACTTCGCACTGGCAAAAGTGTACAATCTCCTTTTTTTTTATATTGGTTGCGATGCTAACTTCGATAGAGCAGCAGTTTTGTAATCCTAACTGAGAAACACAGGTAGCGAACGCGTACGGACGAAATCCACACTCGATCTGATAGACGAATTTTCGTCTCTGTTTTTTCTCATGTCGAACAAGAAAAGAAACGGCTAATCGTCGAACGAAAAAAAAAAAAAAGAAAAAAAGAGTGCTTGGATATCTTTCGAATGCGACCAAAGGCCACAATTTCATTCTGCATCTAGCTCTGCGTAACTTTGTCTCAATGAATGGAGATAACCGGCGTATGCGTTTAATGATATTCGTATGCAGCGCTGAAGAGCTACCGTAGGTGGCTTGTTAGACGAACAGATATATGCCTCCCTCTCTTATAAGGTTTGGACTCGGCTGTACCCTCTCCTATGTGGGAATCCTCTCTTAAATCTTTGAGTTTGATCTTGAAAGAGTAGCGCCAGTTTTCGGTATAAAATTGATAATTTCATACCCGCTATATCATAGACATTTCCATCTTCCATTTGTCACAGTTGTTTTAGGATGAAAAATTTAAGATTTTCAGATGAAATACAGGATTTGTTTCAAAGGCTTTTGGAGATAATTTTTTTATTTTATGACGGAGCTCAAAATTCTCTGGGTAACTTACAGACCTATAATTTTGACAAAATTTTGCCCTAAAGAAATTATACTAAATTTTATGGTTCTAGCAGTCCATCTATAGCCACCACAATGTACGAGAAAAAAAAAATATCAGAGCGAATTTCGCTTTGCAAAGTTTCTTCATTTTTTAAAAAGAAATGGAACAACCAAGAACTCATCAGACAAAGGCAATACCTAGTCCTATTATTTTCTTTTCGTCGTACACTTGAATGAATAGTAATGAAACAGGCTTCAAACTAAATGAATGCGAGTGGACTAATTTCTTAAGAAATGCACATATCTCTCTGAGACGAACACATGTAGCTGAAATCAAACACATCGATGTATTTTTAAGAATTTCTTAATGTATTTTTAAAGGTGATTAAAAAATGAAGAGTAAATCAATAAGATATAAAAGTAAGGTTATTACAAGCATAAAATAAACAGATAAGAATGAGAATCCAGCGAGGATAAAGCTAATAAAGACACAGCTTTATGGACCAGTAAAGTTGTAAAGACGAAAAGCGAGCGGGCGACTTGTTTATCTAAAGACTTCGTAAATACTCTCGGGATTTCGAGGTAACATAAGAAGGTATTAGACACTGGCACTTTTGTATTTAACAGAGTAATAAAAGTGACTTCTTGATGTTTTATGAATTAAAAAGCTTATGTTACTGTTCAGTTTCTTGACAAGATTTAAAGAGAGAGAGAGAGAGAGAGAGAGAGAGAGAGAGAGAGAGAGAGAGAGAGAGAGAGAGAGAGAGAATGTCTGATCTAAAAGTATCTAAAAAAAGCTAATTCACAGATCGGAGTGATTAATATCAGTACAAGACAATAGATAATTATCCCATAACTGGAGAAATAACTTGTTTGCATAACCCACATGCACTGAAGAGATAAAAACACAGAAATGAAACGCGCGCACACACACACACACACACACACACACACACGGAGATAAAAAAAAAACACGTAAAAAAAAAAAAAAGCTAAACAAAACGCCCTCAACTTCTCCAAAGGAAGCCAAATCGAGACGGGACCATTTTTCAACGTCCCAAAATGCGGTAGCGCACCAAGGTGAGAGAGAGAGAGACCGCGCCGGTAGTAATTCCCAAACCATCTCATTTGCTGATCAGCAGCCATTAGGCAGAAGCGAGTCTGCCAGCCAAGGCCCAGAGATGATACGTTTGATATCTCAGGCGCTCAGGTCGGGCTTGTCTATTAAAGCAGCTGCAAATTACTGGCAGCTCGAAAATTTATACTGCGAGATTTCGGCGGGTCCTCGATTCTCCTTGAAAAGAAGAAGAAGAAAAAGAAGAAGAAGAAGAAGAAGAAGAAGAGGGAGAAGAGAAAGATTCTAGATTGCAAGCTAATCCGCTCCAGAGTCGAATGAATTCACAGAAAGAATAGACAAGGAAAGGGGACAGTATGTGATCTTGTTTCATGATTGAAACTTCGACTTGTTATAATAAAATCCACTCCCAAACATTGTTTTAAAAACATTAATAAAACTGACCTGAGTAATATTTTTGTTGTATTAGTAATCGTAGCAGCTATTTCGTTGCTCCTTGAAGGGATGTTTATATGTTAAACAAAAATCTACAGTCAAGTGCAGTTCAGTGATACCAGAATCTTGAGCAGTTCAATTACCTATTCCTCCCTTCGTTGCCGACTAGGGAAGAAGAAGAGGAAGAAGGAGAAGAAGAAGAAGAAGAAGAAGAAGAAGAAGAAGAAGAAGATAGTGAATGAGGATTTTAGTTTACTACTTACTAGAGCAGTCGGGAAGATATTCGGGTCCTCCCTAGCCGAGAGGGGTTTCGTATAAAACGTTGCGAGATAAACACGGGCAATGCCATGTTGGGCGCAGAGGCATAATTATATTTGTTTTCTCCCAGCGTCTCATTTACATAATTACGGAGTGCCTCCAGATTCAGAATATGCCAGCGGATTCCTTTCTTGGCGTTATTTCGGAAAGGAATGGAATAACAATTGGGTTATGGGGTTCCCAGCGGTTGTCGAGGCAGTACAAGGTTTTGCTATGGGAATGGGATTAAGGGGATTCTATTATTGTGTAGGGTCTACATGACGGAATTTATTGAAAGCAATGTGGTTAGAAAGATAAGACTGTGTAGTTTATCTTTACAAGGCATTCGGATGCAAATAATAATAATAATAATAATAAAAATAATAATAATAATAAAGCGAGGTGCGTATCAATATGTTTTTTGTCACATAACGGACTACTGATAAGACACTTACCACTGGCCCCCGTATAAATACTCGTATACTGAAGGAAGCTACTTGGGTCCCAACCTGGGAACGGTATCCAACGTCCCTGGAGTCGGGATTTCCTGTCTGGGGATAAAGAATCTGTATCGCCCTCGGGTACAAAATTATAATGATGATTTAGAAATCATCGTCGAGACTTGAGAATTGGGTTAACAAGAATCCACTCTAGTCCTTTTGTCGTTTACCGCAATTGGAAGATATTTAAAATGTAACTCTGGGTTTTTGAGATTTTTATCGATTATAATTTTCAGTTCAGTTCTGGAAAGTCACAAGAACTTTTTTTTTAATATTTTAAACTTTCCGTACATGGTATGAAGATAATTGTGAAGTTTATTATTATTATTATTATTATTATTATTATTATTATTATTATTATTATTATTATTATTATTATTATTCGCAGTTAGTAGCAAGTATTGTAATATTTATTTTGCTGATTTGTAAAGTTCAGCGCAGTTAAATTTCCAGATATTTAGTCGTTACCGTCGTTAGTTTTACTCTATCTCTTGTTAAGGTCCTAAAAAAAAAAAGAGAAAAATAGTGATACGATAATGAGGGTCATATATCAGTGAAGTAAAACCACTTTTATGAAATATTTAATGGATAACCATTATAACTAATTCTCTCTCTCTCTCTCTCTCTCTCTCTCTCTCTCTCTCTCTCTCTCTCTCTCTCTCTCTCTCTCTCTCATAGTATGCTACATAACCTGGAAGTCTGGTATTCTTTTAACCTTTGAGTGTTTAGTTCCCTTTAATATAATTCTAAATATTTATTGTTAATTGCTGAATAACAGATAAAAAAAATAAGACGAGGCCCGATAACACCTACAGTACACCGCAGACCGTGACTTCGTGAATTTTCCCCGGGACCGGGCACGGACTCCCATATCCCCGCGACCAGGCGATCACGGAACAACAACCTGTGCCCATAGACGGATAGGGTACAAGGACACATGCCCCTATCCACGGGACGAAGGCGAAGACAAACAGTGCATGACGAGGACGGGACCATAAACTATTCGCCTATCCACCCGTCGGAGGAGCGACCTGGCCGTTGCCCATAAAAGCCCGTCCCAAACTGGTCTTAAACACACGAACAGGGTCGTATTTAAAGTCTGTCAACATACAATTTTAAGGTTGGTTTCACACTGATGTTAAACGTCCGGATAGCATCACTCTGGCGGATACCAGCGGGTGATTGGGGGATCGGGCCTGTGAGTGTGTGTGTGTTTGTGTGTGAGGCTGATACCGATAAGAGGTGGGGGTGGTGGGTAAAGAGGCTGAGAGGGTGGCGGGAGGAGGGGAGGGGGTTGGGATAGTCCTACGTGGGATGGGAGAGAAACGGAGAGAGTGGGTGGAATAATATGGGGAGAGGAAGATGCCACAATTAATCTAGAGAGAGAGATGTTCGGATAATCTATAGAGAGAGAGAGAGAGAGAGAGAGAGAGAGAGAGAGCAGTATTGCTTAGGCCTGCAGATAAGAAAGAGGGAGACAGTGAATGACAAATATTTAATTTACTTGGAAGATATATCCAAATGAATCAGAAGTTAATTGATATCACTGTTCCATTATGGGAAAAGTACGAAGCTTTCAAAAAATCGGCATGGTGCCGCATAAGGAAGTCACTTTTCAGAGAGAGAGAGAGAGAGAGAGAGAGGAGGGGCTGAGGTAAAAGCAGTTTTGTCGTAATTAGATTACGCCAAGTCGCCTAGGGTTAACTGGCTTTTTCAGCATTCCAGAATTCTGAGTGTTTTTTTTTTATTGGCCTTAAAAAATTCTATGTTACACCAACGCTGGCAAACCCGGAAAATTCTAAGGTTAATAAAATGTAAAATTTACTGTCTGTCATTAATAATATTCTCACATGATAACGAAATGAAAACCAGTATTCCGACTCACAGTCCGTTGGAAGATTATAAAATTCCCTAACTAAGCGCTCAGGAGAAAGAATAATCAGAAAAATATCGAAGAAAATATCGACGAGGGAAAGAAAAATCGGAGGAAGAAAAAAGGCATCAGAAAAAGAGGAAAATAAGTGACATACACACCCGACCAACCTACCTGAGGAGTTTTATAGGAGTGATAAAGCCTATTAAATTTAGTCATAAGTCCATAGCGAGGCATCTTATCCATCGCTTGTAAAATGTGAGAGCATGTTCGGATACGAGAGGGGCATGTTCGGATATATCATTCGGCCATAAAGGATTTTTTTCCCCCCCACTGTCAGATGCTCCGATCAGTCTCATCTCTTTCCCTTTTCCAGCGAGGAGAGAGAAAGAAAATAAAATTGAAATAAAAAAGAATATTATAGCATTCTGCGTTTGTTGATGTTCCTTGGATATTGTTATCGGGAGCGCCGACAACTGATGACACTGGTTCTTCTCTAATCTCAAACAAAATATCAAATGTAATCATACAGACTTGTGTCATATTGATGTTTTCGTTTACATTTTCTTCCGCTTTGGATGTTTTTCGAGAAGCTAATTGTTTCCTGGTAATTTTATATTCGTCCTTGTTTGTTATTACTATGTGCTTTTACTTTATTTTTTATTTGCCGTTTTGTTTTTTTAATTCATTTTTTTTATTCCGGCATTGTCCAACAATATTGTATCTAATTATCTACTCATGATTATATTTTACAATTTTGCACACAACTAATTAATAAAAAAGGACAATGTTATGTTACACTGTCCACAAACATAAAAAACTATCAGAAATTGGGGTAAAGCATTTACTGATTTGTGGGAATACACAAACAATAGGTCTCTAGAAACAATGGATCTCATTTACTAATTTCTAAGAAAAACAGCTTCCAAAACCAGGCAGTTGTTGAAGAAATAATTGGGAAATGTTCGAGGGACGTAACAAGATTTCAACACAATAGTATTTGTGGGAAAAAAAATTGTATTGATAATACTTAGACAAAGTGAAAAGTTGATCCCCGGGTCATCCAATTGCATTTGCGCACAAATTACGTTACGTTTGTCCATAAAGTTTTATTGCATTTGATGATGGTAAAACAAATATTGCGTTTGCTCGCAAGTTTTTATTGCATTTTCGTGCATTTCTTGAGAGGCATTTAAAAGTATAAATAAGTTAACTAGTTCCAACTGTTCATATGAATTCAGGGAATCCCCTCCTCCTAATCTCACAGATCACCAAGACTAGGAAGAAGTGAGTTTGAACAAAATTAGACCATTCATTCTGCTCAGTTTAAGCTATTTTGGTCGGTTTGAATCCTCCTCTTATATTTTTTATTTATATTTTATTTATACATTTCACTATTATACCGATCGGTATGCGATTCCGTCGGTGACAAAAAGTTTTTCAT
>JANJGK010000041.1:17804581-17842081 GCA_039081455.1 Macrobrachium rosenbergii
GTTACCGCGTATGACGTAAGTATGTAGCCCTTCTACAAATTAATTCTTCTTCTTCTTCTTCTTCTTCTTCTTCTTCTTCTTCTTCGTACGGTGTGGGAAGAGAGGTTACCGTCTAATTGGATCGAAATAATCCTTTTATGTTCGCCAGCCACTCCTTCTAGAGTCAATACATACATGAATAAAATTGTCTTCTCTCCAGACGTTCCGGCATAAAAAGAAAAAAAAATTGTAAACTTCTTGTTAGGGTAGTTTTTGCTTTGTATATTGAAGGTAAATTGTATTTAAGGGGCGATTAGGTAGACAGGAATCGAACCTCTATTGGCTGTGATCGAATGAGTTTGGCTGTCTGAAATTTATCATAGAAAATTGTTAGTTTTCGAAACCTTCGTTTGTTACGTTAATATTTCAATTCAAAGAGCTGTCTGTTCGGATTCACTTTGATTTATTATATTTTGAGCCACTCGTATTGTTCATACGTGAAAAAACATTTTTTAATCGATATATTTGTAATTTTTTTTTTTTTTTTTTGCTTAATATGAAATCATTTGTTAGGAGTTCAAATCAAAGGACTAACTTTTCTGTATCAAATTTATTTATTATTCCTTCATGAACCACTCGTATCTTTCATAGATGAAAAAATAAAATTTTATATTTATAGTTTTTTACTTTTTGATAAGATAATTCAAACACTCATTACATCTGAATTGTATTTTTATCCTTGTGAAGGACAGAAAAAATTGAGAATGTGGACACAGTCGGAGAAAAGGTATATTTTGCCCGTTCCTTTGCATAACAGACCGAACCTTAATTACAAGGTGTACACGAGTCTTGACAAAGCAGGAGATTAGTTGATTGATTTATAATGAAATAATTTCATTTGCGGCACAGTGGCCCACTTCCGCGTTCATTTATTTGTTTATTTATTTGTTAATACGAAGGCAGATTGTGGTTATAATTTAGGGTCCTTACCTAATCCTGACTTTAAATAAAGATTATCATTAGGGGAACAGAATGACCACCCCTCTTAAAACGAAGCATGTAATTTAAACAAAGTGAGAGATGTATGACAAAATGAGACTTAGTAGCAGAGAGAAGAACCCTCCGCCGAATTCGGGAATACTGATACAAGAGAAACTAATATTAGTAGAATAACTATAAAATTATTGTAGTCTGCTCTTCAACAATAAACGAGAAATGGCATTTCATTTAGAAATGTAATGACCTCAACAAATACATTGTATATGCACATGCATATGTTTCAACGTAAGCATTTCTGTCCGAGTCAGGGAAGACAATCTCGAGAGTCAACGACTCTCCCTCGAAACCGTTTCATTCCGCGCCCGCCTCCTCCGCACTAGAAGGAAGGAAGTAAGGGAGGGAGGGAGGGAGGGAGGCGTTGTAGCTAATGATACCAAGGGCCACGTCTCGGGGCGTGATGTAACGAGCAGATAACGCGAGCTGAAGTTAAAGCTTCTATCTCTTTTCGCTATGGCGTCTTCCCATTATCTCACGTCATGACGGTCTTTTAAGTACGTCCCGGGAGAAACGAGCGTCTTGAATAATAAGATTAACCAGATCCTCACATTAGCACAAAGGAAATGTGGAAAAGGGCCTTATCTTAAAATATACCATACATATGTATGAATGACTCACGCTCTTTGATTCGGTATCGTGTGACTTATAGAACGTATTATTTTCGGACGTCCTCATCTGCTGCCATTGGGGGCTTCAAGGTGAACGGGACCATCCTCTTCTTCTTCTTCTTCTCCTCCTCCTAGCTCTCGGGACTCTAGAAGGCTGCTAGATCCTGTCGATCACTCTTTTTCCCGCCGAAAGTGCTTCGGCCAATCACGCGTCAAAACATATGTAAATTGTGGGAGGAGCTCATTCATCATCGGCCAATCAGCGTCGACGATCAAGGACTTCCCACGGAGTGAGCTGTTAGGGGGTCCCGCCAGGTAAACTACTTCATTTTCTTTGATTTATAACGAGGGCAATCTTTATTCTCTCTTCCATTCTCTTCCCCCCTTTTTATCATTTTGGAACATTTGTTCCTGAGCTTCATTTCGGGGACACGCCCTCCTTAAAAATAAGACTGGGAGAGCCCCAGCAGCCCTCAAAAGCGATGGTAAGGTCCCTCCAGGGGCGTTGCGATCGTGAAGGGCTTCCAAGCTCCTTGTAGATGACAAATTATGAGCTCGGGGGATCTTGTCAGATGTGTCTAACAAGCCGTTGACTGCGGGGGATGCACAAGCATTGCCTCCATTATTAGGTAACGTCGGGGATCGCTGTCACCCGCCAGCGATCTCGAAGTCCTATTTAGTGATGTCACGATCCATTTTAGGAGGTCCTGCGGGAATAGGAGTAGATCCACCGTCTCGACAATGCTGGAAGGAGGTAGAAGGACCGTTGGGAAAGAGCGACACAAGTCTGGCCTGTTTAATGGGTTCTTCTCTCGGGGATCATCATTAAACCGAGATTCATTTACCGGGGATTGGCGTTCATTAGAGCTTGAAATGATGCAAAAACTGTATAGCTCATGCGAGAGAGAGAGAGAGAGAGAGAGAGAGAGAGAGAGAGAAAGTATACCTTAGTTTAACCAGACCACTGAGCTGATTAACAGCTTTCCTAGGGCTGGCCCGAAGGATTAGACTTGTTTTACGTGGCTAAGAACCGGTTGGTTACCTAGCAACGGGACCTACAGCTTATTGTGGAATCCGAACCACATTATACCGAGAAATGAATTTCTACCACCAGAAATAAATTCCTCTAATTCTTCATTGGCCGGCCGGAGACTCGAACACGGGCCTAGCAGAGTGGTAGACGAGAACTCTACCGACTCTCCCAACGAGGAACTAGAGACTGAGAGAATGACGAAAATGAGTGAATCTGCCCTTTGATGAAAGTTTAGTAGTTTACCGAAAAACAAAATTTAAAGTCTTGTTGTCGAAAGCAAAGACAATAGAGGAAGTGAAGATATGATTGTCAATCTTAATCCAAGTAACTTTGAATTGATTAGTCCCTTTCTTTCGTCTCAATTTTCTACCATCAGCGACGGTTCCCACTAAAAGAGACTGATCAGTTTAAGATTTCTTGAATTGAGATTGATAATCCTATTTCCACTTCCTCTATTGCCCTTGCTTTCGACAGCAAGACTTTAAATTTTGTTTTTTTTAGTAAACTACTAAACTTTCATCACAGGGCAAATTCACTCAATTTCTTCATCCTCCCCCTGCCTCTCTCTATCTCTCTCTTGCTTGAGTTATAGAGTTTTTGACTCATTTTAGGCTCCAATGAGCGGCAATCCCCGGTAAATGAATAAATATGGACGAACTTAACAACATACAAACGACGTAAAAGTATCAGTAACTCCGTTTGGCTGTAATTATCGACTAGTTTCATTCTTTCTTTATGTATTTTTTCAGTTATCAACTTATCTATTATTTGATTTCTCTGTTTGTATATTTTATGTGTCCTGTGTGTACTCTCTGGGATGTTATAGAATGCCTGACAGAATGTCTTGTTCATTTATTTATTTATCTATTTATTTAAACAATGTAGCCCATTTGAGTATCTCCTAACGTCGGCAACTGTTCTATCAAACAATTTAATGTACTGTACAAGGAAGATCATCGTTTATTTTTCTCTGATCTTATAATTATTATTATTATTATTATTTTTTTTTTTTGCTTACCTATCTCTGACTTCGAGAATTACCTCTGTCGTTTTTCATCCTTGTTTCTTATTTCATTCTTCCCTACTGTTTCGTTATCTTAATCCAGTCACTCCTAGGACAGATTATTTCGGGGAGTTATCATTTAGATTTCAAAAAAGGGAAGTATGTTATCCCAACCGCTCTTCTTTGCAATGAAAAATATCCTTGTCATTTACATTCATGGGAATATCTCACTTACAACAAGCACACAACGTTTCGCTTCCCTTTTGATGTTGTCAAGACCAGCCTCCTCTCGCAACCGACACTGCACCGATAACTCTGATTATCTCGTATTTTCTTCGCTGATGTCAGTCGACTACCCTCACTTATACATTGACCAGACGCTGTGTACCTCAACATTAAGCTCTCAAACGACAAAAGTACATTTTACTCTGTGTCCATGGAAGAGATAGCATCGATACGATGGCTACGTAGAATTTATGGCGCTTAATATCGTCTTTGGGTTATGTAAGGCGATAACAACGAATATTATTGGTGGCACTGTTTATACTCCCCGGCCATTGTTTGCTGAGGAAGAATGTGACCAAGGAATGACTTCTACTTGCCTAACATAAAAGTGATAAAGACCGATACTGCTGTGAGGTTTGATCAATCACCAACATACTCGCTTAATGTGAAGCATTCGCAATTAACAGATAAGTTTCTCTATTAGCAATTTAGCTAAGTAATAACATCCCGAAAAAAGACTTGTTGCTTACAGCTTTGCTTAAAGCTTCCATTTTACACTGTAATTTGGAAGATATATCCCATTTATGGGGTTTCATTGATTCATAAGTCAAGCAATGCTAATATTACCTATTGCTTCGCGCACCGATGAAAACGCTTTATCTTTTTTTTTTTTTGTAAAAGAATAATTTTTCAAAAATTTTGGAAAAATATCAGCCATAGTTTTTTGTTTTCTAATTTTTTTTTTATTTTAATTCAGTGGTCCTTCAAAAATTTGTGTCAAGTTTGATCATTATTTAGCAAAGGGTTTCATATAATATAAATCACGCTACAGAATATATATAGTTAAGTAAAGCTAAAACACTTTATTACAGTGTGAAGTTATAGATTCGCTGACAGTGTTAAAAGTCGATTCTCAACGGAAAACCTAGATTCGAAGAATAGAAAAATCTGTTACTAATTTTTACTTTGCTGACCCATGACCTCCATGAAATCACGGACATATTCTTAACATTGAAAATCACTAAATTAATAATAATTCGGTATTTAAACCACTGTCAGCCAGAGTAAGATGAGATCTCAGGGTGTATGCAAACAAAGCCATAATGGCCTGAGAATGAAGAGGATCTCTGTCACATCTCTCAATTAGCGTCAAGAAAAAACCGTCGCCAACGCCTGGACAGAGAAAAGAATGCGTTACGTCATTGTCAGAGACACCTTGATAGGCTTCGTTATTATGCACATGTAAATTGCAGCTATAATTTGTTAATTGTTGATTACAGTACGTTATTGCTTCACTTTCAGGCTAACTACGACCTGTTGATACTTTTTTAATAACGATATAAACAATTGGCTTCATGCTAAGTTTTCACTTACAGTACATGTTTTGATTCAGTGATTTTCACTTACAGCACATGTTTTGATTCAGTGATTTTCACTTACAGTACATGTTTTGTTTCAGTGATTTTCACTTACAGTACATGTTTTGATTCAGTGATTTTCACTTACAGTACATGTTTTGTTTCAGTGATTTTCACTTACAGTACATGTTTTGATTCAGTGATTTTCACTTACAGTACATGTTTTGATTCAGTGATTGAGTTTTGTTATGGGTGGGAGGAGGGGTGTGTATTTGCTCTGCGTGTTTTTTTTTTTATTTAATTTCATTATTATTTTTTCGTTCCCCCATTTTTTTGTGAACCGCTACATAATTTTGCGGTCATCCAGAGACAGCATAATTAAGCAAGTAGCCTCTATCAGAGTCCTTAAAAGTTATGCAGTGCAAGGGAAGAAACGAAATAAAGGTAATAATCGACCATTAAGACGTAAGCAAGTCCGGTAAATTAATACACAGGGCCACTGGTGTTTACAGTACAATTTAAACGTCTTTGCAACTTTGGAGTAAAATATACACAGCACAAAATCCATACTTAACACATAGACATACACCATATTTTTGTTATCGGCAGAAGAAATGAATGAAATGATGAATTTAAAGGTAGAAATTAACAACAGGAAAAAAAACTTTTTTATCTTTGGTGGACATTACAGTCTTCAAACCCAAGACCATCAGAAAGCGCAGTGGTCAACAACGGAATGAAAATAGCAGCACTAAAAGCAAATAAATGAAAAGGAAAAATAATAGACGACGATTGGACAGCGAATTGGCCTGGTGTTGACTTAGAACAGCCCTCTGGTGGCAAATCAACAGAGCCGACGGCATCAATTTGGCCTCCTGGCGGGGGAGCACCCAACTGGCGTTCTGGTGTTTTGATCTGCGCTGTCTAGAGTTTATTTATGTTATCTGTTTTGTTGTGGTTGGGGTTGCGATTCATTCTGACCTCTGGGTTTTTCTGGTTATCCATTCTTAATACTAAATGGAATCAGTACGAGATATACATTATTTTTCTCTTTAGTGCACAGCGGTGGGACTGATTTAGGTCCTCGTTGTTTGCTTAGAAATGTTTATGGCCTAGACAGGATTCGTCGTAAGCATAGAATCAATAACGGCAAATATGTGGCCAGAATTTCTCTTTGTATTCGGTTTGTTTTCAACAAAGGCGCTCGCACGCCTTCACGCGAATGTACACAAACACTTATGCTCCGTGAAATGTGTGTGTTTTTGTATGTGTGTATGTGTTTGTGTGAAATGTAGGAAATATGGAAAAAATCGAAAATCTTTACACAAATTGCGTTGTATATTCTGAACTGTTCACAGCTTAGGAACAGGGTAAAACCACGGGTCATCCGAAAGCATCCAGAAAGGAAAAGGAACACCCTCTTCTTTCTTTCTTTAATTTTCCTAAAGGTCAGGAAGGCGGCAACAGTAGTCATGTGTCAGATTTTTAATGCTACGAAATCAAACTGAAATCAAGTTGAGGAACACCCACTGTCTGATAATGATGGAGAACCTCCTCCTCCCACCTGGGATGTCAATTTCTGACCCAGAGGATAAGAGGGAGTGGAATGTATTTATAATAAATTCATCCATACCCAAGGTATACATTAAATTTTGGTCGTAGTATCATAGAGAGAGAGAGATTAAGGTAACTTTATGCTATGACGAGATCATGGGTAGCGTCCATTGTACAAAGACTTTGTGTTTGTCTGTGTGTGTGTGTGTGTGTGTGTGTGTGTGTATGAGAGAGAGAGAGAGAGAGAGAGAGAGAGAGAGAGAGAGAGAGAGAGAGAGAGAGAGAGAGAGAGATTAGAGATTAAGGTAACTTTATGCTTTGACGAGATCGTGCTTAGAGTCCATTCTACAAAAACTTTGTGTTTGTGTGTGTATGAGAGAGAGAGAGAAAGAGAGAGAGAGAGAGAGAGAGAGAGAGTTATTCTTTATGGCCCTAAAGATCATCCAAGCTGGACCTCCAAGAGGGAGCAAAATATCAAGACTGAGATCTCGTTAGATGGTCATGCTGACATCCTGTCTACCAGGCCTCTCTGAATTTCCATAAGCATTTCGTGAAAGAAAGAAATATTGTCATGATTTACGGATGATTCAACATTTAAGCGACGCTTAATAACTTTTTATTATGATTTCGTTATATGACGTGCACCTGTTACCATAGATTGTTTCCGAAGATGTTATCAATATGGATACTTAATAGTTGGGAGAGCCAAACTGCTATATATAAACTTCCTGATCGACTGAGGAGAATAACCTATGCACCTAAGCAGACCCTATAATGGTTCTCCGAGTGTCTTATTTGTTATTGTCCTTCCCTAAAGGACACTTAAGCATATCTTACACCTTTATTTCTTTACTCCAGTTATAAATAAACTTCTGAGCTGATCAGAGTGTTATATTCATCCGCATTTGTCATTCATTCAATATTGTTCTCTTTTAATCATAAATTTTTTGTCATTGTTTTGTAAGCATTCAGAATGACAAACAATTCTTTTCAATGAACGGGTACTATTTTCTGAATTTTTTTTCTAGTTTTTGCTTATGATATTTACTAAAGTTGAATCTTAGTTAGGAATGCAGTGGTTTTTCCACCTGTTCCTCAAAAATATTTATAAAGAAATGGAAGTCTAATATTATTATCACTCTTATTTTCTGGTAGGTTAATTATTGATAGTAATTTACCCAAGATACGACTGAAATCATTTCAAAAGCATGCTGATTCATTCTCTCTCTCTCTCTCTCTCTCTCTCTCTCTCTCTCTCTCTCTCTCTCTCTCGTTGTGTGTATCCATCCATGGATCTATCTCACAGCCTTCCTCGGTCATTCAAAATGAGGCTAATGAATAATGTATGCACTCAAAAAAATGAATGCACAGACCGTGAGCTTTAATAATGTATAAATCAAGGAGGTGTTATGATAAGTCGACCCAAACGGCCAAGGGGGCGTGATGGGATGTCGTTATGATCTCGTTATCATCTCGTTATCAACTCGTTATCGCCTTGTTTCGAATTTCCAGCTCGTTGGGGAGTTAAGTACCGTCGTCCGCGGGACATCTTTTATTGCCCCAGCTCCATTCTCTTTCCCAGGAGGCTTATTTCGGCAATTTATTTATGTGGTTTGATGGGCGTCCTATATATAGTTCTTTGTCTCGTGAAATCATAATTTTTGAAATGCCTTCAAAGCCTAACGCGGAAGTTACATACAGATTATATATATGATACGTTTGTGCTTGCTTGTGTGTGTGTGTGCGTATGTTTGTATGAGAGAGAGAGAGAGAGAGAGAGAGAGAGAGAGAGAGAGAGAGAGAGAGAGAGAGAGAGAGAGGGAGAAGGAAAGCAAGGGAGATTTTTATATTGGCACTAAAATAAGATTTATGTTCAGATGTTAAATGTACATGTGTATTTCCTAAATGGGAATTTCCCTTCACTTGACCAGCAAACCACTGAGAGGGTTTCGAAAAGAAGGTCAGACGTAATTAATATATTCCTTCGTCGTGAAAATATCCTGAACAACTCGGTTGCCAGCACTTCTAAAATAAGTGCAAAATTTGGGGAAAAATAATGAAATGATTCCTGGATTAGATATTCTAAATCTAAAATATAAAAGGAATTTAAAGTTTTGTTTAAATGAAAAATACACAAATGCAATAGAGATGCTAATGAGAGAGAGAGAGAGAGAGAGAGAGAGAGAGAGAGAGAGAGAGAGAGAGAGAGAGAGAGACTGGGGTTCGATCCCGATGTGAGTCAGACATTTACTTTTGTGAAGCACGTGCTCATGTGTCGATTAGTTCCATCATATTCACGGTGAAGGGGTCATTCGAATGAAATGCTGCCAATTGAATCACTGTTAGGTTGTGAAGTTGGGTAAAATTCGCGGGTACTTCTTTTATGACCTGCACAGGTCAATTGGTAGCGCCCCAGCCTCGCATGTGAGAGACTGGGGTTCGGTCGTGATGTGAGTCAGAAATACATATATATATATATATATATATATATATATATATATATATATATATATATATATATATATATATATTATATTATATATATATGTGTATTTATGTATGTATGCAATGGCGCACACACACACACACACACACACACACACACACACATATATATATATATATATATATATATATATATATATATATATATATATATATATATATATATATACATACATATATATATATATATATATATATATATATATATATATATATATATATATAGAGAGAGAGAGAGAGAGAAGAGAGAGAGAGAGAGAGAGAGAGAGAGAGAGAGAGAGAGAGAGAGAAACTCCCTCTAATAATGCCGTTCAGTTCAAATAACTAGACGAAGAAAAAAAAAAAAACTTTAGACCGCAGAGGACGACTGGGACACCTGACTTCTCGAACCTCATACAAAACATCAGGAGCTTCGTACAAAGACTCATCCAGCCGAGCTAATGACACCAATTAGTAGCTCATTCTTTGTCCGAATTTCTGCGACTCCTGCAGGTGCTCCTACGGTATCGGAGTCGTAAATTGCTTTAATGAGACCAAAAAGAACGTTGAAATTAGGGATCTTTTTTTTTTCTTGTGCCGAACCAGCTGCATTTTCCTCGAATCGTTGTTTTCATTTGTTACAAGCTGAGAGACACCACTATAATGGATACATTGTGGATAAGGGAGTTCGTTATCCGCCATACAGAATGAATAATGAACGAGAAATGGTTATTGGTATTGTTTACAGATCCATAATATAAATGATTAAGATTTAAAGCTTATTGTTACTCCTCCGAAACGCTATATTATTCCAAGAAACAAAATTTTAAATATTAAAAAAATACCAGATATTTTATTTTATGATAGATGTTTCCTGAAAGAATATTGTACCTAGTGCTGTGAGGTTGTATCTTTAAGTAGATTTTATCTTTGAAAAATTTCCAACAAATATTTGACAAATGAAAAAAAAAAAAAAAAAAAAAAAAACTGATAGTTGGAGTTGACGAGAATTAGTGACCGTTGTCCTAACACGATGTCTCAGGTTTTTACTAAAATAGGGTGAATTGTCATTGTTAGATTATTCTGCATTTTCCTAGGAAGTCTTATTCCTTAACTGGCTAGTCCGACAAATGAGAGAGAGAGAGAGAGAGAGAGAGAGAGAGAGAGAGAGAGAGAGAGAGAGAGAGAGAGAGAGAGTTAGAGAGAGCTCTGATGTCAAAGGCCTAACATTATCGACGCAACTGAATCCCGTCTCAAGATTTAGCGATAATTCAAGAATAACTTGAGTACTAAAAACAATTGTATTGGTGGGAAATGAAAGACACCAGTATCATCTTGTTTTAATGTATCATTATATTTTGAAAATAATATTTTACTAAATTAAGATATAATTATGATATTTTCTGACTGCATCCGAGAGAGGATGCATTTGATTTTATGAATAAAGCTTGTCTGTCTATCACCAATTTATTTGAGGTTGTACTAGGTAGAAATTCCATTGAACATCTCACGCTATTCGTAAGCAGTAATAAATTAAGCGTTATTGCTATTTTTCTTGCCTGGTTTATGCTTTTTTTTCCCCTTTTAATTCGGATACTGATTTAATGCGGACAAACATACACACGTTCACGAACTGACGTACACTGACACTGATGATGCAGCCACCGTCAAACAGTGATTCTAAAAGTTGACGGGGCACAATCGACCCGCAGATCCAGGTGATCTTTACGAGCTTTGTAGGGTGCCCTCAAGGACCTTGGCCGTTCTCCGGGTTCTCCTCCGACACTGATAAGAACTTGGGCATTTTCGAGTTCATTACCATTTCGACGGGACATCACGGCCTCGAGTCCCACTTCATTCAGACCTCATTAGAAGCCTCTATTGAGCAGTGGACACCACCCACCATCTCACCAGGGGCTGTAAAACGCCGGCCGACACTCCGCCGTGCATTCATCTTTTCAGGTTTTCGTTGAGGGCGCTCTCGACTCTGCCCCAAGAGCACCCCGGGGAGCTCGCATAAACCGCCGCATTTCTGTGAGGGGCCCAGCGGGGCGCGTTCACCCGAGCTGCCGCGCCCAGGTAATACCGGCAGCTGGGTGAGCTCATGAGGCTTCTTCCCTCTTCTTCTCCTCCTCCCGAAAAGAATATCGGAGAGGTCGCACCCCTCCCGTGTTTATCATAAAGCGATGCTAATAAAATTCTCTCCTTATAATCTGCCCGGTCCTTCGTATAAAAGTTCCCTTTTTGTGAAATTTTCATTGAAGGTCATAAGAAGGGCTGAAATGGTGAATGCTGAAAGGTACTTGAGGTTCTAAAAACGGATAAAATTAAACGTGAAAAAGGATTTAGAAATTTTCCCACGTTCCACAGCCAGAGATGGAAAGGGAAACATATATTACTCTTTGGAAAAGGGGTTTGGACGGTAAAGTTAAAACCGCAAGGAAACGATAGTAATAAGATGAAGAATAGAATAATTTATTTTAGGTTATTGAGATATTAAGATTATTCAGAAACAAATTCCTAATAATGTCTCCAAAAAATACTCGCAGTAATGCCTCAGAAATGTTCGATAAGATAGTATTTATCATCCTGATTTTCAAGTATATTTTTTAAGACTTATTTTAGGCACTTATCACCAACTTTAATTTCCTTAAAATTCATTAACGCTGGTATTGTTAGCCTGTAAGATTAGCATCAATAGGAATGATATAATGCAGTAGTTTCTTTGTTATCAATTTCATCAACATCTATATTATCATATTCGTTATTTTATGAATCAACATCCTATCATAATTTACATTTTTATTTTTTTGAAAAGAAAACTATTGTGCCGGCTTGCTTTGTCAGTCCGCACTTTTTTCTGTCCGCACTTTTTCTTTCCGCCCCCAGATCTTAAAAACTACTGAGGCTAGAGGGCTGCAAATTTATATGTTGATCATCCACCCTCCCATCATCAAACATACCAAATTGCAGCCCTCTAGCCTCAGTAGTTTTTATTTTATTTAAGGTTAAAGTTAGTCATAATCGTGCTTCTGCCAATGGTATAGGATAGGCCACCACCGGGCCGTGTTTAAAGTTTCATGGGCCGCAGCTCATACAGTATTATACCGAGACCACCAAAAGACAGATCTGTTTTCGGTGGCCTTTACCATACGCTGTAGCGGCTGTACAGAAAACTCGATTGCGCCAGAAACTTCGGCGCATTTTTTACTTGTTCATTTTACACTCGAAATATGTTAAATAGGTCGAATGTATAAGACAACTTACTGTGCAACCATTTATGTTAAATTACGCTCCGTTCATGACTGTTTTATGTAGCTGCGTGAAGTGGCCTTTTTTTTCAGAAGGGGCGTGGTTATCATCGCCGTCATATTTGTTATTTCCTTCTCATAAGAAGAAAACTCCTTTGCAGACATTCGTATGTGCATGTGCGTATGTATAGATGCATGTAAAATGGGTATATACTATAGTTCTGCTGCTGTGTGCGTGTTGATGCATAAATGGATAAATAATGTATGTAAATAACATGCTTTTCATGAATGTCTTCACAGCGTCTCTGTGTCTTAGTTTATGGTTCCTCTGAAGTCAGTTCGTAATCATAATTTACTGTTCGTGAAGTCATCAAAGTTTCTCATTTTGTAATTGGTAACTGTTATATTTCGTTTAAAGCTCACAGACGGGTAATTATTTAGTAAAGAAAATATCACTGAGCAGGAAGCATTAGAAATTCCGTAATTTTCAAATTTTCGAGCCTTCAGTCCAAATTTAAATACATCTCATGGCAGTTTTGATTAAAATGTATAAGATTACCGATTTAAGTGATGAACCCTCGGAAGTATGGATTGAAAATAGAATTTATTCTCGTAATGCAAAATAGTATATTATGATGTAAATGTTGCAAGGAGACTTTTGAAAAATGGTCAAGAAGGAGACTGGGAAGTGCTGTGGACACTTTGGCTTAGTGATGCTTAAAATGTTGAATCACCTCGTATGGAAATAATTAGAAGAAAAGAGAAGTAAAAAATTGCAAGAAAAACTAACAGAAGAGTGAATGTTCTGATTACAAGAAGTGAAAGCACTGAAATTTTTAGTGAGCTGAAAAAGAAAAAAACAGAAGACATAAAAAAACCCTACAAGAACAAGAAAGGCTTAAATCCAAGGTCGGAGAGCACTTACAATGAGGATGATGAAAATAAAAATAATGAAGATGATGACGATGACGATGATGATGAAGATGAAGACGTAATGGTTATATTTCAACTGCCTCGCCAATATCAAGGGCCATCTTAATTCGAACCCTTATTAACTGTCAAGATATGAGGCCAATAATTCAAACTCTGGACGTGGGTTCTCTTAGCATTAATTCATTGTAGACAGCTATTTTGCTTGCTGTTGCGAAAGAAGTATTGCAGAGTTCGTCTTGAGACACTTCACTCGAGAACAAAAAATGGGAAAACAGTGTACCCAGTTTTTTTTTTTTTTTTTTTTGTTAAGTAGCGGCTAATTTGCTAACCAAAATACCTTAGATTTCTAAAATGTATTTTGTTATATAACCGTAACTTATTCATTGACGTCGTTGATATATGGTAATCGTAGCAACGTATATTTGTAATAACTACCGTATTATCTTGGAGGAATCTAGCCAGTGTGGTGGAAGTATCTCCTTATAACAAGATTTTTTTACTTGCACTCATGCGGTTCAAACTTGACAATAATTTTTAGATGTATGTTTTTACCGTAACAAGGTAAATGCCACTTCACCTTATCAAATGCAGGTATCCTGACTGATAGGTTCATAATGCCCCACATTAAAAGACGTTTTAATGGTGCAATCAGTAGCTAAGCATCGCCTACCTAACCCTGCAAGTAACAGCTATATATCATATTCGGGTTTATGCAATTTTATGATGCCTTGGTATAATTAGCAAAAATAAAAAAAAGGGGAAAAAAGCCATTTCCATCTATCTTCTACTGAGTCATAAGATGAATAGAAGCTATAGTTGCTTTGATGAATGGAGTATGACTAACGTCTGATATCTTAATTTCGTTATCGCTCTTTTCATATCTTAATAGTATACTTCTATTGCGAAGGACGTATAACTCCTTCGGCAAAATCCTTAAGTGGTATCTGTAATGTTCAGGAATACGAATACTTAATATGTCTTTTAGCATGTTTGTCAAGGACTTTACCACTTTATTTATTCATTTATTTATTTTTTTTATGTTACTGTCACAACATCGCTTGGTATATCAAATGGCGTGTGGTAATCATGAAATGCTTATCACATTCCCTTGACCTGTTTCTGTAGGACAGGTAAATTTAAGGACCAAAACTTCAGTTGTCCCGTATTTTGATGAAAAGTAGAAATTAGCGCTTTGGGAATTACCCTTTTTTTCCTTACTGTGGGTCAGTTAAAATACAGGTCTCTATAGTCTTTAGAATCTTTGTCAAGACTTAAATCATTTAGGTTCTGCGTGTAAATTAGTAGTTTTAGATGAATTATATATTTCAACCCCTTCTATTTCCATAAAACCATTTGTTCAATAACACTTGCAAAGCCTTATCATTTGCACAGTCACCTTCATTACCTTTGAACATTATTTTGGAAGACAAAGTATTCATAGTTACCGATGACTTAATGACGTTTTTAATACCTATATGCTTCAACGATAACACATGTAACACAGCAGCATTTATATACAGTTGATGTTGAATAGTTGTATGTTATCCTTAGAACAGTTACAGTTGAAAATAACTTGTTATTGGTTTTGTTTATTATGAATGCACAGGTCTAACTGTTTGGTATTACAGTAACTTAATGAATTTATTATTATATTTTCACGTGTTTGATCACTTTATTACTTTGTTTACAATTTATACCCAAATATTTAATGAACATAACATCTCATGCATATGAATTAACCATTTCTTAGCTCTTACGTTTCGTAAAGCACGATCTTTTAGCATCTTGCTATCACAACCATTTTGTAATGACTTCACAATTATGTATTGCTAATACCTTTAACAGCACCCTTGCTATCATGCACTCGTCCTTGCCAGCGAACTGTTCTTGCAAGGAAGCTGCTGTTGATTGCGCAGCGAACTCCCCTTGACGGATGGAGGCCGGCTGATTACCCACGGGGATCCTGAAACAGGTCCTATCGGGCCGTCATCCGATATCCTATTGAGGATCTGATGACCGTTTTATGATTTCGAGCCTAGGGCTGCGATCATCCGGATTTGATTTATGACTCCGAGGCTCGCGGATTCATCATAGATCTTCTTCTTCAGGGAATTTGGGATAAAGTCTCTCCAGTTATAAGGGAGGTTTCTCTGGTCGTCTATGGAGTGTAATAAAAATGCAAATAAAAGGGAGTAATTGTGTTTGATTTGTTTTCTTCTTGGGGGCCAAAAGGTAGTTGGTACTGCCATTACTACTATTACTGCTATTTTTGTTTCCACTGCTTAAACTTATGACTTGAACTGCTATTAGTTTGAGGTAGTCTTCGTTCAATAGTGTGGGATTAGATGAAGCTAAGGCTAAAACTAACCTCTTCAACATTTGAAGTTCAACCACAAAGAAACATAAAAGCTTGGAATTCGCTTCCCAGGTTGAAATCAAACTTCGCTCTCCTCACAATCACAATTTAAGTTACGCAGGAAACACAAAGAAAAGCAAGGTGTCCCACACTTAGAAGGTCATCAAGTAAATGCGAGTAAATTACTATTAGATGTGTGAGGTAAAATTATTTTTATTTTCGGCCGAATTTCAGCAGATAATGTAAGGTATTATCAGTAACCCACGATGCTGTTTATTCTACTTATTATTTCCTTATTTTAGGTAGGCTACACAGAGCTGCACACACTTCACTCCCTTGTGTTTAGAACCTTTCGGCTTGTATATTTAACTAAACAAATTATCGCCGCGTTTTTTCACAAAAATTTAGGCCAGGGTCGTAAATTTCAGTAACAATGCTTGTAAGGATCATCACTTGTTTGCCCTGAAATTCTACGTCAAGGTTAATTATACATCGTATTCAATTGCAGAGCGCGAGAATAGTGTATACCTGTAGTAATGATATATATTACTATAAAGATACATTATATTATGAAATTCATTTACTCCAAAATAACTAAGTTTTTTCCAAGCTCTTGTTTGTGTGTATTTATTTACAAACTCCCTTTATCGAGCTGTGCATCGCATCTTCCCAAAAAGGTTCCGTCTTCCCCCCCCCCCCCCCCCCTCTGCTCCAGTTTTCCCAATTATCACATTTCCTAAGAACACGTTCCGTTTCGATAAATTTACCAAACTTATATTACTACGGTGATCTGGGGTTGATATCATCGCCAGCCTTGCTGTATCTGTTGTAAAGTATGCAAGGGTTAAGTGAAAATATGGATTATTTGTGGATACCTTTTGGCATGTATTATTTAGGCATGGCGTAATAACTCCGATAGTACCGTATATTAAGGACCATTATATTAACGGCGTCTGCTATTTAACTTACCACGGTCAGAGGTAAGAGTGGTTTTTAGCAAACAGCGCACCAGCAAGCCTTGAAGTTGGGTTGGGACAGGGATGGAAGGCTTTTAAAGATTCACTAATACAAATAGGGCCTTTTATTCGTGACTAACATAGACAAGGTTTTACATAAGTTTGTAAGTATGCAAAGTTGCTTCACTCGTTTCTAGATAAACAAGGGCTTCTTCTTCACTTTCAGTCAGATTTTTTATTCACCTTCAAAATAGAAAGAAAAGTTTCCCATTCCTCATAATCCAAATCAAGCCCTTCAATTTGAGCATGCATGAATATTCTCCATTTCTTTGTAATATATGTTCTCCTGTCAAAGTTAAGGCCAACAGGTTTTATTTAATTTTAAGCAAAATTTTTTGTTCATTGATCAGTAAAATAATAACATCAGCTCATGATGTTATCCAAAAGACCCAGATGTTCAAATCCTCTTAAAATAAAAAAAAAAAAGGAAAGGACGGTTGGCCGAAGGGATTAATGAAATTGATTACTAAAATTACTTTACACGGGGATTTTCATTTTCAAATGATGGAACAATATATAAATAAAATAAGGCATCTAAGCCCAGAATCAGATCAATATTAGAATGTCATCACTGCATGCTTGTAATCCATAAATAAGTTTTCCGAAATATTTTATTAATGGACAAACGAACAGTAACATTTAACTGAACACAACCTAGTACTTCCAACTTTGTTGACTGAGGTTAAACGTGAGGGTTAATTATTTCTCATACAAAACGAGGATTTCTTTTAAGCTCTGTCTTGAACTTAAACCCAAAGGAATCTTTCTGACCTACCTTTAACATAACCCGGTTTTCATTTCATGCGTAACAAAAGCGCAGAATTTTATTAATAATTTTGTTTTTTATGCGATTTTGAGAAAATCAGTCAATCAGTCATCTCTGGCAACGCATTCCATATGTTTCAGTCGTTCGTAACGTAAATGAGGCTCCCTTTTTTATGCTTTATAACAGTAAGATTTCCATTTATTTGTGGCCCAAATACCGTCAGTAGATTTGCTTTAAGTGGACCTGATATTCTGCTTTCCATTAATACAATATGGACATTTCTCTTGTATTTTCTTTACAACTGAAACTATCGTGCCGTCAGAAAATATGCATATTGTTTTATAAGAGGGCTAGTTACATTGTTTGTAAGTCAAAGAAGAAGATCATAATTGATTCAGTTAATGGAATATCCATATATAATTTTTAAAACCAGTGACATACGCAACATTTCGGCTAAAAATAGACTAGAATTGCAGTTTAGTCAAACAAGCATTATGTACTTTGACTTTGTATGGTCATTATTATACTTATTTCTAATGTCATCTCCAAGTTCCGTTTTTATTTTAATAATTTCCACAACAGCTATTACTATTATTTAGGAGCAAATTTATTTATTTCTATAGATATATGAATTATATGTATACAAATATGCATATATATGTATATATGTAACTGTATATATATATATATATATATATATATATATATATATATATATATATATATATATATATATATATATATATATATATATATATATATATATATATAACAGCTGCCTTAAGCACTTATTTATAGAAATATAGGCTGGCACGCAAAGAAGCGTGCAGGTTTATGGCAAACCTCTCTTCACCTCGCTTCTCATTGATTTATTATCACTTTGCGTTTCCATAAATGGCAATGATTTCTTTTTTCAAGCAAACTTGTGCACCACTAAATTTGCATTCTCAGAGATAGTACTTCTCTCTCTCTCTCTCTCTCTCTCTCTCTCTCTCTCTCTCTCTCTCTCTCTCTCTCTCTCTCTCAGTCAGTGAATGTCTGAGCATACTATTTGAGAGTCCAGCTCTCAGTAAAATTTAACCTTCAGTATTTGACAGTCCACATATAAACGCCTATATTGGCGTCACAAAAGTGGTGCGTCTGTGTTCTCCATTTCCAATCCCTGAGCGAAAGAGAGGAGAGAGGCGAGAGAGGCAGATCGCCACAATCTCAGCATATCTCCGTTCATAAATTTTAAAAGACGACCCCAAAAGGAAACTGGTAGCAGCACCGAGGGGACTAAGAACAAGACAAAATGGATGCCAGAGTTCGAAACTCATTTTCAGGAATACCATTTGAATTTTTGTTAACCTCTTCAAATATATGACCGGTCATAAGTCACTCTGCCCTGCAAAATCTCTAAGAGCTTCTCCTCCAACCCCCCCCCCCCGCAATTTTTTGTTTTGACAGATATAAATCACGGGGAAACGACTAATATGGGGCCGGCGGTTGTTTGTGATTTCGAATGCAAAAATAAATTCGGACAGATTAGGCTATATTTTAAGAACGAGGGATAAACATGGCTGCTACAATTTACACCAACCTCCTAAAGCCAGGTAGAACATCGGGTCGTTTCTGTCTATATGTGTTATCTCTATGCATTTTGAACATGTGTACAACAGGATGAGGAAGGAGATTTTTGGCTCGAATAGCCTGTTTTTAAGGCGTTGCTAATTTCGCATTATTAGAGTAGACGTTTAAAAAGGCGAAGCTCTCATAAAAAATGTAGAGTATTTAATGAACATGCAAATAATTCAGACGTAAAAATATGATTGAGAAGTCTTAGTAGAAGTCTGTTTGACTACCCATTAGAGACTTCCTCCTCCTTCATTAGAAGTTAACGAATTTAGGGTAAAGCCACAAAATGCAAAGAATAACTTTGAGAGCAAATATTTTAAGGTTAACTGCTCCATATATGAGTCTTCGGCACGCGATTTGAAGATAGCAAATAATTCAATCGCCGGAGAAGCAGAGAAATGAAGACTGAGTAGGTAACAGAGGCAAATGTCTTTCGAGAGATGATTATTGGATGATATTAAGGAGGAGAAACTACCCTGATTTATTTAAAGGGTAAATGTTTTTGATAAATGTTAAAAGGTGCCCAGAATTATGGTATACTGTACATGTTCAATATACAAACGTATAACATAATTGTATGTATAAACATGGACATGCTTTACATCTCAAGCTGGGTTATAGGTAAGTTAGCATTCATGCTTATCCCTTGCCCTTAAACTATGAAGACAGATGGTTTCACCAAACTCCCCTTGAACATGAGCGAGGGAGGGCGTCGGGCTGGCATCCTCACCCCATAAATGATTGCTGAAAACCGGAGGTTTTTAATAACAATAATAGATGTTATTCCTAATAAATCATTACAGTTATAATTGACAGCAAGATCAGTATTGTTGATGTGCCCCGTAGGCGGGGTAGTGCCGTCAGTGCCCCTCATGCGGTGCACTGTAGGCATTACTTAAGGTTCTTTGCAGCGTGTCTTCGGCCCCTAGCTGCAAACCCCTTTCGTTCCTTTTACTATTCCTCCTTTCATATACTCTTTCTTCCATCTTACTTTCCACTGCTTTGAGGTTTTCCTCCTGTTACACCTTTCAGACCTTTTACTGTCGATTTCCATTTCAGCGCTGAATGACCTCATAGGTCCCAGTGCTTGGCCTTTGGCCTAAATTCTATATTCAATATTGTTGCTGTGGTTTTGATATTGTCCCTTTGCCGTAATCTATTATTATTATTATTATTATTATTATTATTATTATTATTATTATTATTATTATTGAGTAAAAAAAACCACAATTATATAGTAAATATATTACTATGTTAAAAGAACCAAAGACTTTCGAACACCTGAACGGTGTTCCTCATCAGTGTTAACGTTAACACTGATGAGGAACACCGTTCAGGTGTTCGAAAGTCTTTGGTTCTTTTAACATAGTAATATATGTACTATATAATTGTGGGTTTTTATTACTCACATTGGTTTTCACGAAATTGTGAATCTATCATTATTATTATTATTATTATTATTATTATTATTATTATTATTATTATTATTATTATTATTATTATTATTGCTGATGTTATTGCTCTTCGTTTTCATATATTTTTTTCACTTCTGAAAATACAGTTACCTCTTCCCAGAGGCTCACAACCGCCACAGTTCTGAAGTTTCACCAAGGAGCGTGGCAAGAGCCTCGTCCGCGCTCATGAATAAGAAAAACGAAGCGGAACCCCCGATCAAAATAGAGGTTTTTAGCAATTACGTTACGCTCATTGTGACGTCGGTGAGAGATTGAGTCCCTCTTTTGTAACGCTTAGTGACGGTATCCGTGGTAGCAGCCGTGTCTAATAGAAAATATGGCTGTCTATTAGGCTCCATTGGGACGGCTATTTTTCTTGATTAGATCTTAAACGACGAGGTTGACAGCCGACAGATTTTCCCTTTTTTTTTTTTTTTTTGGTCTGATGTTACAGTACATTTTAATTTATTAGAATATATTTGTATATATATATACACACATACAGACGGTATATATAATGTATGTATGTGTACATATATATATATATATATATATATATATATATATATATATATATATATATATATATATATATATATATATATATATATACATACAGACGGTATATATAATGTATGTATGTGTACATATATATATATATATATATATATATATATATATATATATATATATATATATATATATATATATATTATATTATATATATATATATATATATATATATATATATATATATATATATATATATAGAGAGAGAGAGAGAGAGAGAGAGAGAGAGAGAGAGAGAGAGAGAGAAATCGAATGATTGTCAGTATACCTGAACTCTCCCATTATATACTTAGAGCCCGTATATACCAGAACTCCTCATGTACTTTTTAGCCATCCTTTCCCTAGGCTTACCCTTCCTAATTCCCACTAACATATTGTAATCATGAGGAAGTGTCACCAACCTATTGTACTCCATTCTCTCAATAAAACCAAACCGGAGGAAAACAATCTAACTCGCCTTTTTAATCATGCTAACTGTTTCATTATTCTTTGTATTATTCTTTGTTGCACGAATACATTTCTCACACAGTTGGCCAATCTAGTTCCACGTATACAAATCCTGTAGTTTCACTTTTTTCCCCTCAATCAAATTTTACATATACACTTTTAGAAACAAATTACTTTTCTCAACAGTCCCTCCATACATGTCAGCTTTCATTTCAGTAGATTCTTTCTCTTCCTACAAGTCTATTGCTTCTTTCCTACATTTACCCGCACTGTGGCTCGCCTCTCATTTCTTTAAACTTATTCGTTCCCGATAAACGCAACCACCAGTTTGAAACTATCCCTTGTTTGACTTCCATCATGACCTTTTGCATTCATTGCCTCATTTTACCTAGCTTCCTTTTACCGTACTAGTTCTACTCTTATTGGTATTCACATTGTTTTGATTGGTCTCTGCAGGTTTTCTTCACGATCATCAATCAACACTACACCATGTGCAAACATCCTAGCCTGCTCAATCCATTTACCACTCCCTGCCATACCCATCAAAGTTGTTAATATATCTCCTGTCATTTTTCTTGCCCCTCTCATCACTTCTTGCATAAATATATGAAACATCCGTGGAGGCATAAGGTATCTTTGTCTGAGGCCCAATTTTCCCACAAACCAGTCGTTTTGACATTGCATATTTACAAGTACGCTTCTCTTTCAACATCAAAGCATTTTTATTTGTTTTATTTCAAAGTTATCCATCATATTTCGTCAATAATCAAACCATAAGATAAGGAATTGAATAGAGATGGCTACGTTATAAATGAGTAATTTTTCTGAAATCTAGACCCAAAGGCATATCTTAAAAATGTAAGATTCATCTTCTTATATATATAATATACATACAGTATATATATATATAATATATATATATATATATATATATATATATATATATATATATATATATATATATATTTATATATATATATATATATATATATATATATATATGTGTGTGTGTGTGTATATATATAGTGTGTGTGTATTTGTGTGTATGTGTAAACGGATATTTTAGAAATTAATTGTTTGCATAGTATAGTCTGAAAAAAATCATAATGGTAAAGAATATGGATATACTAAGAGGCAGTGAAAATGTTAGATTTTGTAGAGAAATGAACCAATGATCTTGGAGAAAGATTTTAGGGAGATAGGCATGTGAAAAGTGTAAAATTCAGAAGTATTATTAAGAATGAGTAGAGGAAGACTTTGAAAATATTGCATAGATGAAGATAAAGGGGCATTTGATAAGAATAGCCTTAATAAAGAAGGAAGCAGAAAAGTGTGCAAATTAGGGGTGAATGCAATAAGTTAGATAATAACAGGGCAAGAAGCAAGGGAATAATGAAACAAGTAAAAAATGCACCGAAGTTTCTTCGGCGTAATCGAGTTTTCTGTACATCGTATAATCAAGGCCACCGAAAAGATATCTGTCTTTCGGTGGTCTCGGTGTAATGCTATATGAGCCCATTAAACTTTAACCACGGCCCGGTGGTGGCCTGTCCTATATCATTGTCAGACGCACGATTATGGCTAACTTTAACCTTAAAGTAAAAACTACGGAGGGTCGAGGGCTGCAATTTGGTATGTTTGATGATTGGACGGTGGATGGTCAACATACCAATTTGCAGCCCTCTAGCCTCAGTAGTTTTTAAGATCTGAGGGCGGACAGAAAAAGTGCGGACGGACAGACAAAGCCGGCACAGAAAATTAAAACGGAAGGACGCAAAGGAGTTAGAGATACATTTTTTAATGACTGAGCAAACTATGACTGACGGTAATGGTGAAGGAAATAGGAAAAGGTACGAGGGGAGAAGAATTATGCGAGGGGAGCATGAAAGCGATGGATCAAGTACAGAACAGAGGAAGAAGAAGAAAAATGTTAAATAGGAAGTGAAACTATCAATATTCAGCAATGAAGATCAGTACTTTTGGGGCCTTTCCTGTTTTCTTTCGCGTAATTGGAAAAAAAATTATAAAAATAAACCGTTCTACTAATCTGGCACCAAGGTATAAAGTTTTGTTAAAACGCCTATACGAACATACGTAAGGGCAGACGAAAGACCATTATTCTGACTATGCAGTGTGACAAAAATTCTTTGCTAGTCACTGTTGAGGTATAAAATGACTGGAGGTGAATTTTAAAGACTTTCATTCTTTGAAGACCGGCGGCGAAGATTCTTCCTCGAATATCATAGTCAGTGTGTGGTAGATTTATGTGGTCATAACGGATTGTTGTGTTTTGGATGTCAAGTAGTGGGCTGCCGAAGTTTATATATGCGTGTTGTTGTATCAGGCACACACACATACACACACATATAATATATATATATATATATATATATATATATATATATATATATATATATATATATATATATATATATATATATATATAGGTCGAGAGAGAGAGATACATGCATGCATACATACACGCACACACACACACGCATATACTCGTGTGTGTGTATAACATATATATATATATATATATATATATATATATATATATATATATATATATATATATATATATATATATATATATATATATATATATATATATATATATGTGTTGTGTTGGAGTGTGTCTCATATAAATATATATATTATATATATATATATATAATATTTATATATAGATATGTGTGTGTATGTATATGTACATACATACTTTAAACAAAACATGTACGACCGTAAGATTATACGAAGCCTCCACCAACACCAGCCACGCACAAACGCATCCAGACTCATAATTCCATCCATCGTTATTTTGAAAAATCCTTCACGCTCGCGTCTTCTTCAGTCATTTTTCATTTTTGCCTTCCCCGAGACAGTGATGGATTCGGCAACACTTACGCGCTTTGTTCCACCTTTCGGAGCCTCCATATATCTGAACCGGAGTTATTGAACCTCCCAAGAGGCCGGAGAGATATCATCGCGCTGATAAGAAACCAATTGATTTCTTAAGCAGATAGACGAATGTCCGCCCGGTTTGTGAGGTTGTCGCGCCGGGTTGGAGAGGAAGGAGATTGAAAACGGCCGATTTGCAGAGAACTGAAGGGTGTTTTCGGCTTTGCTATTCTTATTACTTGTTCATGTTGGCCTCTTGATCTTCGCTGCTTTAGACGGGAAGTAAACATGAAATTATTAAGCTAATTCAAGACTTCCCTTTACTTTTCTTGCCTGTATATATAGTGACCCATTCATAGTTTTTAATATGTATGTATTAATGTATGTATGTATCTGTATATGTATATATATATATATATATATATATATATATATATATATATATATATATACATATATATATATACATACATACACATAATCAGTGCTTCACTGTATGCAAAGAAAGAACTATCGTGGTTTATAACATAAGGGCAGTTATTATTACATTTGGGAGTATGCTGAAAGTAATGACTTCAGAATACAAAGGACGAGTCGAAGTAACACTCTCCGTAAAAATCATAGGTTTCTGTGTGTAAGCAGGTTTACTTATGCAGTTTATTGAGTCATGTTTACTTGATGTAAATGGAATAAATAGTACTTTTGGATGCTACATGTAACAGCGAGCTTGCGAAAATGGTCGAAATGTCAGTGCTCGTTAAGGAGATTCCCTGTAAATTTTATTCAGTATTTTTTTTTTACCTCTCAAGCATTTATCAAATCATATATCCGTTATTCTGTTTCTATGCCTAAAGGAACACTTAAAAAGAACGATGAATTTGGATCTCGGAAAATATTTTACGATTATGTTAATTAATGGAGTTAAAAAGAATTTAATATGGAGAACTGCTTTTCACAGGCGTGGTTTTCATATAAAAATAAGAAAATGTTAATGAAAGGACAGTATTAATAAAATGACTGACTTATAGGTAAGACGACTCAAAACCAGCAATGCAACGACTTCCATAAATAAAAAATCCATTGAAAAAATGAAACGAACACAACACCAACTTTAAATGTAAAAACACGAAGTTTTTTTTCTGCCTTTTTAATCCTCCCATCATTATAACCACGGCGATGATGGTAGTGATTAGTTCTGGTCCTTCGGTGGCAGAACTACAAGGGTCACTTCGTCAGTATTCATGAGTACAAGAAGACAAATACTCTCGGTGCGTGCGCAGAACGTCACTCGGGCCCACCGCGCAATCTGTCAAGGTGTCCTGCGCGGTCCGACAATGCCTATGTTTCTCCCGAGGGGCTTGATAAATAGATACGTTTTGTCTTGTTGGTTATTTGTCTGAAGTTTCCGAGGTGTTGTTTGTATTGTTTTGTATGTGCGATGAGCCGCGCTTTAACCACTACCTCTCTAGATTGTTTTTTGCGTTATGTATTTTCAGTTTTTTTTTTTTTTTTACTTCAACTTATGATTGATGTGTATATATATATATATATATATATATTATATATATATATATATATATATATATATATCACCTAAAGATTCAATTACAATTTCTTCTAAAACTTAATTTAGTTTCATACAGGAATGAAGTAAATATTGCCGTGAATTTTCGAAGTAATTAACTACAGTATATTTGCACTGAAAAAATAAGTAAATAATTCAGGAAAATTATACATACATATATATATATATATATATATATATATATATATATATATATATATATGTATATGTATGTATGTATGTATGTATAGTTCCCTGAATTATTTACTTATTTTTTCAGTGCAAATATACTGTAGTTAATTACTTCGAAAATTCACGGCAGTATTTACTTCATTCCTGTATGAAGCTAAATTAAGTTTTAGAAGAAATTGTACTTGAATCTTTAGGTGAGTATCCGATTTCATATTTTAGATGGATACTGTTTAATTTTTCTATATAATTTGCTGCGTGTTTATAGTGCTTTATTTACACGCACTCCTCACATTATTGACAAGGTATAGATGTTTGTTTACTCCTTGTCAGAGTTGCTAAATGTAAGTGATTCTTTCCCGTTTTAACAAAAAAATTATATGTAAAGATCTGTGATATATTAATGAGCGTATAACTCTATAGGTGAAGTAGTTATTGATAATATTTCTCACAATAACGTTTATGTACGTGATACTCTTAAAAGAGATAACGACGTTTATCAGTAAAACTAAAATAAAATGAAATATAACAGCATTTGAACCTAATTTTGGTAAAAGCGGACCACATACAATATTCAAAACGTACACAGTGCGTGAATAAACAGGAACATCCAGCCGCACAGCCCTCGCAGAGACGAATAAGCAAAATAAGGTGTGATGAATACGAAAAATGAATAACCTCATACTGCACCCCGAGAGCGACCTGGCAAGACACCAGGTGTCACTGAATTAGCAAATGTAAATTGTCCGACCATTTTTGGACCGAGTCGGAACGAAGTAAAACAGATTCATTTTACGTGTGATAAATGAATATTAAAAAGAAAAAGAAAAAAAAAGAGAAATACGTGTTGTTTCCAACAGTTATGCCACCCAAAAGGGGTGAAAAGTTCTTTTCGTAATTGAAAGCGTCGTGTAACAGATATTCCGTCTTAATTGGTCTTCTTATTGTTTGCCTTTTTCTCCGTCTGTAAATTGCATGTCCTTAGAGTGTGCCTCCTCTGTGTTGCTTTTAATTGTCAAGAGACCCCAAGGGTTAGGTCCTTTTCTTAATTGAAAGCCCCTCGTAAAGGGCATTCGGGATTATTCTACATTGTATCTTTTCATTTTTCTCTCTCTCGCTCTCTAAAATGAATGTTCCAAGTCTGGCTTTTGTATAGTGGGTTACGGAATGGCTTCTTCGAATCAACAAGTAAACTAATGACAAAATAATGTTTCTTTTGCTCTTTTTCCACTCGAAAATGAGTGGGTTAGTACCAGGAGGTGTTCATATTCTAGTTTTCAGCAAGAATTTATGGAGTGGGTTGCTGGCTCTGAGCCCTGCCCGAGGAAATTCAGGGGTTTTACATTAAATAAATTGTTACAGAGAACTAGGAGGAGAAAATAAATGCATTATCTCCCGCAGTCTACGTATAGTAAGTTACATAAATTACACTAAATCGAATAAATAATTTTGAAGAAAAACTGCAGTAAATTTTGTTTTCTTTACTTAAATAATCACATTGAAAATACTGAAAGGGAAATGCACTACGTTATTTAAGAAGTAACAAAGAAAACAAAAGGAAAATTCTATTCCTTAATGAACTTAATATAATCACAACACTACTTTCCCTTAAGAATTGTAATAGGCAATAGGGAAGATATGTCACTGCATATAGACAGGCTACAAAATACAGTATCAATCCTTTGAGTTATTTTTAAAGAAAAAATCAAACTATCTTAGTAATATTTCTCTAAAAAAGAATAAAAAAAGCTAAAACGTATCGTACACACCCTCTCGCCCCAACTCCCATTCATCACGACAAACGATTGAGTCTTTTAGGTTTGAGATAAGGGGTAAATTGGAGGATTTAGAAAGCCGTGAATAAGGATTGCCTCCATCGTAAGGGATGGGAGACCGGAGCTATGGTACCATATTCTTCACTAGGGAAAAGAATGTCAGCTCCAATTTAAAGGTGTTGACAGAGAGTGATAGATGGTTGGCCCCCCGCCGCTAGACGAAGACCGAGCGAGGGGAATAAGTAAGGGTAATATGGGAGTGAAGATACCGTGCCGTACCTTTTCAAAATTTAAGTTTATAATAATAATAATAATAATAATAATAATAATAATAATAATAATAATAATAATAATAATAATAATAATAATAATAATAATAATTTTTTTTATTTCAGCTCAGGGACATGTACAGAGATAGACAAGGTACTTAAAGTACAATATGCTAAATTTGAATAGACAAGAAAAAGTTGCATTAATAAACGGTAACAGCCAAGCAATAATAATAATAATAATAATAATAATAATAATAATAATAATATATAATTATCTTTTATCTGGAGACCACAGGCAGTACAGACTTGTCGACCAGTTTGCTAAACAGGAAGAGTAAACGGCAATTCATAATAATAATAATAATAATAATAATAATAATAATAATAATAATAATAATAATAATAATAATAATAATAATAATATTTTTTGCGGTATTCATAAGGGTGTATGTTAGGAATTTTGCTTCATCCCAAAGCGCCGAGATTTAATAAACGGCTCTACTGATAGTGTCAAATTGCCATATGAAATTTATTGATATATGTAAGTTACTTCTTTTCACAATAGGGTAGTTTTTTGAAGTCCTGGATATGAATTTATATTATCTTAATTGCAAAATCTCTCAGTTGCTTGATGTGAGGAATTTATCAATCAATCTCTTCTATTGAGTAAGATAATACAAATTGATAAAGTTGCCATTATTTAAAAAATGGAAATTAATATCATTCGAGGGATAAATCAGTTTCCTTGACTAAAATGCCCCAGTAGACGAGGTATTAGACAGAAAATAAAGTAAAAGTAATTGTTGACTTATGACAGTTTACTTAGCATATTCACTTATCTTACTGTAAATTCTGAAAGGTGAATGGTTGTTTGAAATCTGGTATAATTTTCTTAATTTTTTTTAGTATTAGTTTGGTATGAAAAACTGACTGAGAACATTTGATATGACGAAAGCTCTCCCAGAACTCAAAGTCGTTTATCATTTAAAAGCTGACCACACTGGGTGTTTCAGTTAGCAATTTTTCGATCGTTACTCATGAATTTTGTTAGCAAACTAAGTTTTACAGAAAATTATCGGGGTCTTTTTTTTTCTGGAAAGATCTGACGTTCTGGGAGAGAAATTAAGTATTAATTAGTAAAACTCAACCTCAGCTGTTACTTGTAGCCGTTTGAAATCAAAACACTATCCTAGCAGTCACTATTCGATAAATTTCCAAATTTGTTTGACGCGACAAAATTCGAATTCTTAAGTAATTTTCCAGGAATTGGACGATTTTCTTAAACGAACAAAATTAGGGGAATCAAGCACAAACCACTGCATGGGATTCTTAGAAGACAAAACAAACATTAGCCTTTTATTACCACGCTCTTGAACCTCGACTTCGGACTTCGAAGCCCCAACCAAAAAACAGATGATTTACACGACAGAAACTTCCCCAGCATTTAATAGATTTCATGACTGGTTAGCTTCATTCACAGCGTAAATCTATTCAAATCTGGTTAGCGTGACATAATTTGATATCCCGAAAGCACGACCGAACGTACTGATAAGAAACTGCGTTCCCCAGATTAATCGAAAGCATGCACTGTTCCCTCGTGGGCTCGTTCGCCGCGTTTTAATCAGTGGCTTGCTTGTCGTGCCTCAGTGGTCGTTCTTGTAATCTCTCTATCTCATTGCGGAATTCGTAATGGCTCAGCTTTTCTTTTGCTCTCGTGTATTTGCATGAACGCACCCAGTCATGTGCATACAAACATGCAGTCGCCTGTCTATGTAGATACAGTTGAATTGACAGAAAAATCAATGGATTATCATAAATAGCTTCACTTCTATAACTTTTGCTTTACATATACAGAACCTTGCACTTACCACCTCCTTCTGTAAAGACAGTTGAATGAATTTTTAAAGCCAATACATTATCATAAATACCTGTCTCGATACATAACCTTATTTGTGAATGTTGTATAATAAATAATAAAAAAAACTTGGATATTCGAATATAATGATAAGACGAAATATCTGCAAACTTCTCGGTAGACTAAACCTCTCGAATTTAAGTTTGATATTATTTCTTATAAAACCGCATTCAAATTTTGTAATCCATTATTAGAAAAATATGAAACGTTCAGTGGCGAATCTTCATTTTATTCTGAATAGAAAATGAACATATATTACCTTTTGTTTAGGATGATGAATTTAATTAAATTATTTTTCTCACCACTTTGTTTTAACTTGTTTTCGAGGTAACTACTGTTAAAGCTAGTTTGATCCTGATATATTTCATCAAATATTGTAAAGCGCTATTGGTCAATATAAAAAGGAATATTTTTAAGCATTCGATTAAAAAAAATCATTTTTCAGGAGTTCGATTGCATTAGCTAGTTAAAATGCTCATCTACACAAAGAAACAACAGAAACCACATTTCCTTCCTTCCCATAACATCCCTGGACAAACGAGAGGAAAGAAAAATAAATAAGTTACTTAACTGATAAAATAAATGAAAAGAAATCGTCACTGGCAACTCTGCTCCGCAATGAGCACTGGATAATTTTCAATATTTGGGAAAGGCAGTACTTTTTTTTTTTTTTTACCATGACTCTAAACCAATTATTAAAAGATATCAATGATCCTGAGTAAAAAAAAAAAATACCTAGAAAACTAGTTGTGCAAAATAAAATCGTAGTTTTAAGCAGAGTGCAAGAAAACTGTCTTGCCTTTCCACTTCTTTTTCTTTTATAGCGTGGCCCCTCAGGCAAGCATGCTAAATTATCCTTTTACTACCCATTAATCCAATAATTATAAAAACACACTGATTATGATAGACAGAACCTTTTCCTGTATTGACAGTATTCATCATATGACTCAGCTCCCTTTTACGATGCCTAAATCAAAAAGTTCTCCTTTTTCATATTTCGTAAATCATCATGACAAGTAAGAAAAAAAAAAAACGTTATTCTCGCCGCATTTGTTTCTTTTTTATCTTGCATAATGACACGGGATCCATGTCAGAGGTTAACACACAATCCCCCCCTTTTTTTTTCCAGTGGAATTTCCCCGAAAAAATTCTTTTAAAAAATTTACATGAAAGTGTGGGAATGACTTCTTTCTTTTTTATCGGAAATATAAAACATCTCTGGGAATGACCTTTATGAGATAAAAGCGTCACAGAAAAAAAAAAAAAAAAAAAACCAGGGCTGTGTGCCTGAGTCGTTTCTCCAGTCCTTTGGTGTCTCTCTAACGGAGACGATAATCTTGTTGGTTTGTAGATGAAAAAGTGAAAGAGAATAAAAGGAAGAGCCAAAAGGTTCTCATAATGACAATAAAAAAATAAGGCGTGCCGCAAAACGCATTTATTGCATGTTTAACCTGACAGCATGTTTCTATCTATCTGAAGCATCAGATATAAAAAAAAAAGTTGGGGTAATAAGATATTTATGAATGCCGGGCACAGAGAAAAAGGAGAGAGAGAGAGAGAGAGAGAGAGAGAGAGAGAGAGAGAGAGAGAGAGAGACTTGACCCGCGAATCGTGAAGAGTTTATTGTAAACGAAATGAAAGACTCTCAAAGTCAGTCGTGACTTCGCGCTGGCTGCGTCGGCGATGGCTCGGATGCTGGAGGTGTGGGAATGCGTCTCTTCGTGAGCCCCGAGATCACCGGAGGTCGTCAGGGGCGCGCAGCTGGGGCAGGTGAGCCGGGAGGCGAGGGCCTCCGAGAGGTCGTTGGATGGGTGGGCTCTCGGCGCGGGGAGGGAGTCGCCAGGTTAGTTGCTTGTAGTGAGGACGGAAGAAGGTGGTGTATAATGGGCCGTGGGGGGTTTGGTCGGTTGCGAAAAGGAGACTTTGGCATTCTAAAGAGTTTCAAATGTAAAGTTAGACGTCTTGCTTTTTGTGGGCCACTTGGCAAGCTACATTCTTACCGTCAAGACAAAATGTGGGTGATTTATGATGTTGGAAGCTCAATGGGGACATTACTGCATACCTAGGAAAACCCATGATATAAGTCTCATGGAATCTCACGTCACTATTTCAGAGATCTCAAACGTTTTGAGACCATGATATCAACATAATTTTCTTGATATACCAAGAGCAAGTGGATTTAACTAAAACACTGCAGTTTCTTCCCTAATCAAGAACTGTAACGGGATAACATTTTTTACTTGAATTTTAATCGAATAGGTATTTTTTGTTTTCAATTTTTCTTTGCTTTTCATGATATCTTCCTCATGATCAGTTCAAAAATTATACACCTAGTGAGGAATATATCAAGTTATCATACCGTGACCTTTCAGTATGAAAATACTTTTAGATTCAGACATCCGACATGTAGTCTAATACAATGCATTATCACAGAAATTTGTGATAATGCAATAACTGTGGAGATCCATCTCACTGGGACATTATAGAAAATATTATTATCCACCTGTGCAAGTGGAACTTAGTGGGAGAAAGTAAAGTGAATGACACTAAATAGGGGGGGCGGGAGAACAGGGCATAAACATATGCTAATTTTATCACTGTTGAATCTGGACATGTTTAAGCTTATACCGTGGAAAGAATATGTGTTAATTGCCGTCAGAGAGGGAGAATGGAAGTATTATGCATGGAAGGTAGGAGTATACCAATGCATAACGTTTTACCAGTCAAGGCTTGCTCTTTTATAAAATGAAGTACTCCAAAAGATACATAAAAGTTAGCGTATATTTCCTCCTGAAAAATTAAAAGAAGTTTTGGATTAATAGAAACTTTGACTCTGGTATAATAGCTTTACATTGACTCTTAGATTCAATGGTCAGCTTGACTGCTGATTATTTTTTTGTGTGAAGTGATTTAGGGCATTATGTTTGTGTATATATGTGGGTTATCAGGAGAATGGACACATTTGCAGTCCAAGGTTATAAATTTAAATACTAAATTGTTTTTGAATCATTACTTTCCCATGAATGGGGCGGGAATACATATCAGATTATTGTGTGGGTGGAAAGAACAGACTGTATAATTAAAACTCCTGATAAGAAAAGAAATTAGTAAAAAAAATTTAAGACTCAGACTTCTGACCATTTTTCATCCTCGACAATAAGAAGAATGGAATAATTCATTTTGATTGAAATGCAATCGAAAAATAAATGATGATAAAAATGGCTAACAAAAAGTAGCCCACACCACCAACCAAATATGTTTTCGAACTATTATGAAAGAGGTAGGTTTACGAAGGGCAGAAAAAACTTTGGCACCCAAGTAGCTACTTCGATGTCTTACAAGAAACCACGCCCAGTCTTATCTCCTTCCCTTTGAGATATCGGTGTTACTGATCAGCGCACTATTCTCAGCTGAGCAATAGACATGTGAAAAAAAGATTCTCACTCTCTCTCTCTCTCTCTCTCTCTCTCTCTCTCTCTCTCTCTCTCTCTCTCTCTCTCTCTCTCTCTCTCTCTCATTCCTCGCAAAGTACTAAAAGTTTAGCTGATAAGATAGTTAAGGAATTGACACTCGGTCGCTCTCTTTTCTGTCCTTTTTTGCATCTAAATATCTCGATCTTCTTCTTGGTATTAAGAGGTAGCTGACATACTAGAGGACACTGAAGGGGTTCTCTCTCTCTCTCTCTCTCTCTCTCTCTCTCTCTCTCTCTCTCTCTCTCTCTCTCTCTCTCTCTCTCTCTCTCTCAGAACCATATGCATCTTTCACCAAGTATTTCATGCGGTCATCAGTACCCACATTTTTCACCCAACAACTTGCTAATGAGGTAATTTCTATGGTACATATTTACGCCTTATCTACGAGTCTTGGTTTGAAAGTGATTTAGGGTACGTGAACTAATGTCCAGTTCCCTTCTGCAGCAGGGCATCTACACCCTCAGACAGTTTTAATATGGCTGAATATGGCTTCTTCCTAATATATAGCTTAAACCTACCCGAGAGCAAATTATGCCCTAGACTTGGTACTGTGTGATGGCAAAAACTCATAACCTCCCTAATCTATTGTTACTTAGAAATATTAATATTATTCCTCATATCTGTAGTTAGTTAAAAATATTGTTAAATGATTGATATTGTCTTTACAGTGTTGTTGACATTTTATGAGGACACAAGGTTTCAGAGAAGTCTAATAAAAAAAAAACAAAGCTAAATAGGTAATCAGTTCCGGGATTGCTTTGTAATTTGATAAGAAGATGTGATGTCACTCTAGATTCTTGTGATCTCATAATTTTGCTTGGATAAAAACAGAAGTAAAAAACGAGTTAACTTTTTTACAGCGTCCTCTTTTTGTGCCTTCGGAAAGTGACAATATAATTGCCGCAGGCTTGGCGTTACTTGAAAGACGATCTTAATATTTGATATTGAGGCCTTTAAAAAACAGACTGAGGAAAAATATATATTTCCAGAAAGTTATGTAATAAAAATCGTAATATCACCTCCGTCATTAGCTCATTCTAGTGTAGATTTATGTTGGAGCCAAGATGTTGAGTGGTTACCAGTGGGAGGTGGGGTTGCGGGGTGGGGGGAGTAAGAGGGGTCCCCTCATCTCGTCTGTCGACGTCTGGGCGTCGTAAATTACTCTGGAGATGATCTCGTTCACATCAGAGACTCAGCCAAAGTGTGCATCCACTCGTCTTATTTGGGTGTGCAATTGACTACCGCTCTAGGGACGCGAGATGGAAAGCTCGGCGAGATACGGATCGTTATGGGAAGGTAGATAAGTACAGGGAAGTAGCAGAAGTTACCAGTTAATACATTTAAAGAATGATATATATATATGTATATATATATATATATATATATATATATATATATATATATATATATATATATATATATATATATATATATGTGTGTGTGTGTGTGCGTGTGTGTGTGTTTAAGTGCGTATATCTACGCATTCAAATGCAGACATATGTGCTAGTACGTAATCTGCATAACATTCTTTAAATTTTTTAACAGGTAACTTCTCAACTTTCCCATAACGAACCGTATATCGTGTGTGTGTATATATATATATATATATATATATATATATATATATGTATGTATGTATGTATGTATATATAAACACATATAATGTATATATATACATCTATATAAATAAATAAATATATATATATATATGTATGTATATACATACAGTATATATATGTTTATATATACATATATACTATATATATATTATATATATATATGTATATATAATATATAATATATATATGTATATATAAACATATATGTATATATATATATATCTATATAAATAAATAAATATATATGTACAGTATATATGTATGTATATACATACAGTATATATATGTTTATATATACATATATACCATATGCAATATATATTATACATATATATATAATATATATATATATATATATATATATATATATATATATATATATACAATGGGAAACTATCAAACTATCAAAAGTTTTGAGAAGTTTTGGCCCTTCCTTAGCTGTCATGTAGTAAACCTTTCAAGCTTGTTGTCTCAGGACATGGATATCTTCATTGCACGGGGAATTAGTCTCGCTGCACCTACGTTTTAGAGACACCTAGCCTTAAATATGCTTTTGCAGCCCTCCAGTCTTCTATACATAATCCAACTCCCAGTTCTGATGTGATGAAGAAACTCGGTTTTGAATTTCCTTAGTATTATATATTTGCTCTGATCGTGAGAGCTTCGGTGGAAAGGGATCTCAGAACTTTGTCAGACTCGGTACTTCCAAGAAAGTTTGTCAGACTCAGTACTTCGAAGAAAGTTTCCTTTCTGTCTTGGAGAAAAATTTAAATGACGATCTCACCGCTGTCACCATCTAAGGTGTCCAGTTTTACTCTAAGAAACTGATTGTATTTGTTTAAGTGCCGTGAATTCTTTTCTTCAGCTCATTAAGGAAGATTCAAGTTGGATTTAGTAGGTGCTGTTTGGATTTTCATCCTTTGACTCCTGACCCCACAAGGCCGAGTGTCTAATTATTCATTTTATTGCTGATCATAATTTCAACTCAGTCTTCTCCCTTCCACTATCAGTATTCCTGTTTCTTCGGCCCTAACCAGAAGGGAGCATAGGACCGTTTCTTTCACTGCATCTTTACTTTTAGAATAATACTAAAAATAATTCAACTTACTTTTTTTATGAAAAACAGATTAAACCTTTACTCGAGAATCAGAGTCCATTGTTTTCTGCTCTCCTACAGAGTCTAGGTTGTTTTGGGCTGACGTGCCCGTCTACTTTACTTAACCATAACAGAGGTTTCGCATCAGAAGGCATCGCGTGATAAGAGGCGAGTGATAGTTTAAGAAGGTAACATGCAAGAAAGCACACGAATAAGAACATAGTTAAAGAAGACTGCAAGCAAGAAAGCATACGAATAAGAACATAGTTAAAGATGGCTACAAGCAAGAAAGCATACGAATAAGAACATAGTTAAAGATGGCTACAAGCAAGAAAGCCTACGAATAAGAACATAGTTAAAGAAGGCTGCAAGCAAGAAAGCATGCGAGTAAGAACATAGTTAAGATGGCTACAAGCAAGAAAGCATGCGAATAAGAACATAGTTAAAGAAGGCTGCAAGCAAGAAAGCATACGAATAAGAACATACTTCAAGAAGGCTACAAGCAAGAAAGCACACGAATAAGAACATAGTTAAAGAAGACTGCAAGCAAGAAAGCATACGAATAAGAACATAGTTAAAGATGGCTACAAGCAAGAAAGCATACGAATAAGAACATAGTTAAAGATGGCTACAAGCAAGAAAGCATACGAATAAGAACATAGTTAAAGATGGCTACAAGCAAGAAAGCATACGAATAAGAACATAGTTAAAGATGGCTACAAGCAAGAAAGCCTACGAATAAGAACATAGTTAAAGAAGGCTGCAAGCAAGAAAGCATGCGAGTAAGAACATAGTTAAAGATGGCTACAAGCAAGAAAGCATGCGAATAAGAACATAGTTAAAGAAGGCTGCAAGCAAGAAAGCATACGAATAAGAACATACTTCAAGAAGGCTACAAGCAAGAAAGCATACGAATAAGAACATAGTTAAAGAAGGCTACAAGCAAGAAAGCGTACGAATAAGAACATAGTTAAAGAAGGCTACAA
>JANJGK010000041.1:17847081-17852081 GCA_039081455.1 Macrobrachium rosenbergii
ACTCGAACATTCTCTAATTTCCCGTACGCATTCTGAAAGTCAACATACGCCTCGCATAAATCAGGAAAACCTCAAAACCTTAAAAAGTAAAAAAAGAAAAAAAGAAATGAAGCAGAAAGAGAGAAGACGGATGAACCAGTAATAATAACCAAGGCTAAAAAACACATAAATTCTCAACAACATCTTTATAGCCTTGGCCGATTGAAGGATCAATCAGAAGATAAATCTGTAATTAACCTACTCATTAAAACATCGAAAGTGAGGCCCCCCCCCTTTGGGGATAGAGGGTGAGGGGTCTGGGCATATGGTTTATGACGTCGAGTTAAAAGAGGGGTGGTATTTGGTTCTTTTGCATTTTTGTATTTAATTTGTGTCTGTTTTAGAATTTTGTATAAGATAAGAATATTAATTATTTTCTTGATGTTTATACAATGTGACATTCATTGTGTTAATGAATCTTAGGCCCTGTGTTTAGCAAAATATCAAATTACACTTTTATCATATTTTTTCGATCAATTTTTGGAGTGTTTAAATGTCATTATGGATGTGAGTATGTAGTTCACCCTTATAAACAGTCAATTCTTCTTTGTGGAACTTTATGTCAAATTTTTAATCGTAGATCATGCGCTAATCATCTTTAATATTTCCTAGGATCACCTGACGTAAATAGACGTTAATGGCTTCAAGTTCCTTGGCAGATAATTCTTAATTTTTTTCTCTTTAATGTTGTGAAAAACCTTTTTAGATTTCTGAGCGTTCTCAATATTTTCATAAGAAACTGCGATGCTTTTTATTTTCGTTCCCTTAAATTCTAAGAAACTACAGCATACAATAAAATAAAATAAAAAACATAGAAAATAAATCAGTGACTTTATGAATGAAATTTTCTAGTGATGGCAGTTTCGTCAAGGAGAACTGAGAATAAAATCAATTTCCACAACGACGAATTACTTAATTCCTTAAATGTTGGCTTAAGTTTTCTAATTATATTTTTTGGAAATAAATAGTTTTAAAATTTTCTAGAAGTCGATCTTAGTTACGATTACGCTCCCTGGAAAGTAACTTTTGTTAATTGAACAGAGATGTACTCATAATTAATAATGCGCGGTGTCAAAAAATGGCAACGATCTACTTAAGATACACTGCGTGTGTGTGCTTGCATCATTAACACATCCGCCAAAGAATTTGGAGGAGTCAAGTTTTCGCACCTGAGTGCAGAATTTGCACTCAAAGGAGGAAAGGTCAAGGTTCACTTATGTGTGTGCGTATCTGTCAGTTGTTGCGAGTTGATATTTCTGGCAAAAGGAACAATAGTATTTAAGGAAACGAAAATTTTAGGAATTATTTGATAACCCATATGAAATGAGTTTTGTCAGTGAACGTTCGGCTATTATTATTGGTGAAAATAATCAGATTTTGTAAAATTTCGTTGTTACACGGAGGGCAACAAACAAATATATATATATATATATATATATATATAATATATATATATATATATATATATATATATATATATATATATATATATATATATAATAAAGGTGGATACTGATACTATAAGAATAACGGTAATTAATTATCTGTATCTGTTTAGTCGAGAATAGTGAAAAGTTAATGTCATGGTCGAGGTCTTGTATGTTTATATGCGTAAAAAAAAAATATTTGATTTCTTCATTATGAACAAAAAAAAAATTTCACTGGTCGAACGTATGCTTAAGAGATCTTTAGGTTTCTCCTCCCCTTGGCGGTAGTATTTGAAAGAGAGAGAGAGAGAGAGAGAGAGAGAGAGAGAGAGAGAGAGAGAGAGAGATCGGGTTTTAGTTGAAATTTATTTACACACTGCGTGAAGTTGCATGTTGCCCCATGTCTCAATCCTCCTTTCAATAAGGAGAATGGCTTCGGAGCCCTGAGGACTCAGATTGGAAATTTCTGTTACCAATGTCAACAGGAGACTTCTAAACCTCATATACACACGCACATACGTGTGTGTATGTATGTATATATGTATGTGTGTGTTTGTAAATATATATATATATATATATATATATATATATATATATATATATATATATATATATATATTATATATATATATATATATATATATATATTTATATATATATATATATATATATATATATATATATATATAGAGAGAGAGAGAGAGAGAGAGAGAGAGAGAGAGAGAGAGAGAGAGAGAGAGAGAGAGAGAGAGAGAGAGAGATAACAAAGTTGGTAGGTAATGACAACCGCCAGTGTTAATAGCACCCGATCCCTGTTTCCCGGAGCTAATCCAGCAGTCATGCTGAGGGCCCGGTCATGTCATGCATTACGAAAAGGTACTCCGCTTTCTGAGTCTTTCCCGAGGAACACATGATAGGAATATTAAGATTAATAACCATCTACTGTGATTATGTTGTCTTTACTTGTGCGCATTTCAAGCCTCACTTGTTTGGGTTCCAGGAAACTACTGCATTTCATTTCGCACTTTTTAAATATTTACTTCGTATTCATGTGGTTTTCATTTTTTTGTTTCAACCTTTTGTAATTAAGTTTATCTCACCATTTTTTTGTTTCAACCTTTTGTAATTAAGTTTATCTCACAGAACGTATGTTGTTGTTTCTTTTATATATATATATATATATAATATATATATATATATATATATATATATATATATATATATATATATATATATATATATATGTGTGTGTGTGTGCGTGTGTGTATTTACATATATATGTAAATAAACACACGTATATATATATATATATATATATATATATATATATATATATATTAATTTTTTTTATTTCATTTCATATTCGATGACATTTAAAACTGTAGATCATCTCGTTTTGAGTTGGCAGTAGAATAAATGTCATTTATGCAGTGATGTTTATAGTTAACTATTCGTGTATGTCACACGTAGAATTCATATAAATTGTACATATCAGTTATGTAATTTATTTTATAAAGTACAAGTGCATTTCCTTTCTTTGACGTGTGCATGACTCCTATTTATTGAAAACTGCATTTCCCTTGTTTTAATTTCATTTGTTTTCTGTGCGTGTTATTTTTCATTTATGCTACTTTGTTGTATCAGTTCCCAATACATACACACTCTTGTACTCGTCTCATGACGGTCGCGTAAGCATTCCATGTTTTATGTATTCAGCATTCAGTGCTCTATACGTGCGCTTTCACTTGAACCTTGAACGTTATGCAGGAATTTTGTTTTTGTGATTTTAACTTTCAGCAGTGGTTTTGCCAGCAGGGACATTTAGATTGTAGACGAAAAAATGAGGGATATTTCCATTGCAGTTCACATTTTACTTTAGATGTAGGAATCTTGCGTGTAATTTAAAATGCATTCTCGAAAAGGCTGATTCGACGTTTTGTTGAAGGTGGGGATTGTCAGTAAATTTGAATGTGTTCCAAGGATGCATATGCCAGGAATGATAACTAATTTATTTCTTTGTTAACGGATATATATATATATATATATATATATATATATATATATATATATATGTATATATATATACATATATATATATATAATATATATATATATATATATATATATATATATATATATATATATATATATATATATACACATACATACATATACATATATATATGCACACATACATATACATATACAGATACATATACATATATATATCCTCTACCAGGTCATGTGTTTATTGATATCAAACTGTATTCTCTCTCTCTCTCTCTCTCTCTCTCTCTGTCTTTCCCTTTCAAACCCCTTTGATTGAGATTCTCCCTCTAGCAGCCTCCCACTCCTTCATTTTCGTCTCCCGCAGGAGCCGTGTGTCCCACCCACACTCGAGAGCATCCTCCCTTACACCTCGGCAGGACTCAGAACATGTCCCGGGTTAATCCCATGCCACTTTGCGCCGTCCGCTGAATATTCAGAAGCCGTTTGCATCGGGGTGGCAGTGTTTACCCTAACTGGGCTGCGCTGTTTGAAAATGCGCTGCGCATTATGCCTTCCCATTAAAAGTCAATAACTGTTAACTCGAGAAAGCATTAAGTAAATATTAATGACAAATTCGGCCGCGGCTGTCTATACACTTCGAAAGTGGAAAGGGAGTTTTCGTCGGTCACTGGGGAGAATGGCAGTAGGGGGAAGGGGGAGATGGTCTCTGCCCCAGCTTCTTGAGGGTCATTGTCATCTGAAGGATGAGCAAAGGATGATGAGGTTCGAGGACCAGAATCCCGGGCTGGAAGAAGACCAATTAGTTGCGACAACTTCAATAATAACATACATGAAACATTCTTGTTTTTGCTTGGTATTATTTTCATGCTAGAATTTGTGGAAAAAAGTTTCAGGTATTTGGGTCATCAATCCTTAATCCTCTTGTTTACAGCAACATAATAATAATAATAATAATAATAATAATAATAATAATAATAATAATAATAATAATAATGCATGAAGACAGCAAACCCTCTTTTAGATTTATTTGAAGAACTGAAAACATACCATAATATCAAGTCATCTGATGCTGCCATCCTGTTCGGAACAATAATAGTAATAATATTTCATAAAATGCAATTTTGTATTAATTTTTTTTTTTATGTAACAATAATAGTGTATAGCTAATAAACTCCACGTTCAGACCTGCCATTGTCCAGCCTGGGGTCAGCATCTCTCTTTACTACCCACTTTATAATTATGCAGAGTGAAGGGACCTTGCTCCGAGCTTCGGTGTGGTACATAACATCTCCGGGGTAGGGACCTGGCTGTCTCCACCCTTCCTCGAATTACCTTCATTTTTGACAGAATGCACACATTAATGATGGTAATAATTTAGAACAGGTTGATGAAATTACGGTGTATGGTATTGCTTTTGATGATATTATTATTATTATTATTATTATTATTATTATTATTATTATTATTATTATTCGAAAAAATCCCAGAATCTATTGATGTAGGGAATTATTGTAGAGCAATTCC
>JANJGK010000041.1:17854581-17882081 GCA_039081455.1 Macrobrachium rosenbergii
TTAGCAGGTGTCAGCTACCGTCTTTTCTTGTAAGTAACCCGATGCGACGGACTTTCATTTCTCTCGTCCTTTTGTTTCCAAGGAACGGGGTCAGAGGATAGGAGATACTTTGCATAATATTATATATATATATATATATATATATATATATATATATATATATATATATATATATATATATAATTTGTGTGTAACTTGATCTCTTATTCCAGAATGTTAAGAGAGAGAGAGAGAGAGAGAGAGAGAGAGAGAGAGAGAGAGGAGAACATTTCACATAAAGGACAGGAGAGGTATAGAAGGGAGATTTACTTTTCACCGATTATATTTCCCTTATTATCAACGCTATATTTTTCAGGCGCTCAGATTAATTGATATTCATTATTCATGGTAGAAATAAAAAACCAAATCTGTGACTATCTATTTTTTCTATTCTTATATTAAATTCCATATTCATATCATCCCTAATTCAAATTACACCACTGGAAATACTGCTGCGTTTTTAGTTATAAAGAACAAGTGATTACTACCTTACTAACTGTAATTCTATGTAGGTTTGTTATTAAAATAAATAGTGGACAATAAAAACAAAATGAATTCAGCACATTAAAGATTTTATCATAAAACAATTATAACAATATCTATTCATTTTCCTCATGTATTTTTTATTTCATTACGCCTCATGCTGTTCAACGAATATTTTTAAGAAATTAATAGCACTGAGCCAGACATTCCAGAAATAATTATATCGTAGAGAATACTATTATGAATGCCAATGGAAAGAAAGTGATGGTAATATTCATTTCTTATCTTATAATTGGAGTTTTTGCTAGCAAGTATAATACAGTTTTATTTCACAAATGGATTGGAACGCTATGTCTCTCCATTTTAGCTTTCTGTTAAAGAAAACTATTGTGCCGGCTTCGTCTGTCCGTCCGCACTTTATTCTGTCCGTACTTTTTCTGTCCGCCCTCCGAACATTAAAAACTACTGAGGCTAGACGGCTGCAAATTGGTATGTTGATCATCCACCCTCCAGTCATCAAACATGCCAAATTGCAGCCCTCTGGCCTCAGTAGTTTTTATTTCATTTAAGGTTAAAATTAGCCAGAATCGTGCATCTGGTAACGATATAGGATGGGCCACCACGAGGCCGCGGCTAAAGACTCATGGACCGCGGCTCATACTGCATTATACCGGGACCACCGAAAGATAGATTTATTTTCGGTGACCTTGATTATACGCTGTAGCGGCTGTACAGAAAACTCGATTGCGCCGAAGAAACTTCGGCGTATTTTTTACTTGTTGTGTGATGCTGTTGATATTCTGGTCGCAGAGCGTATTACTATTTCATGTAATATGCAAATTTTCTCACAAAAGCCAACTAGGAGGAATTGATCACTTTTTTAAAATGTTGGATGGAAATGTGTGTATTTAGTGCAAGTACCTTTAGAGCAAACGTGAAATTTCTTTGATTGCTACCAACGTTTTCCTAGGAGCTCAAAATTATCCCTATCATATTTTGTTATAAATTTGCGTTTTACAGCCATTGTCCATCAGCTGATTTTATTCTTGTAAAATATTTTCTCTTTTATCTTTGCCTTCGTGCACTGTGCAACTCGGAGATATCTCCGGATGTGTCACGGTTCTAAGTGAATGACGTCAAATTCTGACAATTTAAACAGGAAATATACAAAGGCAATCTATTGATGACCTGGCGGTGAACTGAACTTACGCCAATTACCGAAGATAAGTAAGCAACGTGCCACTCTAAGGAGTACGTTTTGCCTCCCATTTTAAAGTAGCATTTTCTGAAAAGGCAGCAATGAATTTGTTCAGTTTAAATTTTTTTTCCTAAGACGCATATCATTGTTGTTGTAATAAGGTCATTAGCATGTTAATCGAATTCTTCGTTTTATTTATTTCAAGCTGTGCCACTTATATATTTTCATAATATGCTCTTATTGCTTAACGTATAAGCTCTGGTATAAGTTACAACGGTTGCCAACTACCATGAATATGTTGCTGATAATGTGAAGATTTTTTCGAAGATTTCAGCGTTTATTCATTTTACGTAAAAATAAAGAATATTCAGTGTATCCACACCACTAATGACTGATCATACATTAAATAGCCGAAAATAATGGGCTGTAATATTATATCTGTTATTGTTGACAAGTGTTTTGTTAACGTTGTCCGTGTCATTATTCGGTTACTTTTATAACTAGATGTAAAAACAAAGAGGCTTTGGATCTTTGTAACCTAATATATATATATATATATATATATATATATATATATATATATATATATATATATATATATATATATATATTACTAAAAGGACCTCATTCAAACTGGATGGTATTTAATGGAGTTTTTATTCAAAAAGTTACAAGCTTTCTTGGACAAACAGTCCACATTATCAAGTATCCGTACGGATACTTGATAATGTGGACTGTTTGTCCAAGAAAGCTTGTAACTTTTTGAATAAAAACTCCATTAAATACCATCCAGTTTGAATGAGGTCCTTTTAGTAATTCTACTAATGCACAGAACAATTGTGTATGTGATAAAGTTAATATATATATATATATATATATATATATATATATATATATATATATATATATATATATGTATATATATATATATATATATATATATATATATATATACACACACACACACACACACATATATATATATATATATATATATATATATATATATATATATATATATATATATATACACTGATATACTGTATATCAGAAACCGCAGAGAAAACGAGGATGCTTAGTCTTCTAGTGGTCTCCCAGAGCTTTGGATATTACTGGGGAGAGATGCAACAAAGCCTAGGTCAACTCCATCTTGACCCCTAATACCCTAAATCTAAAAGGCTATTATCATGAATCATTTGGTGTTTATTGCTATCGACGCCGGGACTATAAAACTACCCTGACGAGTCTCATTTGCTTTGTGGGAAGTCAGAACCTCTCTCTCTCTCTCTCTCTCTCTCTCTCTCTCTCTCTCTCTCTCTCTCTCTCTTTCAAACTAAAACACAAACGACGCATGCAAAATACACGGACACTGTCATTGACCTTTTCTAATAGGTCATTATTCATGCATAATTTATAAATTTATCGATGCATCTGAGCTATAATTTTGCTTATTACTTCATGTTCCATTTTCATATACATAAGTTTTCATATTCTTTCCTGGGCATGTGAAAAAATTCTTTTTTTTAAGTAAAGACTTTTATTGCATTAATTTAAGTAAATTTTAGATCCCGTAGGAGAAGTAAAACCAAAAAGATATGTTATTGAGCCAATCAGTATTTTAAAACAGATATTTGTTTCTCAAAATAAAGATAACATTACTGCAGGTTAGTTTCCTCTGGAAAAGGATTTGTGTCCCGATTGTAAGTAATCATTAAAATATAAGCTTCACCTTAAGAAAATAATTCAGAAGTTCGCTGTCAAACAATTTCTCGTGTTTATCCACCCATTATTGCATACGTATGTAAATATATATACACATGCATGCATATATACCTGGGTATGAGTGGGTGGGTGGCAGGGTGTCCAAGCATAAGTGTGCGTACGTCTGTTTACTCCGACAATGTGTGGATGAGTGCACACACACACCCATATATATATATATATATATATATATATATATATATATATATATATATATATATATATATATATATATTATATATATATATATATATATATATATATATATATATATATATATATATATATATATATATATATATATATATATATATATATGTATGTATTTATGTATATATCCTTTCCTGAAGATAATTCTCGTGTAATAATAACGCACACGTGGCTTCTCTTGTTCTCTTGTTTTGTGACCAAACTTTTTAAATTTCCTGGACTTTTTTCATCTTCATGACTAAAGTTCATAACGAAAGGACAAAAGCTGTTGCCGTGTTGCTCCATTAATTCATTCTGTTGCCGAGAGCTGTGTCAGCCAATAAGTCATCGTCGGCGTAATATTAGAGAAAACTTAATGTTTTTATAATGATAGTGCAATGGTATAATGAAACATTACAAAATAACAATAAAAAAGTATCGAAGACTTTCAATGAAGCTCATCAGTTCGAGTCCTCTGATTCTGTTGAGTCTTAAAAACGCATAATAACACAGATGTTTGTGCTATAGCAAGTTCATATGAGTATTTAGTATTGTATTAAGATGTATTTCTTTTTTTAGTTCCTACATCTGATTTTTTATTCCATTTTTTATCTTAAGTAAAATATACGGGTATTTTTTCTTCGTATATCATTTTATTTTAGTAGTAATTGAACTATATATGTATATAAGTATCTATATCTCTATTCATCTATGTATATATATTTAATATATATATATATATATATATATATATATATATATATATATATATATATATACATATACTGATTCATAAGTTTTGAGCTTTCGTCAGTTGTAATAGAAATATATTTCTATTTAGGCCTCGCAAGTTAAATCTTCTAAGATATATAAAGTTAGTTATTTTAACCAAATGCAAGTTTATTAACATTTCATTAAAAAAACAGAATACTGCCAATTATTATAATTATCAGGTGAATCAAATTCATGGGAGTTGCGAGAACTTACTATTGCAATGTGGCGAAATACGATTTATGCCTTTGCATCAGTTCTTGTATATCATGAAAATAAAAACACCTTAATCATTCCAAAATAAGATTATATATAGGGTATATAAATTCTACCAGGCAACAGAAATCCACCTAAAAAATTCTTTCTTAAAAATCTTCTAATGATGCATACATTTTATTTGTTGCAATAAAGTGAATTCAAATGCAGCATGAGTAATATATTATTCTGTTTTAGTATTTCGAAGCCAGACGCGTTTTTCCCTTATTATTTTATTTCAATATTTCTTGTTGCTCTTAGGAAATAAAAGTCAAGTTTTGTGTGGAGGATTTTCAGGTTCTAGTCACGTCTTGGCAGGATTAGTAAATTCTATTTTGATTCTAGGTAACATAATATTATACAAAGGAGTTATTTGTTGTTGTTGTTTTTATTATTTTTTTTTTCTGCCTTACTCCACAAATCTCGAAAATCGATTAAGTATAAGGGAGCTGGATTATGTGCAGAATAATTCGGTCTGACTGATCTATTTATGTGCAAAGTGAAATCTGAAAAAAAAAAACAAATACAGAATACCCGAAAGGAAAGCCATTAAAGACAAAATAAAAGAAAGATCAGATAGTCAAGCAGCTCGACCCGTAACACGCTGAAACATGGCCTATTGTTAAATCCTCATTCTGAGTAAAAGAAAACCTAGCAAAAGGGGTAGGGGGGGGGTCGGGGTAGGAGAGAGAGAGAGAGAGAGAGAGAGAGAGAGAGAGAGAGAGAGAGTCAGGGAGAGAATGTATGGAAGGAAGGAATTGGATAGGTATCAGGGAACATTTGTCGCCGTAAATATTCGGAAACAGACTAGGGCCTCGGGTCGCCCTCATCTGATAGTGAGCAGACCACACGCACAACAATGTCCCGCTGGTGCAATGCGCTTACGGGTCTAAAGGTCTCCGAGGCTCCTGGAGATAGTGAGGGATTGGGTGGAGGTTTTTAGGGGGGGAGAGAGGAGGGGGACTCCTTGGAGTCTAGAGTTGAAGAGGAGGTGGAGGGGAAAAGGGAAGGAGGAATGATGAGAGAGAGAGAGAGAGAGAGAGAGAGAGAGAGAGAGAGAGAGAGAGAGAGAGAGAGAGAGAAGCAAATGTTGAATGAAACCTGTGGACTGGGAGAATGGTCCTGATGAGGAGTGGCAGTACAAAAAAGACGAAATGAGGACATGCAGACAGTAAAATAAAGGTTAAAGAACGTAACGAGAGAGGTATAACAATGAAAGAAGAGAGAGAGAGAGAGAGAGAGAGAGAGAGAGAGAGAGAGAGAGAGAGAGAAAAGACTTGACTGAAAGAAAACTGAAGGAAAAAATAAATTGTTGGTTGAAAGGATTAGAACTAAAACTGATCCTTATTTCGCAAGCGAGAGAGAGAGAGAGAGAGAGAGAACAAAAAAACAAAACTTGACTGAAAGTAAACTGTGGACGAAAAAATAAATTGTTAGTTGGAAGCCTTAGAAGTAAAATTGTTCCTTATTTCGCAATATCGCAACCTTTGGTCCGAAAGGGATAAGCGACCAAAAAACCTGTTTAGGGAAAAGCAGTATTACAAGAAAGAATTAGAATAGCACAGAGTGGTGTAATATAACAATGGCAGGTCTTTCGACATCTGCTTGAATAGCGAAACCGAAAGTAACCTACGATTTTATATATATATATATATATATATATATATATATATATATATATATATATATATATATGATTATATATATATATATATATATATATATATATATATATATATATATATAATCGTGTTTATTATGAATTTTATTAAACAAAAAAAACATATTTTTTTTTTTTACATTGTAATGTAATTTCAGCAAACGCTTGCGTCCACGATATGAACTGTCCAGCACTGTTATTTATGGCTGATTCAATATAAGCTAATTTTAAATTTTAGTGGCCTTTGCAAGTGTATGGTACCGCTTATTCAAAGGAATAGTAATACTATTACTGCGACTATAAACACCTTTGAGTGGTGCTGTTAATTTTCAATGTATTTGTAGCTTCATGGATGTGGTAATGTAAGCACTCGTGCACTTGTAACCATTTTATATATATATATATATGCATATGTATATTTATACACTGTATATACATTTATATTTATATATAAATATATACGTATGTATGTATGTTTGCATGTATATATATGTATGTATACACAGACATACATATATACATATATATACACACACAAACAAACATAGATAAGTATATAATTATAAATATATGTAATACATATGTATATGTATACATATATTTACATATAAATATATGTATATATATGCATATTTGAAGGGTACTGTTGGTTGTATATGTATTTTTAGCTTTTTACGTATGGTAATGTATGCACTTGTGCACTTGCAACCAACCACCATATATATATATATATATATATATATATATATATATATATATATATATATATACACATATATACATATACATATATATATACATATATATATATATATATATATATATATATATATATATATATATATATATATATATATATATATATATGGTGGTTGGTTGCAAGTGCACAAGTGCATACATTACCACATCCATGAAGCTATAAATACAGAGAAAATTAACAATACCACTCAGAGGTGTTTATATACATAGTAATAGTAATGATGTTTCTTCTGGTTCCTTTGTAGTAGTTGATTAGTACATGCAATTCAGCAATGTACGGGCAACACGCCTAACCTTACTGCACACAATACGGCATGTACAATACCACTATTTGGTCTCATTGTCGCTTGACGGATATTAAGGCCTATCCATTCCAACGCCTCCTCAACCCCATCTCTTTTTCATTTTCTATGATTCCCTCTATGTTTTTGTCCTGACTCTTCTGAATTGTAACTTTATACTAACAACCAATTGTTTTCCACACTTTCCACATTACCATGCCTGCTCACAACATCACAACACCCTGATTCATAATTTCATCAACGCTAAGGTTTTTAGCACATGTTTTAAGGTTTCAGATCCTCTTACTTGACATGATCTGTGCATAATTCACACACACGCACACACACACACATATATATATATATATATATATTTATTATATACATACATACATACATACATACATACACACATATAATATATATATATATATACATATACATACATACACGCATACATACATACATACATACATACATACATACATACATACATATATATATATATATATATATATATATATATATATATATATATATATATATATATATATATATATATATATATGAATGTATGCGTGTATGTGTATATATATATATATATATATATATATATATATATATATATATATATTACATGTGTGTATGTATGTATATGATATATATATATATATGTGTGTGTGTGTGTGTGTGTGTAAATTATGCACGGATCATGTCAAGTAGAGGATCTGAAACCTTAAAACATGTGCTAAAAACCTTAGCGTTGATGAAAGTATGAATCAGGGTGTTGTGATGTTGTGAGCAGGCATGGTAATGTGGAAAGTGTGGAAAACAATAGGTTGATAGTGTAAAGTTATAATTCAGAAGAGTCAGGACATAAACAGAGAGGGAATCATAGAAAATGAAAAAGAGATGGCGTTAAGGAGGCGTTGGAATGGATACGCCTCAATATCCGTTAAGCGACGGAGACCAAATAGAGGTACGTCCCGTATTGTGTGCAGTAATTTTAGGCGTGTTTTCCATATATTGCTGAATTACATGTACTAATCAACTACTACAAAGGAACCAGAAGAACAGTTTTCCTACCTTTTGCACTTTCTCCGCAAGGAATGTTGTTTTTCAAACATTCAGCAATGATTATAAAGAAAGAATTAAAGTCTATAATACTGAATTTTTATATATATCATATTTATTTAACAGCAAAAAGGGACTTTTATGTGGACATCAGCATTGCTAATAATGTCGAATATGCATAGCCAAGACATTTGTTTCAATTCAAATTTCATTAGACTTATCACCGTCCCATCGGTACATTCCACCTTAGAGTTCCTTTATTCTGGTATTTGTCCGAGGACTTAAATGTCAAGTAAGCTTTCTACCGTCTATAATGTAAGTGTTGTTCGTCTGAGAGGAAGAGACAGATAAAAAGGGAGAAAGAGAGGAGGAGGAGAAGAAGAAGAAGCATTAAAACAGGTTATCAAAGTTTTTGGTTTGATGGAAGATTGTGGTGTAGTAAAACCGATGAGTCAGAACCAGATACTGGTTGAGAAACTAAAATTGTTTTTGTATTTAATTCGTCTCCACACACACACACACACACACAACTTATATATATATATATATATATATATATATATATATATATATATATATATATATATATATATATATATATAAATATATATATATATGTGTGTACTGTATATAATTATACGTATGTAATTTGTGTGTATATGTATATATATATATATATATATATATATATATATATATATATATATATATATATATATATATATATATATATATATTATATAAAGTTTTGTGTGTTTGAGAGTATGTGTACGTGTGTGTGTGTGGAGGTGAATTAAATACAAAAAAAATTATATATATTATATATATATATATATACACATATATATATTTATGTAAATTGCCATTTGATTATTTACTGAGTCTTTGGACAACCCAAACTTCTAAAGTCTTCAAAGAAATAGATGTGCTCGTTAGACGCGCGCGAAGGGTTAAACTTTATTCTGACTGAAGATTTGTTAATGGTATACTATAGCGCTCTGCTTTCTTCATTGCTTGATAGACTTCCCAGCATTTATCTTGCTTGCATGACTATTTTATATTTTGAGTTTGTATGTTGATTGAATTCCAGTATTAAAGACGCTATTCATCCTACTAAGAAATGCGGTTTGAATGAGCCAGGAAACATAGAGGAAGGAGAATAATTCTAGAAGCGTTTGGAAGAGCTGATAAGTCTGTATGGTACTGAGTTACTGATTTCCATATCAGATTTGTGGAAGTTAGAATTCCCGATTCTTCAGCCGGTCGCTCAAGAGTCTCCCTAGAACAGTGCCGAAAGGAAAGGCCAGACAATACGAAACTATCTCAAGTTTCAGGAGATGTGACGTCAGCTTGAGCGAGATCGGGGAGAATGACGGAGCGGAGTCTTTTTAAATGAAGTGAATGAAGGAGGGTGTTGTTTGGAGAAAATCAAAGCATAAGACAACAACGCTTCGTAAAAGAATGAGAAGGGTCTCAGGATGGTCTGAATAATAGCTAACTTTATTTTAGGTATTGTTTCATTGTATGATTTCCCATAAAAAAATGTGCTATTTTCTTTATGGAGGAGGGATTTTTGTTAACGTAAGAGAAGATTCATAGCTAGTAATGAGTTACTCTTGATTTAATTGTCATGAGAAAATATGCGCCAAAGATACAATACGAATATTCCAATCGCGTATAATGTTTTTTGTGACAAGGAAAAAACTTTCCAGTGGAATATGAGCCCTGTTTGATATTAAACAAGGTATATTTGCTCAAAAAAACATTCACACTGGAACCTACGGAATTTAATTTCATATGGAAGTCTGTAAAAGAGGAAGAAATATCGGCAAAGCCGGATTTTTCAAAATAGGACAAAATTCGTTAACACGCTGGGTCGCTATATAGTTCCTCGAAATTAGAAATGGTCAGATAATGAATGAAAAGTTGTAAGGTACATTTTAGCAACAAAATCACTAGAGTTCCCATGATCTGAATCATTAAAAGGTAGAAGGAAAACAGAATCAGTCTGAGAATCACTAAAACTAGTGTAAAAATTTGTTCAGGGAAAATGACGTCACCATTTTCTGAGAAAGACAGTTGGCGTTTGCACCGTCACCAATGACATATAAAATTGTCAGACTCCTTGGTAACAATAACAGAGCCAGTGCAAAGAAATCTGAAACCACATTTTACAGTGTAGACTTCATGGGGTATTGTCAGTAGTGAGTTTTGAAAATCTTTTATGAGTTAACGATGAAATTATGAGAAATATATTTCAATTAGGACAATGGTTTGGTAATAATTATTGTTCATTACTTTGCGTGAACGATTTAACTTTTGTCTATTGCAAGTAGTTAGAATTTATTGCAGGATGAGTATATATACATATGTATATATATATATGTGTGTGTATGTATAATATATATATATATATATACATATATATATATATATATATATATATATATATATATATATATATATATATATATATATATACGTGTGTGTGTGTGTGTGTGATCAAGCAAAAATTTATTCCAGGATGACTATATATATATGTATATATATTATATTTATATATATATATATATATATATATATATATATATATATATATATATATATATATATATATATATATAACGTGTATGCGATCAAGCAAAAGAGAATAAATTAAAACCAACAGAAAGAAATACAAGCAAATTGCCTTGCGTTGGGGCAAAGCAGACTCTCCTTGCAACAAGAGGGGTGAATGCAAACGATGCACGCGTTCTGCAATCTACATTCTAGGCGGAGCGTTGCAGACACAGTCGAATCTCATTCTGATGCGTTGCGGAACAGCGCAGTCATAAAGTCATTTCGGCGTTTGCTTGCGTAATACTGCGAATCGGAATCCAAAAATTAGGGGCACTAGGAAGGGTTGGGCGCTAGAAAGGCCATTGACGTCCGATCCCTTGAGAGGGAGACAGGCTTACATGGACAGTAGAGCTCTAAGGAAGTAGTGAGGTGGACATGACGAATGTAGGGAAAGATAGATGGGGTAAATCAGAAGGAATGGAAGAGGCACAGGGATGAAAATTTAGTAAAGCATAAAACGCGACTACCCAAAGCTTTTGAATAATACGAAATCAAAAAGACAAAGTGGAGAGAAAGTGAAATAAGGTAGACGGTTTGAAAAGGAGGAAGGAAAAAATAATGAACGCTAATGCAGAGCAAAGAAGAGAAAGGAGACGATTAGTGACGAGTAATTTGTAAGAGAGAAACGAAAATCTTCTGGACTGAAAGTGCACTCAAAGGTTGATAAGCGCATAGGGAATGAATATGGGCTCTTGGTAGAATGAAAGGCCCCTGAATGGTAGCTGAGACGCCCCCCCCCCCCCGCCCTTTGGATCCCGGGATGGTGATATGATGGTATTCTTGTTGCTCTGAATAATTTGAATGTTTATCAAATGAGAGTAAAGCCTTATAACGTTCTTGAAATGTTTGCTGTACCGCTCCTCGGGACCACTATCATATATATATATATATATATATATATATATATATATATATATATATATATATATATATATAATATATATATATACATATATATACGTATATGTGTATATATATATATATATATATATATATATATGTATATATATATGTATATACGTAATATTATCCGATTTTGAGAGCTTCTCATTCTTCCATAAATATATTTGATTTTCAAGAAAACAAATTATATTTATTTCTTAGTATCTTCATACATACATACTCGCATGGATACTCGTATATCCATAAACACATACACACAATCACACACATACATATATATGTGTGTGTGTTTGAGTGTGGATGTGTATTAATATAAAGTTGCAAGCGCTTGAAGCACACGGCCCTCGACAAACACGCAGGCTCGATATTTACAGTGCAATTGTCTTGCAGCTACCACTGCAATGCACAAAACTAATTTTACAGTCCTAAATAATATCATCACATTTACTCTGAGAGAAGGAGAAGACTATCTAGATTCCTCAGGAGCAAGACTGAGGACGCCTGTGAAAATGTGATGAACCTCTAACGATCGATCATTATAGAACATCGTTCCGCCACGCTAAGTCCACATACAGGTGTCCTTCCATTTAGGGGAAACTAATGCAAATATCTGACAGTTCAATTGGCAATGCAGCTCGTGGGTGCCCACCTGCATTCTGCTGTTAGTATATTCCGATCCACATATCACCCCTGCACCCGCTTGTTCCTGATACCTTCGTTCATTTATTTTACTTCTCGACGCCTCTTTGGTGGAGATTCCTCACTAGTTTTTTTTTTTCAGAATTTTACTAATTTAATCTTGATTGTATTTGTTAGTGCTGTTATTGTATGTTTTTTTTTTCTCTACTTCACGTGTGAAATGCGGGTAAATATATGTGGGGTAAACGGATTTCCTAAAGAAGACTTTTTTAAAGATTAAGATCATCGTAGCTCCTTATGCAGTAAAACGAATATATGTTTTGCTACATATTACGTATCTGTAGGCGGTAATGACCAATTTTACTTCAGAGAATCTAAGATGCCTGATTGTACAGAAATTTTCTGAGAACTGTTTCTACCACTGAACTCGTACTCTGATATACAGTATATATGGGTTATCCTTTCTCATCATTATACTGTTTCCCCTATCCATATTTGTCTTTGATTTAATCTGAAATGATGATCTTTTTTTATTTTTTCACCAGTTATAAATGTAATTGTGTTGATTTTACTTTAAACTTTTTCATTTTAAAAACTTGAATAATCGTGGGTAGCTACAATTCCCTGAGTTCGAAAGGTCTGTGATGAGAGGAATTTAGTATCACAACTTCAACTTCACTATCATTTCTGTTCTAAAAAAAAGCATCTCTATTAGGTGAAAAATTATCTATTTCTCTCTCTCTCTATTGATTTAGTAGGGCTGTGTCTTGTCTGGACCATATACATGTCGATTCATTCAGTTCTCTTTAAAAAAAATTAAGCTCATGGGTACTACAGCTCATTACCTTTAGTCAGTCAAGTGAGTAGGCTTGCTGAATTTTGAGAACCAAGAGTCTACTCATTTCTCTGTTTTCAGATTTGAATTCATAATATACTGTCAGCTTTTTGTGCTTCTCATGTGTCCTTATCTTATTGAATTGGAATCAAAGGGGGATTGGAGTCATAATGTGTAAGCCAACCAAACCAGATGGAAAAAAAAGATTAGTACAGGAAAAAGGAACTTGACTCAAGAAATAAAGGCGGAATCTGGCCCCGAGGGACATAACATCCCTTTTATTTTCTTAAAATATCTGCTCCTGGCCAGTTAGGTAATGGACGAACATCGTTTCTTTGAAGTTGTATTTGTCAGTATTTGTGTTAAGTGGGTCATCTACTTTGACATGATGTTTAGTTGTTTTACTTCGTGAAGTGACCCATGTAGTGACCATATGACATGGGTTTCAAAGCGCTGCCTTACGTCTTAGCCTCTGATCCAGTCTTGAGATTGGAATCTATCCGCAGAAGCTTTGCTAAGCTTGCTTACCTCCATTAACTGTTATTTTTCTCTTTTATTACGTACCCTCATATTATCTCTGAAATGGATGTGAAGGTTTTCATTTGTTTTTATTTTATGCTCATCTGTTTGTTAGTTTGTTAATGCAAAATATTGAGCTGGTTTTTACGAGAATTTCACCAGCTTTAGGCTTCATGACTGTGACTGTCAATAAATGATTTTGTTTTGGAAAGGAACAGGGAAATGCCAGTTAGCTTGTTCGGGCTTTGGAGATTTGAGGTCCGCGAAATCCCCTGTTGATTTGAAAACCACGATTTTTTCTTTACTTATAGATCTTTCAGTGCACATTATCTGTTAATTCTTTATAATTACCAGTTTACTCCTGTATTCTGCACCTTCTCCTTTCCTGTTTTCAAATGTTTTCTTCTTTATTCTGTGGAAATTTGTCAGTTGATGTTCATAACTTTTTAGGCATCTTGTCACGGAAATATTTTGTATTACATTACTTACCGCTGTTCTCAATATCATTTCAGTTTTTATTTAAATAAATCTCACAAACTACCCACTGCTATCCTATGTATAACCATCCGTGGGTTATCATTCTTTATATGATTATATTACATTCTTATTTAGATCAGTTTTTCCATTGATGAAAAAATTTATTCCAAAGTATTTATTAAAGTGAACCATGTGCTTAACTAATGCTCATAGTTGCTGTCAACTTTCTCTATTTTAAAAAAAAGTTTGAGAAAGTAAAACTTCTGTTATTTTTTATGGGTCGACATAGTTGGGAGTAGAACTTGCTTACTCATTCATATTATTTCCCAAATCATCGCGCATTTTTACATTCAAGTAACGCGTACAACCTCTTACGCTATGCTTGTTCCCTATATTAAAAAGTGCATTATACAATAATGGTTTTGTATTAGTGTACTATTTTATTCAACATGCATTCTGGGTATTCTCCATACAACATTTGTATAAAAGTTACACACCGATGTTAAATTACTTTCTTTCTATATTCATACTTATATACTTAAGCATGAGTATTTGTCTGCCTGCCAGTTACTGATGTAAATCCAATGTTGATTATAAATAGTCATGATCGTTTCCAATGTCAGTATTGCCCATAATTTGATGGTGTAATTTTATTTAATCTATTTATCATGATTAAAAACTAAGGACGACCAAACCTGTATTATACTCAACTATCAATCTTTCTACCTATCTGTCTATCTGTCCATCCATCTAAATCTAGTTTTCTTTTTTCTCGCGTTTACAAACCACTTCCTTTCTAACCGCAGACAAATACCTCTTCCCTGGCGTATCCTACACACCAGGTCTCCCTAGAACACAAATCACACACACACACCCGAGGAATGATAAGTTGGTGCGCTGGTGCCATTCCTCACACCTGTGGGACAATAGCCGGGCACCATTGTTCTGGGACAATAATAGTGAGTGGGGTTGTAGAATCAGATGCCCTGCGTGCCCCATTGTCTTCCCAGCTTTGATAGATCGGTGTTATCCGATAAGCCAAATTATCTGATGCCATTATTCCACGAGGAAAAGGCAGGACGCGATGGGGGAGTGTATGAACTAGACGGTCCGATTATCATCGCCCGTGTTTTGTTAAAGCGATTATCAAATGCTTTGTGAGCTATGATAATTTTTTGGGAGGGATAAATCGAGATTCTAAAAGACTAAATGAAGATAATATAGTTTCTTGGGAATATGTTCTGATAATATTTAAGATATGATTTATTACCATTATATACGCACATACACATACACACATGCACAAACACACACGTATACGTGAAAAAATACACACAAACAAGCACACACACATATACTGTATATGTGTGTGTATACAAAAGAAAGAAAACAATTAATTTCATGTCTGGTAGCCTACTTCTGTCAAAAATTGTGTGCAGATGTTAAAAAAACGTTTTGTGTAAAAGCATGAAAAGCAGATTGTTTTGTATATCTGATACTGAATTTTGTAATTCGTACTGTGAAGACTGGTAATGTGTCTATATGTAGGTATTTATATATCCTAATGCATAGGCCAACGGATTCTCATAATTACGTTAAATTTTCATGTGCAATGCTGAATTTTGTCTGCAGTTCAGAAGTAAAATAAGATGCTAGTTAATCAAGTTTTTGTGAGTCCGCCCTACGAGACCAGTCCTCATTATGTTACAATATAAGGCTTAGTAAAAATAGTAAAAATGATTACAGGGCTGTTGAGTCCATGAAGAACTTGAAAAGGTAAAAGTAGAGAAAACTAAATTACCATGAGAGAGAGAGAGAGAGAGAGAGAGAGAGAGAGAGAGAGAGAGAGAGAGAGAGAGAGAGAGAGAGAGAGAGAAGGGAAAATTCTCTATATTCAGCTGAGTAAATTTTACCAAAATCATATGGCACATTTTACTTTCCGATTAAAAAAAGTTGAGCTCAGCAGCATATTGCTGCGGTCTTAATCTGTATCAAGTCTTATAGGCAAGAAAACCTGTTTTTCCGGACGTTTTGTTTGGCTTGATAGTGCTGCAAAACCTGAATGAACACAGAAGTTTTTTGTAATATTTGTGCCTGGAAGAAAATGGATTAAATCACCAAGTTAGATTTTTTTTACGTCTAAAGGATATTATGCTCTTATATATATATATATATATATATATATATATATATATATATATATATATATATATATATATATATATATATATATATATATATATATATATATCGTAATGTTTGTGGATGGGGAAAATGGATTAAATCACTAAGTTAGTTTTTTTTAACATACAAAGGATATTATGCTCTTGCATATATTATATACACACGCATACACCACACATAATATATATATATATATATGTGTGTGTGTGTGTTTGTCTATACAATATATATATATATATATATATATATATATATATATATATATATATATATATATATATATATATATATATATATATAATTTCCTCATTCATATCTATGTGTGCATGTTGACAAAAACAGTCATGTTCCGTGAGAGGAAAAGCAAAATTATGGCTCCTTGTTTCATCATGAGAAGTGCCATTGTTCCACAGGATCATCTTACCATCGATTGTTGCCATTATTGAATAAGGAAAAATAAAACTGGGTGGAAACAACGAATAACGTATGCTACAATGCCTTAGAAAAATGCACTCATCCATCACAGCTTATCGGGCTGGTTCTGCAGCTCCGTTTTCTCCAGGTTCAAAGGTTTTGGGGCCGACTAAAGAAGACTGTGACCCGGCAGAATGATATCTAAATTGGACCTTTGCGATTCATTACAGACCAGCAGAGATGGTCAACGATAGTGCCACGGCTTAGGTGCTCACGTTCAAAAAGTTTTGTGATTTACAAAAGGGTTTTTCCCTTCCTTCATTCTTTTATGAAAAACCAGTGCTAGACACCCTGCGAGACTGCATGGTCAATAAGAATGGGTAATTACATATTGCACGCCACTCAGGCACTTTGCCAAAGCTCCTTCTACTTTCATCTACACTTCTATTTGCCTGGACTGAAAGAGAAGGGTTGGTGTACATCTGAAGTGTGACTTCCAGGTATTTTGAGACTGCATTATCAATGTCAAGGAATCAATACGTCTAATCAGCACCTATATCTTTTGTAGGTTTACTTTTACATATTAGGAATATTTTGTAGAAATGAAAAGTATACTGTTTAAATAAAGGAGTTGTAATTCTGATTTTCCACTTTTTTTTTTTAAGAAAGTTCCTGGAATAAATTTTGTATTTTTTCGTTTAAAAATTCTTCTATCTTTCATAGATTATACTTTAATGGAGGACATACAGTTAAGTAAAATCGACGGATCTCACGTTTTATCTTCATATAAAATGGGGACAAATCTGAATGAACCATTTAATTCGATATATTTAAACTATGTGAAAAATACGACAAATACCTTTTTACATTGACGGCATGTCCCGTAATGTGTAACATTTTAATATAAAATATATTTGAATAAGTAAAGTGCTGTCATGATATTATAAGGATAAGATTAAAATTTGTCGGTAATGAAAGGATGTCGTCTGTTTTAGTATATACAACTGAAATGAGTCCGAAACTCATTCAGTAGTGACTATAGACTTTGTTTATATCAAGAATGGTAGCGAGACAAATTTCCATAAAGATGTTAAAAGCACCAAGTTCACTTAACGTTGGTAAACATCAATTTAACCAGCTAGAATAAAATATATTGGTTAAAGTCAATAAAACTTGGATATATTGATATCCTGTGATATTTCCGGAAAAAAATATATTCGTGGCTACAACGTTAAGAAAGCACATGCATAATATCAAAATTTCAGCCATTATTATAATGTTTTTTTTTTTCTAAAACGCTTTATATTAGAGAGACTCTCGGCATTAAAAGGTTTCTGTAAAAGATATACAGTACTTTATTTTCAATTACCAACACTAAAGGTAAATTAAACCACAGTGAAACAGAATACATATTATTTTTTTTTCTGTAGGCAGTGCCGGAATAAGATGATAATAGATCTTTTGGATAGGCTTTCATTATTATTATATTCCCTGGTCTTTCTTCCTATCAATCAGTTTATGCTTTTTCCTTTTGAAACCTTAAGTCACAACCTGAAGTAATGCCAATCAGTTTTCCTCCCTGATTGGTACTTACTTTAGCGTCGAATTCACCATCAGTCTGTGCTGATTGTTTGACTGTTTTGGTCGTCGCTCTTTATCATCATCTTTGTCATCATCATCACCGGCATCAAAGCATTTTTTTCATTTATTGTTTTATTATCATTGGTGTTTTAATGCTTTGTTCAGCTATAATTCTAGTTAGACGTAACTTTTGTATCCTTTTGACCGCATGTATAGTGTGTGTGTATATATACAGTATATGTATATATATATATATATATATATATATATATATATATATATATATATATATATATATATATATATATATATATATATATATATAAATAATTTTATATATAATATACATATATTTATATATATATGTATATATACACGTTTATATCTATATACATACATTATATATATATATATATATATATATATATATATATATATATATATATATACACAGTGTATGTTATATATGTATATAATTATATATATATATAATATATATATATATATATATATATATATATATATATATATATATATATATATATATATATATATATATATATATATATATATATATATATCTTTCTCCCCCCGACCCCCGTCTGTAACTCACCACAGTCGACTCACGAACCAAGCATTTTTTCCCTCGGTCGGTCGACAAAGGTAATTGGTTTTCCCTCTTCAGGTGTCGATGCTGGGTTCTCGGTGGGAGGGTAGCTACAATTGCTGAATTTCATTTCTATTAATTAAATGTCTCGTTAGTGAGTTCTATAGATAGTTCTATAACGATGAAAACAACGCTGAATGCAACAACAGAAATATTTACCATTAAATCTGTGGAGACTAAAAATTTTAAATCAAGACAAAAGTTATGTATAAATTACTACGAATTCATAATAAATAAGCGAATTCTTACATTATTATAAACCCTAGTGGAATTAACAAAGAAGAATGTGAAAATTCTGAGATGGCGGGTTTCGATGCTACAGTAAATACCAATCATATGTTATGTATTTTCTTTTGTGTATTCAGGTTTGCCTTTATTTGTGGGGGGCTTTTAACGGTATAGAATATTTATTGTAGAATGGAAAATCAAATTCATACAGTATTTATAAATTTCTGACATTGCTAAACTTCATACACGTTATTACATCTACATCTCACAAATGCTTTTATTTTCTTCGCTGAAGTCATGAACGAGATAAACAGCTTCATTCACCATACTGGGCAAGGAGCCAAGGATATAAAAGAAAAAGAGAAATAATACCTTTATTCAATTCGAAAACCGAAAATACGAGACATCTACATACTACATGGATTTCAAAGACACAATACAGAAGGCCACTCCGTGTATATTTATGGCCGATGCAGATAAGCATCTCTTTTACATAGCATCTATCGACGGATACATGACTGTACAACCTCTCTCTCTCTCTCTCTCTCTCTCTCTCTCTCTCTCTCTCTCTCTCTCTCTCTCTCTCTCTCTCTCTCTCTCTCTCTCTACTCAACCTTCGTGGCGTAAGTCACTCGCTCTTGACGCCTAACAACACTACGTTGTCAATCAAATGGTTAATTTAATTAACCTCACAAACCTATAATTGACCACTCCATATAAAGTAAGGGACCATTTACGTAATTATCACAAACTCAAGCACACACAAACATGGCCTCATCGCAGATTCAAAGCAGCTCTTCATCTGATAAGCGTCGAGTAGGTGTGAAGCGAGTTTTCTTATCCGATCAATTAGAAATTCACGATTCCTTTATGCCCTCTAGGGCGAGGCGACTTCAAAAGCACATGTATATTGATTCACTTGATAAAGAGCTCTGTAATGATACTGATTGTATGATTGTTTACTGATATTATTAAGATAAACACACACACACACACACACACACACATATATATATATATATATATATATATATATATATATATATATATATATATATATATATATATATATATATATATATATATATATATATATATATATTTATATATTTATAAATACTGTGTATAAATACTGTATATGTATATATATAAATACTGTGTATATATGTGTATATATATGTGTGTGTGGCTATGTACGTATGAATTCAGGCATGTACGATAAGAATACATGATTTTTAATGTAAAATTGGCTGACTTATCAGTAATATCATAGCAAAAAGCGCATGTGTACATTTGTCTGTTGGAGCAGACTTAAAACATCGTTTTATTTTTACATTTTTTAGATTTCTCTGTAAAATGATATTGTACAAATAATTTTGGCCCTATTCAATGTTTTTATACTATTCAGACAATATCATCATCTGTCTATAAGTCCGCCTGTCACACACTGCAGGGTCCAAGAGCTCCATTGAAACACAATAAGCGTATTCAAATGAACCCATATATTTTGCTGAGCGTAGCATCCACCATTATTATTCAAGCGGTATCTTAGAATTCATGCCAATGTTCCCTAAAGGATATTCAGCCGGGAACACGATTATCATTGGCATCTAAACCCATAGATGTAAGGTCTGGCATACATCTGATTGGCTGATAGTGGGTATCGTAACAATGTCACGGGTACATACCCACATTCCGAAGGACAAGCACATAAATTACCATGAACATTTCCTTAATTAAAATATTCGTTCTCCCATGTGTTTCCTTATTTTCTTTGCTCACTGTCCTATTTTATTGCTGTTTCTCTTTCACTTTTGTTTTGCACTTCCACCTGGTTTCCCTGCTTGAGGTGTTTAATTGACAAAGTGATTTTGCATGTATAAAATAAGGAGGAGGGTAATTATTTTACCTTAAAGAAGATTTTACTTTTGTTATTCCAAAAGGGAATGGTCATGAAGCTCCCAAACGAATGTTACGAGAAATTGTTCTGTATGGTCTTATGTAATAATGCAATAATGTTGCAAGAAAAAAAAAAAAGGCTTTAGGTTCTGTCGTTACATCCTCTCAGTGTTTTTCCTTAAAACACACAAACAGGAAAAACAGTCTTCAGCCATCGTAACATTCGTCTTATCCTTACAACTTTGTAAAGGCAGTTACATATAAAACCTAAATATCAGGATAACAAAGAAATGAAACTTTTTTTCGCTTATGGTATTGCTAATTCCTTGTACATAAAAAGAATAATAATTATGGTGCGATGTTGATCCGAAGACGATCTTGCTTAGAAAATAGGTAATTGAAACCATTTACTTTTATTTTTCCTACTTGCTAAAGTTAATGAATAATAGCTATGAAACAGGTGTTGAAGGATTAGTTAGAGTAGAATTTTCAGTAAAAAGGACACAGTAATTTTTCTTAACGTTCGAAGTACACGGGAAAACGTAAAAAGTATTTTCACTTAAATGTAACGCCCTCTTGCTTATAAGAAAAATATTAACCGAAATTAGTTGAAAAAACGAATTATTCTTTTGATACCCAACATCTACTTAGGTAACTCCATATATAAGCACATATGACATGAAAATACTGCACAGTATATGTAAGAATAAATAAATTACTTAATTCACAATGTCCCTAACGTTAGTCATTTACGATGCAATTTTGTTGGTTTTCATTAGAAATTCAGAAGTCGGGTTATTGTTCATTTGAATCACATCATGGCCTTTGAACAATGTTTTCTAAAAGGCTATCATCTCTCTCTCTCTCTCTCTCTCTCTCTCTCTCTCTCTCTCTCTCTCTCTCTCTCTCTCTCTCTCTCTCTCAGGTTTGGTGAAAGGTGTTATTACAAACATCCCAAGATATGTCACAATTATGAGATATATGGCAAATGTGCATATCTAGATGGCTATGAAGAGGAATGCAGCGATCTACATCCAAAAATATGTAGAAAATGGAAAGAAGGAAATGGATGTAGGTTTAATAAGAAATGTAGGTACATGCATCCTGTAGCCATGAAAAACCAAAATCAAAATCAAATACATATAAAAAATCAAGGTAAAAATGAAACAAATAAAGAAAAGAACAAAGATCATGTGACGAAGGCAAAAAACAAGCCAACAACACATTATGAAATGTCAGCACCACGATATGAGCCATCAGCACCTAGATATAGCACAAGGAACAAGCAATGTATCTATGATGCTAAGGGATGGTGCAGATACGGAGATAAGTGCAGGTTTATGCACAAAGTGAATAAATATGAAGCTGGAAGAACAAGTATAATGGAAAAGTTGGATTTTTTAATGTACGAATTTCTGGAAATGAAAAAAAGATCAACATATCAGAACAGGAAAGAGACATGGGAAAATCCTTATTATTACCCATATTAGATTATGGAGATAATACGCAAACCATCATAGTGATGAACGCGCAGGGTTTAGTTTCGAGTAACTCAAAAAGAAAGATAGAGTTCTTAGAAGAACTAACCCAAAATGAAAAAATAGAAATATTGAATATAAATGAAACCTGGTATTCCCAAGAGACTGGTAATGATGACCAGATAAAGGGTTTCCAAACTTATAGATCAGATAGAAAAAATAGAAATCAAGGGGGAACCGCGATATATGGGAGAGATGCCAATCAAGGAAAAATCTGTGAGAAATATAGTAACACAGAATGTGAATTAATAGCGGTAGAATTTGAATATGAAAAATTAGTGAACATTGTAATATATAGACCCCCTAATACTAAAGAGTTTGACATAATAATTGAAAAATTGGATGAAATATGTAGAAATCACAAGGATTGGACTATACTCCTAACCGGAGACTTTAACTTTCCTTTTGTAGAATGGAAAGAACGAATAGGAGACTGTGGTTGTATTTATACATATAAAAAAGAGAGCAATAGTAGTGCAGAAGATAAGAGGCAATTTGAAAAGCTATTAGATATGCTACTAGAACATAACATTCAGCAAATAAATCACCTACCAACAAGAAAGGATAATATTTTAGATCTAGTATTTGTGAACGAGGTGAACTATGTTAAAGAAATAATAGTATATAACACGAGTATTTCGGACCATAATGTCATAGAACTAACAGTCCGTTCCAGAACATATGAAAACAGAGAAAAGCAAGAAACGAAAAAATGGGAAGGATATGGAAAATACAATTTCTATAGTAAGAATATAAATTGGTCAAAAATAAATGAAGAATTAAACAAAGAATGGGAAAATATATTTGTAAGTGATGATATACAGGTAAATACCGATATATTATATAAAATATTAGAGGAAATAGTGGAAAAATATATACCGAAGAAAAAAAGTAATCATCAGTCACGAATTCCAAGAGACAGAAGGATCTTGTTCCAGAAAATTAGAAAGTGGAAAAAAGCTCTTGCAAAAGAAAAGAATGCATGGAAAGTGATGGAACTAAAAAGTAAGATAGAAAATGCAGAACAAAAGATTATACAATCAAAAGAAAATGAAAAAGGGAACCTAGAAGAAATTACTCTACAAAATATCAAGCAAAACCCTAAAATTTTTTATTCATATGCAAAAAAGATGAATAAAATAAGAGTAGAAATAGGCCCTCTAAGAATTGAAGGGCGATTAACGAATGAAAAAAAGGAAATATGTAACATATTAGCAGAAAGATATAAGAGTGAATTTACACCTAGAATTGAAAATGAAGATAATGATACAGAAATAAGAGATGAAAATACTGAATACTTATCAGATATAGATATTACAGAAGCCGATATTGTGCAGGCTATTAATGAAATTAAAAATGGATCAGCAGCAGGACCAGATGGAGTACCTGTCATATTGTTAAAGAAAGTGGTTCATTCAATCGCAAAGCCGCTAGCAATATTATTAAGACAAAGTATAGATACAGGCAAGATTTATGATGAGCATAAATTAGCATATATTACTCCTACTTTCAAAAGTGGTTCAAGACTAGAGGCAAGTAATTATAGGCCTGTGAGTCTGACATCTCATATTATGAAAGTATATGAAAGGGTAATAAAAAAAAATATAATGAAACATTTAATGAAAAATAGATTGTTCAATATAGGACAACATGGTTTTGTACCCGGAAAAAGTACACAAACCCAACTGTTAGTCCACCATGAAAGCATATGTAAAAATATGATAAATGAAAAAGATACAGATGTGGTTTACCTAGACTTTGCAAAAGCTTTTGACAAGGTAGATCATAATATATTAGCGAAAAAAATTAGAAAACATAACATTGTTGACAAAGTAGGAAGATGGATAAAAGAATTTTTGCAAAACAGAAAACAGATAGTGATTGCAAACGATGAGAAATCGGATGAAGCTACGGTAATATCCGGTGTACCACAGGGTACGGTGTTAGCTGCATTGCTGTTTGTGATTATGATTGCAGACATAGACAGTAATGTTAAGGACTCAGTAGTAAGAAGTTTCGCAGATGACACAAGAATAAGTAGAGAAATTGCTTGTGATGAAGATAGGAACTCGCTACAAAGAGACCTAAATAAAATATATAAATGGGCAGAGATAAATAGGATGGTATTTAACTCTGATAAATTTGAATCAATGAACTATGGTGATAAAGTAGGAATGCTATATGCATATAAAGGACCTAATAATGAGACAATCACAAACAAGGAAGCAGTTAAAGACCTTGGTGTGATGTTGAATAGGAATATGTTATGCAATGATCAAATAGCAATTCTATTGGCAAAATGCAAAGCAAAAATGGGAATGTTGTTCCGGCACTTCAAAACAAGAAAAGCTGAACACATGATTATGCTTTATAAAACGTACGTTCGTAGTCCACTTGAATATTGCAATATAATATGGTACCCACACTACCAAAAGGATATTGCACAAATAGAGAGTGTACAAAGGTCATTTACAGCTAGAATAGAAGAAGTTAAGGACCTTGACTACTGGGAAAGACTACAATTCTTAAATTTATATAGTCTTGAAAGGAGAAGAGAACGATACATGGTAATTCAAGCATGGAAACAGATAGAAGGAATTACCGAAAATATCATGGAACTAAAATTATCAAAAAGAGCAAGCAGAGGTAGATTAATAGTGCCAAAAACTATACCAGGAAAATTAAGGAAAGCACACAGGACATTAATCCACCACGCACCAGCATCGATAATGCAGCGTCTATTCAATGCGCTACCAGCTCATCTGAGGAACATAACAGGAGTGAGCGTAGATGTGTTTAAGAATAAGCTCGACAAATATCTAAGATGCATCCCAGACCATCCAAGACTGGAAGATGCAAAATATACCGGAAGATGCGTTAGCAACTCTCTGGTAGACATCAAAGGCGCCTCACACTGAGGGACCTGGGGCAACCCGAACGAATTGTAAGGTCTGTAAGGTAAGGTCTCTCTCTCCTTTACAGAACATTTTATGGACATTCTCCGGAATTTTTCTTACGCCTCTGATGCTCAAGTTAAAATGGTAAAACCGCAGTTCCACGGGTCGGTAGTCTACCAGGAAAGTATGTATTTAGCACTAACTGTCATTGATAAGTATTGGAGGGGGGAACTTAAACATCTCATTACTATGAGTGAGGGACTTCGGCATTGCATTATAAGTGTATTTTGTGCGATTTCTTATTCAGATAAAAGGAATCAGCCACTTTGTTTCTTGATCATGTGTATGTTGTGTATACGATTTAAACATAAATAGATAAAACAATGGGCTAGAGCCCTTTAGTCATCTTCAAAACAGAGAAACATTGGACATAGACACAACAGGAAGTTTCAATCTTTCATAAAGCATTTGTCCGCAAAAGTTTACGAATAAATACACATGCCCACGCACACACGCCTGCACATACACACACACACATACACATATATATATATACAGTATATATATATATATATATATATATATATATATATATATATATATATATATATATATATATATCTATATATATATATATATATATATATATACATACATACGTTCTTCAGTATTTTTGTTCATTAGTTGGTCATGCTTTTTATTTCTTTGATTTATTTGGCTAAATTCCGTGTGATTGTACGTAAGGAACATTTTTTTTTATAATTGTATGTCAGATTTTATTCTAAATGGAAATTCATCATATTTTTGTAGATTCTGTCTTTAACGTAGGCTTAACCTTAGCCTCCATTCGTTAAAAACGTATTTATATGTACAAAGGTAATTTTAATTGTAATATATATATTTGCTAATTAGTTTTTAATGTACAGTTTTACTATAAAGAAGCATGTCAATAATGTCTTGTTTCCTCATTGGGGGGAGGGAGAAGTGCAGTGAATTCACCTTACGTGGTGCACTGTAGGCATTATTAAAGGTGTTGGCATCGTTCCTTCAGTGCCCAAATGTACGCACTTTTATGCCTTTTACATTACCTTCGCCCACGCTTTCTTCCTTCAAACTTGTTGTCTAGCTTCTCGAACTATTGCGCTTTAGTGCATCTGCGGACACTTCGCCCAGTGCCATCTTTATACCTTTGTACTTCATCTTCTTTATTTTCTGGAGCTTTTTATCTTGCTGTTCAACCACTCCAACTCCCTTTTTCACTGTCTTAAGAGCTGAATGGCTCAAATTGTCCCAGTGCTTGGCTTGACAGCCTAAATTTCACAGAAAAAAATAAATAAACTGTAATATACCTTGGACGGTATGATTGTTTTCTATCTGTGTACAGGAAAACTGAACTTGTTACAACCTAACGCATGCGCAGATTGGACCTCGGTATATTTTCTTGTCATTTCTTTTTTTTCTTTCTTTGCTTAAGCCAGGCTGTTCGCCTCAAATTTAATAAGCGTACTTAAAGCGCTCTCTCGCTTGCCTGTGTACATGACTTTGTAAATCACATTGTTACATTGTCGGTGCTTCTGTCTGCTTGTAATTTAGAGCACCCCGGATGCAAGTTCGCTTTCTATTATTCAGC
>JANJGK010000041.1:17884581-17929581 GCA_039081455.1 Macrobrachium rosenbergii
GATGAGCGTACTTGGAAATAAGTCTCAGGTGACTGCTTTCTTGATGGCTGCTTCAAACGCTGGAAAAAGATAACCCTTTTTAAAGGAAATTGCGGTTTGAAGACATGATCAACTTTGTTGTTAAACACAAGTATTTTACATTTACAAACTCTTTCGTAATAATAATAATAATAATAATAATAATAATAATAATAGCAGCTTTTCAGTTTGCCTTATGCAAATATAGTCAGCAACCAAAGGAAATGAGAATAAAAGCACTCTTTAATAACATCTCTTGATTTATCAACTGAACATTAAAAGGGATTTCAGTGGATAAATAATAGAAGTGTTTTCGTCCAATTGATGAAATATTCTGGTAAAGGATAATTATTTCGTTTATATATTTTCAGGCTAATTTAATATAAAAAAAAAGGTCTTTTCGTAAACGAAAGGAAACAGCAAAATATATACAATGCTATCAACTTTTTTTGTATATAGGAAAATACTTTCAAGAAGACCGCTCTTACTTAGCCCCAGTTCGAATGTAGTTACATAATCGTATTTATCCTAAGGCAAAGTAAATAGTCACAGATCCGCGCAAGTTACTTCAGAAGGATGTCTTTATCGTTTGTTGATGGTTTTAAACCTAATTATTATTGTTATTATTCAGACGATGAACACTGTGCATATGGAACAAGCCCACAGGGGCCATTGACTTGAAATTCAAGCTTCCAAAGAATATGGTGCTTATTTGGATGTAAGAGAAGATAAAGAGAAATACTGAGTGAATAGATCTCGCTTATTAAAAAGAAAAAAATAAATTAATAAACAGATAAAAACGTATTAAAATGCAAAGAGAATAGCATTAGTGTAATCATGCATTGCATCTTCGCTTGAACTTTTGAAGTTCCAATTACACAACGGTGTGAGGAATAAAGGACCTCTGGAGCTGAGAAGTTCGACAGCGAGGCAAAACATTTACCTCATGTTGGTGCTGCAGGAAAAGGGGATCAGGAATCAGTTGCGAATGAGAAAGATCTCTATTAAAACACATCTTATGAAAAAGTGACAAACAAGAGACCATCCGTCAATGGTCCAAGTCACAGTTGCTAATTTTAGGAAACAGAAACCTACCACCACGAACAACTCTATCAAAAAGAGTTAAATCTCTGGCAGAAGCAGACATCCACACCGGAGAACAGCATTCTAGTAAAGGAAGCACAGAGGACCTAAAACAGGTTGCATTGATTTTATCACTGTTATAAATATATGAGGCCTTACGAACAATACCTAACTTTCGTGCGGCATTTGCTGAAACTTTCATCATATGTATTTTTGTTATTTTTTTTACCTAAAATTCGCAAGTTTACAGATTTCCATGTCTAGAATTTTTGTTTTGTGTGCGTGTGTCTGAAGGTAAGTGTGTTATGAAAGAATGTTCGGAGACGTTGTTTTACAGGTAATCAACCGTGAAAAAGATAAAAGATTGCAGTAAGCACCACTGTATTCCTATTTTATGGCTCCTGAAGCTTCCTTAAAAGATAACTAAATTGACAGGGAAAGTTTGTTGTGGGTTTTATGTGAGAATACTTTCACCCTAGAATTTATTTTGATTTTGATGGTGGTCGCCGTTACTCGAGATGTTTCATCAATTACGACTTTTTCAAATTTAATAGAAGACTCAGATGAAAATGGGAATCCAAAAAATAAATGAAAAGGAAGAGAAAAGTGGGAATAAATCGAGAACAAAGGTTAATATTAAGAAAATTAATTTAAGATTCGAAAATTAGGACAGCTACATAACAGTGAAAAATTCAGAAATGAGGAGAAAGAAGGGAAGAATTATAAATGATAATTATGGAGAAGAGAAAACCAAAGAGAGCTAAGTCAAACATGAGAAAAGCTATGCAAAAAACGAAGACGATGATTTGTAAAAACCTCTGACATAAGATAAAAGGTGAACCTGAAAAAATCGAGGAGGAATTATTATATGAATGAAAATATGATGAGGAGCCTAAAAAGATGAAAAAAAAAATCAAGATAAAAAATGTTATGTCGTAAAACAAAGAAATATAAATAGTAGGTCAACAACAGAACGTGAGAAATAAGAAATCAAAATATAATTTAGAAACACAAAGATGAAAAGACAAAACAGAAAAAGTAGGAAAGAGAGAAACGTAGCAAAAGAAAAGGACTAAACTTAGGAAACAAACGCGAAATTGAGGCCCTTTGAGGATGAAATTTTAAGGAAAAGGAAACGAACGGAGAACCGGGAGAGTAACACAGAGAAAACAAATTGGCCGCAAAAATGGAAAACTGAAAAGACAGCCGCTAAAAATTATGTTACTTAAATGAAGAAGAATTCCGAAAAGAAGTGGAAAGGGAACATAAAAACTAAACCGAAGAAGAAGAAGAAGAAGAATAAAATGCTTAAAACGGTCCAGAAAAGAGAGAAAGAGAGAAGTTCAAAAGAGAAGAAAATACGGGTCAGCATGAGAGCGGGCTCGTAGGTCTGGTTATTATAGGGTGGCAAAGAGGTGACTAGCGGGTTGAAAGAGACCATAAAACTCGGTACCTTATGTCTCCCGAGTGTGTAACCCAACATCCCCGGACTGACGTCCCCCGCTGCGCCTGAAGGTGGTCTCGAGATTTTGTTCTCGCTGGTATTAGAGTCAGTTGCTCCTCCGCAGGGGTGTGTTGGGGCCTTTCCTGGGCGTTTGGCAACTCCTTAAGGCCGTGGATATCGCACACTGGTATATCACGGTTCGGAACCGCACGGTAATCAAATCTTGCTGGGTATTATTACTCTTCAACCTTTCAGTGGCTCTCTGACGTGGCTGCGCAATTCACATGTCCTTCGGTTATTTTATTTCTGCCATTGATTGTAAAAATGCATCGTAAATGAATGCTTCCCTGTGCCCCCATTTGCTTCTCTGGCTATTTGCTTTTGGCCCACCAGGGGGGCGAATGGGAATCGAGAAGATTTGGCAGGAGAGATTGACCCACCGCAATCCAGCAATGACAGAATAATTTAATGGATGTATATAGAACGACGTTAAACTGCAAGCTTTCTAGTCTTGAGGGCTTAAGAAAAAAAAATATTGCAATGGGAATGCGTGGAAGAATCGAGTCCTCTCATACATATGTACCCCAATCAAGGGCAATCAAAGGCCACAAGGGTAAACTCATATTTCCTTTGTTCAGTCCGATATACTTGTCTCATATTGTTTGCTGGTTATGAATGGTAAGATTGTGTAATTATTTCGATCACGTAAGATTATTTCATGAATATATGAGATATCAGTCGAGAAACATGCCAAGCGCCATCCTGGGTCAAAGTATTTTTTAATTTAGTTTATTATATTTTTAAAATGGCACTTGGCATGGTTCCCGACTGAAAAGCTGATATTATGTTGAATTTTATCGTTTAATTTGGAAAATGCATTTCGCCAAAGAAACAGACATGATCTCACATAAACTCCATTCTGTCTTTATTTTATCTTTCTATTTAATTTCATGTAACGGGATTTCACAGAATAAAATATTAAATTTTTTCCTCCTTTTTATAATTATAATAGTTTTCATGTACACTTGCGTACCTTACGGTGTCCTTTTATAATAAAAGAGGATTTTATTACTTATTTTTGTGTGCATTTTGGTAAATACCTTTAACACTTCTAAACTCCTAAGCTTGGTCTGCTGTAAATATATTATTTTCCTTTCATCCCCACCCCGTCTGCTCTTCTCTCGTTTGCCTTTGATTTCTTCAGTGATTGGCTACATGTTCCTTCTCCCTCTCAGAAATCTCCCTCAACATTTCTGTTGTTGTCGTTCTCTCTTCCTCTCTCTCTCTTCCTCTCTCTCTCTCTCTGACGCCGTTCACCCTCTCCCCCTTCTCCTTGTCTCCTAAACCCATTTCTTCTCGGTCTACCTCAACTCCACCTTCTTTTCTCCTCCTCCTCCATCAAGCTGCGTCGATTATCGTGCATTCTTCTTCCTCTTCTTTCTGCGAACGCGAAGCCTGTTTGGCGATGGCCCCGTTGATTGGCGCATTTAATATTCACCCGGCCAGTCGGATACGATCTTACGTTAGCACTTAGATTTCACCAATTAACACAAGTTAATTACCATGCAAAGTTTAAGTCAATTTCAGAGTGTTTAGAGAGGTTGTGAGAGGAGAGGCGAAGGTAGCTGTTAAATCAAGAGGAAAGATAAAATAGGATAAACTTGTGGAAACTGAACGCATGAAGTGAAATTACTTTTTATATCTCAGAATTTTGGCAGTGTATTGGCAAACATTTGTCCTTTTATTCATGTTTCAATGTATAGTAATGAAACAATACGAGGTTAAAGTTAATGTCGTCGAAATGCCGCAACAAAACAATCTTCAGATCAGCTGATAAAAGGCACGCAAAGTGGGATAATAAAATTATGAAGGATGTTAAATTTAAGCAAGGTAGTATCTCAAAACTAATTAGGTGTCAACGAGTCCCCACAAAACAAAAAAACAAAACAAAAAATAGTTTAGAGGACTAGATCGTGAGTTTAGTTGGGCTCAGCGACTTTGATAGTTTTCAGATCGATTTAATAGTGATTACTCCTTCTAGGAAGCGAAGGCACTAAGGATGTGGACGATAATTTTAATGGGTACATGTATTTCGACTGTTACGCCAGCAAACAGAATTAATTGAAAAACTACTTATAAGAGGAATTATAAACTTAAAACCCAAGAACAGTCCCCATGTCTAGTTTATTTTCCTTTACTCAATAGTCATTAGCATAACACTAAGCCTTGGTGATTAGTATCTAATCGTTATATTCTTCAATATAAGATGAGAAAAAACCATATTGTATAACTTTACCTTCATTTGTATTTGCATTGATAACGGTATTGCTTTAATAATGCAGCCAACTTTACTTTTTTTTTTTCAAGTACGTCTTGCATCAGATTATTAAAGTTTCAGAGTTGTTTGTCTCCAACAACTGAGTGGATTATTAAAGGTTGCCGCCTTACAGTGACCCGATATCTTAAAGAGTAAGCTGTATTAGCAGTGGGTATTTTTGCTTCGAAATTTTGATATTTACGTATTCTCTCATAAAATTTTAGGGTGTTAAATGAAAAAATAATCACCAACATGTTCATTAAAGTGAGGCTAAATTCGCATATATATATATATATATATATATATATATATATATATATATATATATATATATATATATATATATATATATATATGTCTGTACGTATATATACACACACACATATATATATATGTGTGTGTGTGTGTGTTTGTGTTGTATTTCTTGAACAAACATGTAAATGCTTTCCACACTGCTGTTAATTTGAACCGATATGCCATAAAAACAAACTTATAAACACGTACTGTAAATCTCCAGTTTACATATTCACGATGAAAATGTTCAGTTCCAAAGGCAACAGAATAAAAACGCTCCAGATTTTAAAAATGGACGAACAAAAGCAAAACGACTAAGTGACCTGTAAAAAGAGTACGCCGAATGAATGAAGAAGGACGAGTTCAATAAGCGCTCGAGATCAAGGTGTATCTGGGACGCCGCCCTTCCTAATGTGATTGCTGATGGCACAGGGCCATAATTAGTGCGTCCGATCCCTTATCAGATCGCTGGCCCTTTATTCTTTCTGTTTGCTTTCGGTTGTACATATTGGCTGAGCTGAATATTCATTTAGCTAATGGTACGTCTTGATAAAAAATTTAAAGAATTTTATTCGCTGTTGGGAAGAGTTTCAGTTCGGGTGACGACGTCAACAGCAACGAGCAACGATAACAGTAATGGTGATAATCGTATTGATAGTGATAATGGATATTATTATTATTATTATTATTATTATTATTATTATTATTATTATTATTATATGTTTGCCATTATTCCATTCCAGTTTCTTATTCCATTTTTATTGGTACTGAAGAAACTTGGTAGGTAGATAGATTGCGGGTTGATGATTATTTTCCTCGATTAATTTTGACAATTAACGATCTATTTTCCTTCCATTTGGATAGCACTTTGTTAAAAGGTATCTCGAGGAAAGTTGGGTAATTTTCCCATTTTTTTTATTAACCTGCTCTTGATGTTCAGGTACCACGGAGGTTAGGTGATTATTTTTCCTAAAGACCAGTTATATTGTATAATTTTTATATAAAATTGTAAGTCGAAAAAAGCAGTGAAAACATTTATGTGCAATTCATTTCTGAAAATGTCGATGTAGAATTTTAATACAGTATCCGGTTACCAGAACAAATGCAGTTAAAATGGAATAATTGCTATTATTCAACATGGCAACACTCATTCTATCGTAACAGCGATCCCCAGAAGAACAGGATGTCCGAATATACAAAAAAGACAAAAATAAATTCAAGTATTATCTTAGAGATAAAAATATGAATAGGAATACACAGAACTCCATACAATAGATACTTGCACACATAAACAATTTTTGAGTAAAGTAAGGAAATTTATGTCAGATGTGCTTGACACTTGAAAGTCAGACTGAATATTTTTTCAAGATTATGGGATTCAACAAACCTTACAGAGCCAGTTTTGCAGTGTACAAAATAAGATACCCATAGTACCTGCAGAGTGACAATGCAGCACCTTAGATGAATATAGATGTTGATGCAAGCGCACTAATTACAAACTTGTAGGTACCTGAAGTGAATAGTGGAAACTTTCTGTTGAAACATAAGTGAAAAATGGACAAAGTGTCTGCAGCCTCTACATCAGGCAATTGGAGTCATAATTTACTTTTCCAAAGGAAAGGAATCTACAGCTTACAATTATTTTATGAAGCCTTGCGAAAAAAAATCATGTTGTCAGTCAGAAAAAGCTAGCTGGTGAATTTGCAATACTTTGAGATTTAATACATAAACTTACCCCTTTTGGCAGCCTTTTCCTTCTACAGTTTATATATATATATATATATATATATATATATATATATATATATATATATACATATATATATATATACATATATATATATATATATATATATATATATATATATATATATATATATATATATATACATACATACACATAAATACACACACACACACACACACGCACACACACACATATATATATATATATATATATATATATATATATATATATATATATATATATATATATATAATTTATATGTGTGCATGTATGTATGTTTCCCTCTGTCTCAGACTGGTGCCTGTCCTTGAAAATACCACCCCCCCAAAAAATACTTATGAAATAAGCTAGAAAAAAATTCCAAACCCTACGGTGACTGGCTCATAAGAGCAGCAATAAAAAAAGAAATAAAGATAAAAACTCTCACCTTGGCCAGAGAGGGAAAAAAAAAAGAAAAATGGAAAGAAACACGATATGTGAAGTCAGAGTCGAGAAAAGCAAGCTCCTAAGAAATTGGTCTTAATTGTTATTCTTTGACGGGGAACTTGAATTCTTCAAAGGTCCGAAGGCAGTTGTTGGCAAGTCTTCAGAGCTATCAGATAACGAAGCGACTCCGGCCGCTTCCTTCTCCAACCTTGGGCGACCGAATGGTCTCTACGAGACCAGATATTGACCGGGGCCCTCCGGGCTTTTGACTGACCGCTCTCTTCTTAGAAATTAATTTTTTTTCCTTGGTAATGAGAAAAAATGCTTAATTGCGCCTGAATACATCTGTCGGTACGCCTGTTTACCTGGCTGTCTATATTTCTATTTATTTAACTCTGAAAATATAAACCTTCAGTAAAACTTGCTTGCATAATTTTGGAATCTGATAGAAGTCCTCTTTATTGGCCTCCTAAAAAAAAAAATCGAGAAGTAAATATTTACACACTCCAGTAACTTAAACAGATATCCAGAGTGGTTATTAGATTAGTTTCACTCGCCTTCACCTGAATTTTCTATGTGGGATCACGGAGCAGAAAAAAAGAACATTGTTTCTTAAATAAAAGATTTAATTTCGAAGAAGATAAGTCATGAAATACTGTACTTGGTGTTTGGTGATATCTACATTCCAGTATTATCTCGACCCGCTCACCTTGCATTACTGTTCCAAAAATATTCATCGTGCGCGAGCTCGCTCCGATTATTGCGCTTGATAAAAATAGAGAGAAAATTCCGGACAAAAAAAATTTTTATCACCGATCAGGCCCTTACCAGCTTAAGTGAGGGTTTTTGAAAAATAAAAACCCACCTGGTATTGATGGCGATCTGCCACCAGGTAGGAGAAAATAACTTTTAAACACCCGACGAGTCTTATCTAGGACAAACACTGGGGTTTTTATACCAACGATCGACTCACAGAAATTACACCGTCGCAGATTTGTAATTTATTTGAGCTACACTTAGCACCAATAAAAATATAGTGAAGAAATACAGTTCTCGAAATTCTCTCGAGATGTGAGATATCTCGCGCGTTCTCTCGCTGTTTCTTGTTATCGCTTATATTCTACCCAGAATTAAAATGTAAAATGTGTCTTCGAAAGCAGCTGGACAATTGTTTGCAAATATTTTTCGCTTTTTTTTTTTTTTTTTTTTTTTTTTTGCTAGTCACCTTTTTCGCTGTTCATTCGTATTCATTATTCCAATTACACCTCTGCCTTTCTCTTCATAATGCTTACCTTTGTCTAGCAACGACAGAAGCAGCTGTGAATTTAATAATAGTGAACAACTAAAACAGTTGTAAAAACTGAAATAATGATAGAACACATTAATAATGTATTGATATGACTAATGCAGTAATAACTGTAGAAAAAAATATTAAAGATACCAGTCTGTCCAGACGAAAATATTTACGAATAAGTTTTGTAACCGCAATTGCGATGTTATCTATTGAAAGTTTCGTTTTTTGGTTCACGTAAACCCGCCTATACATAATTGTATTTGTGTGATGTGGTTCACTTTTTTATATTACCAGAAGTGTGGAATTCTAAAACCAATTCTCTCACTTACCCTCTTGCCTGCCTCTGATAGACGTTGAACATGAAGAGAACAAGGGAAACGGCCACATATGTGCTATGACAATCGAACACAAATATCCAAACGAACGTTGCACCCTTATATGCTCATGTGTATGCTGGACACATACAACTGTACCTCATAATAATGAGTATATAATATAATATATATATATATATATATATATATATATATATATATATATATATATATATATATATATATATATATATATATATATATATATATATATAATGATCGTATGCGTTTGTAAATGCAGTTACCTTGCACTTAACCCTGCCAGCGTGGAGTATAATAAAACCACTTGGGCATCCCACCCATCCTTCAGTGGCTCTTGCTGTTAACAAAAGAAGCATCGTGTCACTCAAGACGACCGTGACAGGACGACGAAGACATTAATTCACCTAAACTTAAAATCATGAAAGAAGACGAAGAAAACGGAGAAGAAAAGTATTGATGGAAATTGCATTCGCTTTTGAACGTTAATTCTAATCTGGGTGATGCTTTTGTCGGGGAATAATAAATCTAAATTCTTCTCCGTCACTGGCAAAAGGCACAAGTCTGCGCGTTACCGTCAAAGACACGTCAAGGGAAAATGCTTTTAGCCATTCGTGCGCCGCTGAAGTACAAAACGCCTCCCAGACCACGATTCCCTTTTGTGAGGGAGATTTCTTGAATGACAAGAACCACACACTCGAGTCCGGAACATAAACAAGAAGAAACACTCGAGTGTTAAAAATGATCCCGGTCCTCAACCCGCATGTTTGTTGACATTGTCTTCAACGGGCGTTTGCGACGACACTGAATCAACGGGTGTTCGTGACTAAAGAATTGATCCCGGCGTCGAGGGTGTGCGGTTGGTTCCCTTGTTTTGCCGGTTCTTCTCCAAAAAGACGTCCAGATGATTGCGTTAATGGAAGCTTTAGGTTTCCATTTTATTCATACATATATTTTTTCCCCAGTTATGTGGAAGGCTTTTCTTTTCCGGCATAAAAAGTTTTTTCTATTGCGTCATCTGTTTAGTTGGGTTAATGCTTCTTCTCAGAAAACATATTCAAGTGAATTCTTCATCCTTTACGAGAATGGAGAAAGATGACTAATGGACAATATCCTCACAGTGTATATATTCTCTCTCTCTCTCTCTCTCTCTCTCTCTCTCTCTCTCTCTCTCTCTCTCTCTCTCTCTCTCTCTCTCTCTCTCTCTCTCTCGGAGGTCCTGCATTCGATTCGGGGCGAGTAGGGGATCAATTCTGGTTTGTTTATTGAAAAACAAGCCAAACCTTTGTTGACCTAAAAACAAATTGTACATTTGGTAGCCAGTCAACCAACCGTCATAAAGAGAACGAGAAACTATAAAAATAACATTAACAGTTTTGTAGGATGAATGCGCCATCACTATACCCACCATTATTTTATTCAAAATGAGAGGACCTTGGTGAGATAATCCTAACCTGACCAGGCAGAAATGATCTCATCAGAAATTCTCTCTCTTTACACTTCAACTTTATTCCCTGTAAAGCGATGAAACCTTCGATATTCTGTGGCTTTGTTCTTCATTATTAACCTGTATTTTCCCCACACAAAAGGCTTGTGAGACCCAAAAACTTTTATGGATTCTAAACAATTATTTTATCTCTTAGAGAAAAAGTTTTCCTTCTTATCAGATACCGTTAGGTCATCATTTTATTAAAGTTATACTCTGTCTTTAACGCCAGGTCCCCACTAACCCGATTTAAACTTTTTTCTCAAATTTGATGATTAACGTAAAGAAAGCTACATTTGGCATACAAGATCAGTCATGTAGAAAGCGCCATTTTAATCAAGGTATGGAAAATAAAGTTTCTTTATAATGTCAGTCTAGGGAAAATTTATGTATTATAAATATAATTTTTCCAAATTTTATTCAGGGATTTTGTTTTATTTTAAAGTGATGACGATGCAGAATACGTCATGGATTCATCTGTCACAGATGTCAGTCATATAAAATAGATAAAGATTGTGTAATCTAGATTTTATCCTTATAGGTTAGCAAAACATTACGGAATTAGTCACTTATAGGGTTATCGACCAGGAGTCATAGATTCCTCATTTAATTTGTTCTTGATAAGAAGTTCTGTATCTGGAAGAAAATAAGATGTAAATTTCATACAAGACACGAGAAAATGTTCTCTTTCTTTCTAGTTTCCTTTGACCAGGGTGACTTTCTTATATAGAATATAACTCGGCCAATAATACTCAATGCTTCTCGCATGTGAAGCGCTTAGTTTTGGTTTTATTGCTGACCCACTTCTCACTATTTGACCTCTTTTTATTCATTTATCCTTTTATGCCATCATTACCTTTTTCTGTTTACTTTTTTATGTAGGAATTTGTTCATGAGTAAGCTCTCCAAATAACATCTCTTTTTTTCTATTATTCCATAATAAATTATACAAATATCAATCATATTAACAGCTGTGCAATGAAAGCTCAGTCTTATCACTACTGTCATAATATGTTCCTCACAAGAAATCCTAAGTATCTTTTTATTTTATTACAGAAAAAGTACAATTTACTGTAACAGAACCATATTTAATGACAAAATCGTAAACCTCCATTTACCTTTGTACAATGAAAGGCGCATCGGTACCAAAACTAAAGGGTTAGGTCCCTGCAATGCATGGATACTTAGGTTATGTCAGAATAGGTTGGTTGGGTATTGGGAAGTAGGATTCGTAACATCAGTACTCAGTGATCCCCAAACGGCAATCGTTCTGCTTTGAAAAATTATTTGAGAAATGTGCTCTTTCTATCGGGAACGCTGCTCATTCAGAATCCTTTCGGCTGTTTCTATTTACCTTAATTCACATACATTCGCTGGAAGTAAAAAAAACCCTACGTTCTAGTAAGAATTAGTTTTCTCTAAATGATTCAGTTCCTCGTTGGACGAGTCGGTAGAGTTCTCGGCTAGCACTCTGCTAGGCCCGAGTTCGAGTCTCCGGCCAGCCAGTGGAGAATTAGAGGAATTTATTTTTGGTGATAGAAATTAATTTCTCGCTATAACGTGGGTCGGATTCCACAATAAGCTGTAGGTCCCGTTGCTAGGTGACCAGTTGGTTCTTAGCTACATAAAATAAATCTAATCCTTCGGGCCAGCCCTAGGAGAGCTGTTAATCAGCTCAGTGGTCTGGTTAAACTAAGGTATACTTAACTTTTAAAAATGATTCAAGTTTTTCAGAGGTTCTCGTAGGGTTTGGGTGAAGTTAAAGTCTCTTTACACAGTGCTTCATCTAACACAAAGTAAATAGATTTTTTTTACGAATAACATTTAGAAATGAGAATTTCACGAGTAATGCGTGATTATTATTGAATATTAGGTGAGAATGTTGATATATTTATTATACTTGATTTAAAAGATTAAATTCTTATCCGCCACAAAAAACCTTTGTTTCTATACCAATTTTCTTGAGAGCTTTTTGCAAGTCGTCTTCTCCCATTGGGTTTAATTTCTTACAGCTGAGCCTAATTCAAGTTCAAACATTCATTTATCACATTCAGACGCACTGTCTCTCCTTTGCATTCCTGATCGTACCTCTGCTTTAACTCTCTTTTCTTTTTAACCCTTGCACAAAAAAAGGCTAAAAACTAGTAGTCTCGATAACCAGCTATAAACATAACCCGGAGGGAGAGAATCTAATCCCTGATATTGGATCTGCAACCGGTGATCACAGGTGTAGAAAGAAACATACTTGGCGAACACTTGGCACTCGGAGGTGACTGTTTTTGCATGCATAATCCCTCTGGGTCATGTTAAAGGTCGTAAATCCGTAAAAGTTTTATCATTTTCCTTCGGTGATACTCAATCTCTGCAAGTTTAGCTTCGGTGGAGATGGGCATCCTAGATACCAGGGAGTTCATGCCCTAGCATTACTCGAAAAAATCTACATCCTACATCTTGAGCATACTAGCCGAGGTGACTTGCAGTCTGCTACAAAATATATATTGGTTTCGGAGTGTTTGCATATGCTTGAAGACAACCCCTCTCTGGTTTTCTTATGCTCCACCACTTGTTTTTACTCTCTCTCTCTCCTTCTCCTCCTCCTTCTCCTCCTTTTCCTCTTCCTCTTCCTCCCCTTTTCTCCATTCTTTTCCTCCAAATTTCTTACTTCGCCAGGGTTTCCTCTCTTTGATTTCGAAAGTTTTCATAGGCAGTATAAAATGCATTGCAAAATAAGAAGGAATTTTAAATATCAAAAACTGAAATTACCAGAGATAGATGATCGAAGACGATTAATGATAATTTTAGTTAAATTCAACATCCTACTGTAGAGTTTGTATGTCGAAGCGAATAGCTTTGTTTCACAATTTTTTTTTTATAATTATTGCAAGAAACATTCCGTATTTCATGGATATCGCTGCAAGTGTTTGAGAGAGTATGTTTTTTTTTTTCTTCTTATTTTCCCTTCATTATTCCTCCCTTGTCATTGGGATTCTGTTATCGTTATTTTCATCGATGTTACTGTTTTCATAGTAATTCGAAGCCAGTCAATCAATAAATTGAAAATTGTGAAGGAAGGCTGCTGGTCGTATTATTATTATTATTATTATTATTATTATTATTATTATTATTATTATTATTATTATTATTAATTAGAAGTAACTTTCCTCTTTTTCATCTATGTCGAACCAAGAAAAAGTACTAACACTACTTATTCTTGGTTCTTTGACCTAAAATGCCTTTGTCTGAGATGTATATTACGATGCATTTATTGTTTTGTAGTACTCTGTGTGCTTAAATTGTGGTAATAAGCAAGTAAAAAATGCACAGAAGTTTCTTCGGCGCAATCGAGTTTTCTGTACAGCTTATAATCAAGGCCACCGAAATGGATCTGTCATTTCGGTGGTCTCGGTATAATGCTGCGTGAGCCGCGGCTCATGAAGCTCTCAGCCGGCCGTGGTGGCCTGTGTTGTTGCGTTGCCAGAAGGATGATCATGGCTAACTTTAGCCTTAAATAAAAAAAAATACTATTGAGACTAGAGGGCTGCCATTTGGTATGTTTGATGATCGGAGGGTTGATGATCAATATACCAATTTGCAGCCCTCTAGCCTCTGTAGTTTTTAAGATCTGAGGGCGGATAGAAAAAAGTGCGGACGGACAGACAAAGCCGGCACAATAGTTTTCAGAAACCTAAAATTGCTTTTCGATATTTCTTGTTTATTCAGTTTCACCCATGTGATGGCTATAAGATCAAGAAATTTTTCCTCTTAAATCCTTCATATCAGATGCGGTATTTTGAGGTAGTTTCTTGAATTCAGATTTCTTTGGCATCTTACTTTAAAGAGAGAATACACAACTGCAAATCCCCTTCAGTGCCACTTAAAATGGGTATCATCAAAAGAAGAGAAATTTTATTGAAAGATGGAATTAATCTGAACATATTTTATTCTAAATGATATTCTTTTCAAAATCTCGTAAGACCAGTATTGAACAGATAGAGAATTAAGGTATTTGTTATTTAAATAAAAAAAAGGCAAAGTAATTACATTGGGTTATTAATATTGTGACTGGTAATTTTTTCTAGCCAGCGGGATATTGAAGAGAAAAAATTAATCTCTCGTAAGCTGAAGAATTTCGTTGCATCAGTTGAGATTTTTTTTTCTTTTTATTAGATTTTAACCAACGATGTCAGGTGGGCTGAAATTTTTTTTATTTCTTAAAATCATGGTCAAAACCGCCACGTAACTGGAATATTTCAAGTCTACTTGAGTTGGTCATACTTTGCATTATATATTGCAATATAAATAATTAAAGTTTAATCTTGAAGATATTTGGTTTTACAAAGTTCGTATTGAGTACATATAACAAAAGTAATATGGAGAGAGGGGGGAGAGAGAGAGAGAGAGAGAGAGAGAGAGAAAGAGAGAGAGAGAGAGAGAGAGAGAGAGAGAGAGAGAGAGAGAGAGAGGAAGTTTCATGACTTTCTCTCTCTCTCTCTCTCTCTCTCTCTCTCTCTCTCTCTCTCTCTCTCTCTATATATATATATATATATATATATATATATATATATATATATATATATATATATATATATATATATATATATATATATATATATATTTATAGAGAGAGAGAGAGAGAGAGAGAGAGAGAGAGAGAGAGAGAGAGAGAGAGAGAGAGAGTGTGTGTGTGTGTGTGTGTGTGTGTTTCAAGACCTAGGGAGAGAGAGAAAGAGAGAGAGAGGAAAATTATTTTGACAAAGTTGGCTTTGCAGTACAGAACTTATATACCTTTTAAAACTGCTCAATCGCTCTTAACACAAAACATAATTCGTGTTAACAACAGAGAAGGAAAAAAGTTGGTTTAAAATGTTCAATTATTTTTCCACCCCTTATCCCATTTACGGTGAATCTAGTAGACACACCATTAAAATAATAATTTCTGATTACGTAAAGGGAAGTCAGCTAACGTCAGGCTATGATTATTACAAATGAGACTAGGAATTATGAAAAGTATGGGTGTCTGATTAAATTTCAGATAAAAGGAATTCATAGCTCTGAGATTATTCCTGTACCCAGTATTTTAGAGATATTTTGGATGTGTAACAGAGAGAGAGAGAGAGAGAGAGAGAGAGAGAGAGAGAGAGAGAGAGAGAGAGAGAGAGAGAGAGAGAGAGAGAGTCAGAGTGTTGCAAGCATAGAAAAAGCACGAAGATAAAACGATAAGGGATTCTAATGAGGCCCCGAAGTAATCAGCAACAAAAGTAAGTCAAAGGAATGTTGAAATACGGCACGAGGTCAGTGATCGTGCAATCATGCAACCGTAAAATCGCTTCTCATTACCCAGCACGGGGAATTAAATCCCACGAATTAAGTTTGTTTTATGACGATCGCCTTCACCGCATGCGAGTAGCGGCAGGCACGGAATTAGAGCCCAGCTATGGATGAGGGCACAGGATTCCTCACCTAATGAAAAGTTATCCCTGGAAGGAAGTTATTAGGGGAGCGCCAATTAGTGAATGATGTGATAGGGGCGCCGCTTTCGAGGCAGCAATTAATGAAGGTTGCAGTATGGGATCCATTCTCTCTCTCTCTCTCTCTCTCTCTCTCTCTCTCTCTCTCTCTCTCTCTCTCTCTCTGTTACACAAACAAAATACCTCCAAAATATGTAGTACAGGAATCCTCTCATGGCTTTGAATTCCTTTTATCTGAAATTTAATCAGAAATCCAAGATGTGGTCTTATCTGTCAGTTTTGGAAGGCCCCATGTCCTTAATCAATTGAATAAAGGTAATTATATGACTAAATGAACTTGTGATTAAATTTACCTGACTATTAGAGCACTTCAGTAACTTAGAACTGGAAATTTACTGGGAAGATTTACAGCATTCAGGGCTTAATTTGTATCAGTTAAAGATTTAATGCATCGATCACAACTGTCCCATTATCACTGCCAAGTCCAAACACTCAGTCTTAACTGCTGAAATTGTGTGCTATTTCTTACGATCCACTCTATTCCAGTGGGACAAGAAATACATATTTCCACAGTGGTCAGACTTATGTTGAATTATTTTTTATTAACATGCAGAGCATCAAGTCTTTTTCGTCCAGTTTTTGACTTCAAGTTAATTTTTATTACTTCAAGATATCTACAAAGTATTCATCTATAGGAAAACTAATTGCATCGAAATTCTGACTGAAAGCTCTTCGCCTGTAAAATGATACCTGGCACTTCGTTTCCAGTTTGCTACAAATGCTTGCAGGAATATTCCAAAGGCCCTAAAAACCGTTTTTCAGGCCAAAAGAGTTTTTAAACGCCAGGAGACCAACTTTACGAGTCAGCCAACCGCTTTTACATTAGCCGTCAACAGGTACACTCTGGGATGCTGAGACGAACGTCGAAAAGACAGACTGGGAATATTTATGAAGCAGTACTGGACAAAGTGAAATGCTTGTTGACTCTCATATCCAAGTGACTTTATCTTGGCAAAACTTTGTCGTGAGCATCAGACTGACAACAGCTACTAGCAATGCCATTGCTATCACTGTATTTCAATGGACCTCCGAGACAGCTAGAATAAAAGCTAATGTTGATGTTGGTGCTACTGCAGCTAATACTGTAATATATTATTGTTATTGTTACGATTAAGTTCTAGTCACAACCACTCGTTCTCCCCAAAACCTTGTCCAAGACACGACTTTTTCGGTTTTAAATGTTCCTCATCGGTAACCAGTTATATTAAATAACGGGAATATTCAATACCACGCAAGTATCTTCCCCTTAAAAAAAATCCCTTACCACTACTACTACTACTATCAGGACAACAGCAACTACTACAACTACTACTACTACTACTACTAGTAATATCTAAGCATCCCTTCACCACTACCACTACCACTACCTCCACTACAACTACTAAAGCCTGGCCGGAGTGTACGCCGATTTACATTGCTAATACGGAGGTGGTATGAATTATGCAACAAATGTTTTTATCCGAAACCTCACACCCGCTGCTCAGTATTCGGGTCCCGATGACCCCTTCGGTACCCGCTTCTGCTGTTTGTTAGTATGCCCGGGAATGCTTCTGCTGGTGTCGCCCCTTCTGTATCTTATATCATCGGAAGGGATTTCCATCGGCCGACGAAATATAAAAAGGTACGAGGGGCGGGGGGGGGGGGGATGAGAGAGCGACAGAGTGGGAAAGCTTGATTGATTGATTGGTTTGGGTATGAATTGTCTGGTGTCACGGTGAATTGGAAGGGAGGGGCAGGGATAGACACTCTTCCTCAGAAGCGAGGGAAAAACGAGGCTGGGAGAGAAAAAGCCTCTGTTTTAAGGGAAAGGGAGAGGTGTGCCTCCTTAGTAATAGGGACAAACTTCCTCCCAGGGGAGAGAGAGAGAGAGAGAGAGAGAGAGGCCATCATAATGTGAGAGAGAGTAGTCGAGAGAAAGAGATCTCTTCGGAATAGAGAGAGAGAAAGAGAGAGAGAGAGTGATCGAGAGAAAGAGATCTCTTCGGAGGAGAGAGAGAGAGAGAGAGAGAGAGAGAGAGAGAGAGAGAGAGAGAGAGAGAGAGAGAGAGAGAGAGGCCCATCATAATGTGAGAGAGAGTGATCGGGAGAAAGAGATCTCTTGGGAACAGAGAAAGAGAGAGAGAGAGAGAGAGAGAGAGAGAGAGAGAGAGAGAGAGAGAGAGAGACCCATCATAATATGAAAGGGTGATCGAGAGAAAGAGATCTCTTCGGAGGAGAGAGAGAGAGAAACATCATATGAAGAGAGAAGAAAAAAAGTTATTCCGGTTTCCCTCGTAAGAGAGTTGACATCTTAGAGGAAAAAAGAAAAGGATGAAAGAGGAAAAAAAGACCCCTCCTCGTGCGAGAGAGAGAGAGAGAGAGAGAGAGAGAGAGAGAGAGAGAGAGAGAGAGAGAGAGAGAGAGGTGATGCTCTCCCCTAAGATTCCTGTAGGTTTGTTTGCTCGATCTCGGCAGGGCATTCTAAGGTTACTGTCGCCTCTTTTTCGTGTGATGAGGGGGGTGCATAAACTTACCAGTTTATTAATGGAGGGGTAATATATGAGCGTCGGCCATAGTACACCATGGGAAACAATTATTCATTAAGAAACGAAAGACTTTTTCCGAGAGTCAGGGTTATTTATTTTAAGTGAAAAAGCTCATGCAAAAAAGGCCGAATATTACAAAGGGCAGTAGGATTAAAGCTGATAAAATAAACCAAAAAATTTTTTTTTGTTTAGATGTTGTAAGTCTGCAGAGCTGAAACGACTAATTAAGTCATCTGGAAAATATGTATGCCATCGAATAAAATCATAACCAGATTTAGGTTTACATCCTGTTAGTATCAAATGAAAAACCAAAAATGTGTATATACCCGCGTGGGCTGATGTGAACTGCAGAATATCTTCTTTGGAAAACTAATTTCCTTTACCAATGTTCAGTGTCAGTCCCTTGCGCTCAGAAATCAATGACTAGCGTTTGATCCCAGAGCCTGTCTAGGATGGGAACGATATTGGTGTATTCTCTAAAAGCCGCGGAGGCCTCTGTTTACTTAAGCAGTGAATTCAGTTCTCAGTTATTAAACAACTTGTTGGTTATAAATGAAGGGGGAGAGATAGAGAGAGAGAGAGAGAGAGAGAGAGAGAGAGAGAGAGAGAGAGAGAGAGAGAGAGAGAGAGAGAGAATATATCTTCTGCATATTTTATGAATGGTTGCACCCAGTGGGATGAGGATTACGTCGCGTCGCAGACCCTCCCGTTTGCAATTATATGAATGTATACATTTTGATCGAGCAGTGATCATATACCACCCGGCCCACACACACACACACCCTCGTTCTCTCTCTCTCTCTCTCTCTCTCTCTCTCTCTCTCTCTCTCTCTCTCTCTCTCTCTCTCTTCAAGACATGTTAGATCTGTATATAGAAATATAACAGTGCAAATGTTAGTTACTGTTAAAAATAACAAAACTCGGGAATCATAGGCTATGAATAGTCTCAAAGCGTTTTCTGCCATTGAATGTGTTATTAATATTAATATTACTACTGTTATTGTTATTTTCATGATCGGAAAAGCGATTAGATTTCATAACCTTCGTCAGAGTCTTGTAATATCTCATTATGTATAAGATTGCAGTAATTGCAGGCCACTCCTATTTCTAAAACGTTTCACTCGTGATAAAGCAGTTAAGCAAATATGTTCAAGACTTTTTTTTTTCGTGGGATCATTGTCATAAATAGGTAGATGGTAATTTTTTCCGCTTTTATATATTACAAATTTATCATATTAATGTTATCTACCGTTGGTATGGAAACTATGATTCTTCAAGGATATATGATTAAGTAAAATTATAAGCAGAAGAGATATTTAGGAAAATGACAGTTTTACATATTCATAATGGTACACTTGTTTAACAATGTTGTTTATATCAAAACACATGGTAATTTATATATATACTGTATATATATACATTATATATACATATATATATATATAAGCATTATATTTATATATATATATATATATATATATATATATATACACACATGTACACATATATTGAATGTATTGAAAAAAATGGAATGTCCCATTAACGTGAACATTTCAATATAGCTCTCACAGGCATCCTCAAATCTGTCAGAGTAAAAGTCAGAGAAGAGCCTCAGCGCTTCTTGTGAGATGACCTGTCACCCAGGTAAAAAGGGGCAATTCTCTCTTCCGAAGCCGAACGGCGGACATCCTCATAAATCACCCATGCAAAGATATAGGATATTGATAGCATAAAAGTACGCCATAAATAATAAAATGAATGATGTATACTGTGTCTCGTACATGGCTTTTGACTCTGTCGTATATCTTTAGCGTTCATGTGAACAATACGGGGAGCGTTAGCGGGGTTCTTACGGGGCATTAATGTAAACAGTAAACCAACATAATGGCTCTCTGTGGACCCCGAGCCTCCTCCTCTCGGTTGGCAGCGGACGCTCCCAGGCAACAAAAAGCAACTGTGTTTGTTTAGTGTCGAACGCCCCCAGACGACACGCCAAGTGTCTCGCCTCGTCTGTTGCTTTCAGAAGCGGCCTTGTCCAACTTCGAAGCCGAAAAAGGGCGTTTAATGCATTTATTTTCAGCGGTTCTAAAACCTCTTGAGGTTATCACAGTCACCCGTCGTTATTATTCCTGGAAGTTAGTTTGTAAAGTAAAAGAATTATCTTAGTCGTTCATCGATAAAATACTTAAAACTCATCAGCAGTTGTAAGCGACACCACACAACCACAATAAGTTCATTTTAATTCATTACACGTTGGTGTAATACCCCTTAAGCTAGTTTCCATAAGGAAAGGAACTATTTATTTTGTCAGTTACTGAATATAATATTCCAGTTACATCTGTTATTGAAGGTGAAAGCTGTAGACTATCAAGGTGGTATACTTTTAAATTCTCTCCCAGGTGCTGCATCGACAAACCTTGAATTAAGCTAAATGAAAATTCCTGATTAAGATATGCTGATATGGGAAGAATGTTACACGAGTGCTTTTTTTTTTTATTATTTGTAACATATTTCGTTATTCTCTTCCTTTGTAGTTTACCAGGTTCGATCTGTATAATTTTGTTCCAGTATATGAAACAATGCTCAAGAGGTTTGGATGCGGAGAAAGAAAAAAAATTAGAATAACCATCCAACTTGCGTTAAAATTTCTAGAAATCATATAAAATTGGACAAATTTAAGAAGAAACTAGAATGAAAGCTATTTAGTAAACACGCATTGAGCAATACCTAGCAATAGCTCAATTAACGTAGACACACACACACACACACACACACACACACAAACAACAGACGAGGTGTCGTCATCGAGGAATGACTATATTTGAAGTTTTGCAAGATGGAACTTTTCTCATTATGGCTGATTTATGTTTGAAAAATGTTGCAGATTTACATCCGACGGAAGGTTATAATTCTTGTTCGCTTTAAGCAATCAGTATTGCCTATCTTGAGTCAGGCTCAGGATGGTTTTTCGCTTTGCACTGAAATAGTTAATGCACCGACCGTAGTATTCAGAATTCGACCGAGTGCTAAATTCACAAATCTTTCAATTTGCTTTCCGTCACCGTGAAAGCAGAAGCAAAATCCTCTTTTTCGCTTGTACTACTCTAGCAGGAATGCATGTTTCCAGTTTCGTTTGCTTTATCACAGAGACAGCATAGATGGCAGACCTAAAATGTGCTTTATCACAGACAGCATAGATGGCAGACCTAAAATGTGCGAAACATTGGGAAACAAGAGCTCGCAGATTGAAAGATTTAAGAAATTCGTTTTTGGATGACCTCAAGTGTTATTTTACAAGTCTCCTGGTTTCTGCACTGTTTATTTTAATCGTTATCATCATTATCATTATGACTATTGTTCATAAATTTTAGTCATTATAATATCTCATGATAGTTGATAGAACCACTTCATGCGTAGGAAGTTGCCTTTTCCTCCCTAAAACTTCTTTTATGAACATAAGGTGGCTTTTCTGCAAACACTATAAAAATCGACGTGGCCCAAGAAGAAGCTTGACTTGGATTTAACATGAAGCAAGGAAAAAGGATTTGGAAATTCTTGGACAATTTCCCACACGTATTAGTAATGAATAATAGACACACTTGATAACAGTATGCATTAAAAATATTTGTTGCTTTGGTGCCATGAAACTTTAAGTGGATCTTTCTATTTTTTTATGATCATTTCATGGGTTAAAAATCAGTTATGTGATGCCCAACATTGAATTGTAAATTATTCATCAACAGAAGTTGCAAACACAACTGGGATTTTAAACTTTTACTGCGCACAGTATATAAGTTAACAGCAATAACAACGCCATGAGACAAGATCACAACAGTGCAAAAGTTAGGGATGGACTTGATGAAAAACTCGGATAAGATCTTGTGCCCCTTGCAGACCATAAAGTAGTGAACACTGGTTTTGTAGAACTTTATTGCTGAGGGATTATACTCTTGATGCTGGATGGTTCGTCTCCATGAGCTGCCTCAATCATTGCATTGGTGCAGCTAGGCAGATCTGCGACGTAAAGTGGCAATGACCTGCGTCTAGGTATGCTAAGGGCTGTTTCCTAGGCGTGCTGTGTTCATAGGGTGTGGTTAAGATCATTATCATAGTTTCTGGTAAGACCGTTTGGTTTTGTAGGGGGTCTTCCCGTATTTATTGGGTGTAACAGTGCCCCCTGGTTTGTCCTAAGAAAATGGTTGAGCCTTCAGATGTGCAGTGCCTCAAGCATGATTTATGATATCTATAGAAGATTTGAGCCTACGCTGGATTGGAGTAAAAGTATGTTGACTTTCGTAATTCCTTTTGATTATCGTCGTATGACAATCTCTTTGTAAAATGCATCATGGTCATACTGAAGTAGGCAACAAGGGCGTACGTGAATTGGCGGTTCACAGTACTTTTCTTTACAGCTCTTGCACGGGAAAGTCATGGTTATTTTTCTTGAGGTGGCTTGGCGTCTTCGTAGACTTGTAATGAATCACAAATTTAATAATGTAGTCATTGTAAACAGGTGTGAAATGCTTTGTAATAATGTCCCATAGAGTACTCTTTTCTTCCCGTTATTTAGAAATCCTACTGCAAGTTAATGTCTTGGTCCCTGTTAACAAGAAGGACGTATACTTATAACATCATAGGATGCCCTCATCCTCTCAGTGTTTGGCATTCCTGCTAAGTTTCAATGAAAACATCAGACCTTCTCATGAAAAATTACTTTCACTTCAAATGCCACATCCACAGAAGCCTTGCTGCCTACTATAGCAGGGCATATTTCAGGCAACAGTAACTTACGGTGTAGGGAAAAATATTCATGGCATATTCTATGAACTTTTGTAAGGATCTGATCATTCGATCGTGAATGTATTTGAACAGAGAGTGTAAGCCTATGCCAAGTGAGGCTATTTCTCGTCCCAGTGTCAGTAGCATTTTGGTGAGCTGAGGCAAAAGAGTTTACCACAGCTCAGCCAGTTTTGCGTCTGTCGTGACATGTATAAATAATTCGTGTATCTATGAATATAAATAAAGAGGCAGTCAGTTGTAAGCGAATCTTTCTCAGTTGAAATTAATTCTTTTTTTCTTATGGTTTTTTTCTGAAATTGATGGCATATATTTGTTCCACAGGCAGTCTTTGTTATCACTTAGTTTGAAAGAAATTAATCAGTCAGTCAGTCTTTGCTGCAAATGATAATCATATTATTATCACTCGTTACCATGTCCATCACTTTTTATTAATGCATTTTTATATTTTTGTGGAAATTCAGCCTTGTCGCGGCGATGGTTTCGGGATTTTTAAGCGTTACCATCATCTTCATCTAATATTCATTGTGTATGGTCTCTGAACTCATTCAATCTCATCTGCATATATGGTTTTTCTGAATATGTAACTGTGTTCTCTGCTTTCTTCTGCTCCCTATGATATAAAAATTAAAAGAACCATGAGATCTGACCTTTGAACTGCTAAAGCGGAGCTGGAAATTATATCTTTTCAACAGAATGTAAACGTCAGTTGGATGGTATCTCCATAGAGTACATTTGAATTATGAAGGTGTCTCGTTCATAAGTTACAAAGTAAAGTAGTTGGCAAGAAAGTAAATGTTTTTATTTTTAAGATTTGATTTTAAAAATTCATGACATGGAATATCCATCAAGGAAATGGTACACGATTATATGTGCTATCTTTCCTGAATAATGTACACATTTGCGTAGCGAGAGTCTAAGGAGGTAGTGCTCATATCTATATTCAGACAATCTTTCTGCTTCGGAGTTAAAAAAAAAAAGTTTCATATATTGATATTTTTGTCCGGTATTCAAAGTAATTATTTTTGGGAATGCATATAAATAAAATCTATTTTTCTATCATGACGCATGGATATCAGCAGACGTACAAGCGTGCAAATAAAACCGTAAAAAGGGCCCCACATTCCGTCTCCATTCTCTTGCCCTCTTATTGTTTTTTTCAGCTTAAGATCCTCATCATTTACCGTTCCTCATCTTCCTCCTCCCCTCCGTTGTGTGCGTAAGACTCATCTACCCCTCTTCAAAGATTCTTCTGCCTACCCCAACACCCTCCTTAATACCGGGCACACTTACTCTTGCCGCCTCCTAGACAGTCTACAAATTGGTCTCTGTGGGGAGCCAATCAGAACCGCGATCAAGGTCAAATAGCCCATCCCGCTCAGTCATGGGGTCGTTATGGGGTCATCAGATACAGTATTAATATGGCCAACGACCTGACTAGTGTGTGTGTGTGTGTGTGTATGTGTGTGCGTGTGTGCGGGCAAGGGGATGGCATAGTGGGCCTAAGGTATAATCGATTAACCAACTGCATAATATCGTCATTACGTTTCATATTCTCTCTCTCTCTCTCTCTCTCTCTCTCTCTCTCTCTCTCTCTCTCTCTCTCTCTCTCTCTCTGTACACAATGTTATCACTCTCGGCTCGCAATCTAGGGACTTAGGTTCGATTCCCGATCATGAAGAGATGAACCGTTTTGGGGGTTGGGGATGAGTTTCCATAAGCTTTCTTTGTACACTGGTTGTCAGGAAAAGTGAATTAGTTACCCATTTGTTAGTGGGCTGTTGTTGGCTGCAATTGGGGTTTGGAGAGAGAGAGAGAGAGAGAGAGAGAGAGAGAGAGAGAGAGAGAGAGAGAGAGAGAGAGAATAAACTGGTATCACCACTCCAAAATGTACACACTCATACCGTGGCTAAAATGAGAGGGCCTCGACGAGGCAGTCCTTACTCCGACGTAGTGAAGACTTCCATAATTATTCTCCCTCTCTATCAAAAGAAACAAATATCGTGTGTCTGGATGAGTGAATCAGTCTTCATCGGGTTACCCCCGGAGGAGGGTGATGCTCATCTGGTTTGAACGATGGTCACTCATACTCACTCCGTCAGCAGGATAGCCGCAATTTACCCGAGGAATCGGCTGGGTATCAATCAAGCAAGCGCTTTGTAAATCTTGGTTTACTTACGCGCGCTTCGTCCCCAGCTTGGTGGGGGTACGACAAGGAGGAGGAGGAGGATTATGTTATGAAGACATCAAAGGTAACGGAAGGAAAAAGAGACCTGGTGTCATGCTCCTTCCAAATTGTTGTTAACCGGTTAGTTACTTCGATCCTTCAAACTTCCCACTTCTTTACTTCTTTGTGTTCATTCAGAGATACCTCATCATTTCATGCCAGAAAGTATTCTCACCATTATACCCACCTCTCCTTCTTTCTCATGCTTCTTTACATATCCTATTAAATTGTCCCTTTGCATGCCTGGAGCGATGCCCTTTAATCCCTTTCTCACGCACATAAAAAGAACCTTAAAACTCACCTGTCTTCATCTCACACCACTACATTTACCTTCAATGATGCCCAATCTCTTCTTTCCCCCTGCTTTACAGTCTCCGACGATGCCCCTCCTTGCCTCATTCATAACTTAGATTATACCCTTTATCCTTTCAGTCCACCACATATAAACTCGATGAAGCTCTCCCCCGCCCTCCCCATTCCATTCGTTTTCGTGACAATAGGAAATTCAGGAAATTGGGTTTGCATCCAACCTCAACTAATCCGACCGCCATCTTACTCCTCCCACACCTAACTCCCTGGCTACACCCTACCCCAATCCCCTGCCACCTCCTAGCTTAGCCTTTACTCTAACACAGTCCGCGTGCAGCTCTCTCCCGCGCACAAAGCCTCAAATAGACGCCCAAAAAGACTAGAGATATTAATTATAGATAAAACAGAAACTCAAACATGACGTCGTTGAAAGAGAATATCTTACTTCGCAACACGAACGAATGGCCGAGACTCCGTACTGGTATTCTTTTTTTTTTTTTTTACATCTGTGCAAGGTTCCTTCACTCATATCCCTTGTCCCTCTTGGTATTGGTGTTCACCCTTAGTAACTGAAACATTTATAAATAACGAACAAGTACTAAAAAATCCAGAAGGGATTTTTTACACACGCGAAAGAATAATGATACTCAGAATTACAGGTTTTTCATAAATATATGTCGAGAGTTTATGTGATGGTGAAGGACCATAAGCATTTTACATATTCAAGATAGTTCTTCAGTCATTTCCAGTAGCAAAATATTCAAAACAGAGAACGAAAGGAGATTCCACGAATACAAAAAGAAAAAAAGGTGGTTATTTCCTAAACATTAACAAATAGACAACATCCAAACTTCAGAAACTTCATCACCAAACATTCATCCCACTAGAGCAAAACGCAATACAAACATAAAGAGGCAAAAGACGAATATACAAAGGCAATAGGCAAACGCATTCGATGCTAGAAGTTCCTTTTATTTAGTATGCCTGAGCTCCGTGGAAATTCCACTTCATGATAATGTTCTAAAGAAACAAAATACCTAATATATCTTTTTCTTGTTAACTGTCAGGTGGCTGTTTGAGTATTATCATAAGACCATTACACCCACCATATTTCACTGCTTATCTGGCATTTCACTGTTTGTTTTGCGGCTGAGTTCTTGTCTTTGATGATTTTCTTCTCGTGATCAGATGGATTTTCTTATGTAATATATATATTTTTTTTCCTTTTTCATTTTCATTTTCATTACAGCATAATTATTAAATAACTGGCCCTACCTATTTTATGAATTTCCACATGGCATGCAAAAGAACGTGCATACACATATATATTCACTATATATTTATCTATATCTATATATATATATATAATATACACACACACACTCATATATATATATATATGTGTATATATATATATATATATATATATATATATATATATATATATATATATATATATATATATATATATATATATATATATATATATATATATATATAATTGTCTATGATCGGTGTTTTTGTACGCTTTTAGTTTTCTGTAAAAGAAAATTATTGTGCCGGCTTTGTTTGTCCGCCCGCACTATTTTCTGTCCGCACTTTTGTCCGCCCTCAAATCTTAAAAACTACTGAGGCTAGAGGGCTGCAAATTGATATGTTGATCATCCACCCTCCAATCATCAAACATACCAAATTGCAGCCGTCTAACCCCAGTAGTTTCGATTTTAATTAAGGTTAAAGTTATCCATAATCGTGCTTCTGGCAAGGATATAGGATAGGCCACCACCGGGCCGTGGTTAAAGCTTCATGGGCCGCGACTTGTACAGCATTATACCGAGACCACCGAAAGATAGATCTATTTTCGGTGACCTTAATTATACGCTGTAGCGGCTGTACAGAAAACTCGATTGCACCGAAGAATATGCGGCGCATTTGCTACTTGTTAAAATTAAGTCCATAATTCCATATACCCCGCACATAGAAGCACAGAATAAAATTGTTTATACTGTTTTTCTCCTTTATACTCTACGAATAAAAACAGAAACAATATAACAAACCCCTTCCTTGCGCTTTCGTGAGTTTATTTTCACCGTGGAATAGGTTACGAGTTAATCATAGCTCATCAGTATTACGTGTGGCTATTCATTCATATCTTCATAGCACACATCCTATTCTTTTCTTCTCGCCAGATGAGTGAAATCACAAGTATAAGGGGACAAAACACGTTGTGTTGGCTGATGGGAAGCTATTTATTTGGTTATGAAAGTAGAATTGAGTTCTCTTCCAATTTATCTTTCAGCTGGTGAAGTTATGCAGGAAGCCATCATAAAATTATAAGACATTACAAGATGACAGAGATTATATATGCATATACATATATATAATATATATATATATATATATATATATATATATATATATATATACAGAATATTATATATATATATATATATATATATATATATATATATATATATATATATATATATATTTATATATATATACATATATATATAATCACTTAAATATGTTACTGAAGAAAGAGTTTAACATTTACCGCAATATGCCAACGACACCGGAAATGTTGATCGTCAGCCAATCAGAGCTGCCCAGTAATGAATAAATGCCCACGGGGTGAGGTCATACACGAATCTTTACTGAGCTTCATTCACTACCTGTTCAAACGAAGATCGAAAGTTAATGTGTTTTGACGTATATTTTTATGAATAATAAAAAAAAATCAAGATTTGTAAAAGTACTCATGGTAAAAGCAAAGTAAAATAAAACATAGGTTACTGGATCTAAGATACAAAATATATATGTTGGTAAAAGGACCTTTGTATATACAGCTTTGAGACTACTCAAAGGATGTGAAAACTAAGGCATTTAGAGTTAAAAAAAGGACTTCTCTATTCATAAACTGTAATGCCACGAGGAACAAAGATATATTCAATATCCTAAACTAATTACCAAACAAATAATCTTAGCCAGATGAACCAACTGAGGGCGGAAGGAAGAAGAAGAAGCAGAAGAAAAAGAAGAGAGAAAATGAGTCTGGACTCCTGGATTGGCGGGGGACGTCAGGAACCTGTCCTGTCTCGGAACCCCAAACCGAGAGGTAGTCCTTATTCGGGGATTCCTAAGAGGGCTTTTTGACCCACCACATGGGGTCTTCCTCCTAGGCCTTCTGAGCCGAAAACGACTCTCGGGACACCAAATGTTACAGAGTCTGAAATCGGCTCCATAACAAGTGAAAGGCCCAAGGCTCTTTACTTCGGACAATCCAGGAGTCAGTGAGAGCAAAGTCTTCTGGATTCCTGGAAAAAAATGATTTTGTATCTTGAAAGACTCTTATTTTATGTAATACCTATGACAATTCCAAGAATTTTGTAACTGTTAATGTTTGTTACGTTTACTATACAAGTGTTCTATCGGGCCAGTCACTATTATAACTTGAAAAGTGTTTTAAAGGGTTTATAAGGAACAAATCTATCCATATGGGCAATCACAGTCATTCACGGATCCTCGAAGCCTCTGTGACGTCATCATGTTGACAGACTTGCAATGACTTCCTTAACACAGTTGGTTGAATGAGCCATTAAATATTCAATATTAAAAATCAATTAGCAGTGTATTAAAGGAATATTAAGTTTTATTTAAAGCATAAATAAAATTTCTTTCTAATACAAGTAGTGAAAATATCACTGGTAAACAGAGTCTCATAAATTAACATAATCTTCTCTTATCCGAGTTGTTAAAAGATATCATTCAAGTAAGTACTCACACCAGCGCCGTGTTTCTTCAGAATATTTTTAATCATCATAATTTATATTATAATGGTTAATTATATTACAAACCTACAAAAGGGACTCTTTAAACATGCGCTTAAACCAGGCGCCAGAGAGCAATAGGCTCTCTGACGCCGCCTAGGGTCTTTGACCTTGGTCGTTTGACGCTAGGTAATCTCATCAATCAATAAACATAAGTAATAAATCTCATTCAAGGGATTCTCATCTGGTAGGCTCCCATTGGTGAGTGGGCTAAATGTAGCCTTTGGTTCAACCACGAAATCTTCTCTCTCTGATCTCTTTCTCTCGACAATGGCTTGATGGAGCCAACATTTATTGAGATATTAACTGAAGCTCTTGATTCATTATTCATCCTCGAATATAAATTTTTTTGTAATTGGGTCGTTCCTTGATTTAAAAAGAGAAGCTTCGATATCTGCCTCTTTTCATTCTGAATAGAACGAATGTTTCAATTGACGTTCGGTGTTTTTGGCCAAATATGAATCATTTAAATCTCAAGCAAATCTTACGTTTTTAGTAGATGCTTCAGGACAAAAAATCAGGTTTCCTTATTTAAATATCTTGTTTGTTCTAGTTTTCCTGGCATTGCTGTTTTAGTATGTACGTATTTATTGCCTTTTTATTTGCCTTATTTAATGATCTTATTTGTCTTAGTTTTTCTATCATTTTTGTTTTAGTCTGTACTTACTTATTTTTTTTTTATTTGTCTATTTTTATTCCTTCGGTTATATTCATCGCTGTAACTCTTCTTTTTAGGAATTTTCTTACGAATGAATGATCTGTTATTATTATTATTATTATTATTATTATTATTATTATTATTATTATTATTATTATTATTATTATTATTATTATTATTATAATGACCTCTAGTTGCTTACATGGCAGAGCTGCCAAACACATGGACCAATCTCAATGACTGACCTCTGCCCTGGGGTCAGAGGTCAAGGTCCGATTTTTAAGTAATTTCAACATTGCAGAAACAGTTCTGTTCTGTTCACTTTGCAGATGGTGTGGACCACTGGATACTGACTTGCCAACAGGAACCATCTTATTATTACTTTAGTAGCATAATAAAGTAATTTTTATATGCATGCAGTAAAACTGAACATAAAACACAAATTGGATGATAATAAATCTCGTGATTTGAACAGTTTGTGACATAGACCTATGTGTAGCCTTGTTATACTAATGAGATGAATCATAATTATTGAAAGCTCATTGTTCGGTTGTGTCTGATCTGAGGAAGCTGCTTGATACCAGTTTGTCTTTCTGTGTTTATATTGGTATATTATAGATACAAATTGGCATGTTTATGATTTATACAAAAGGGGGTTTATATATATATATATATATATATATATATATATATATATATATATATATATATATATATATATATATATATACATATATTAATATTGCCAAGACCAGGAAGAACATTCTTTATTGTACAAGCTTTCGAGGTATAAAACCTCATCATCAGGCTGAAAAAACCGACAAGGATGAGAATCAATAAAATTACAATAAAATGAATTGTCATAATAAATCTTCAGCAAAAATACTAACGAAATATATAAAATGAACAAGTAAATACAAACTAAAAGGGTGAGACGTAAAATAACGAAAAATTAAAAACACAAACATAAAAATATGAAAATAAAACTAAGGTGAAATGTAAACAAACTACCACTCACAAAGTAAAATATTTAGCGACCTAATTGAGTACCTACTATGAAATTACACGATAACTAGTTGAATACCAGACGAGTTGTTGTTCAATTCCGGCTTCATCTTTTTAATAGTCAGCGACTCTGAAATTAAAAGGTCCAGTCTTTTTGAACAAAAAGACAGTACCCGAAAATCCAGGTCAGTGAAAGGATGGTCCTGTGCTAAACTGTGTTCTCTAATGGCAGAAAAGGGTGGTTTGGAAAGGGGAAACCTAGTTCTAATAGAAAGACCTCTGTGTTCCAAAATTCTGTGTCTGAGCCAGCGGAAACTGGATCCCACGTATCGCAGACCACACTGCGAAAAAGTGAACAAGTAAACGACACAGGAATTAAGGTCCACAGGCAGAGTAGGCTTCTCTCTCAAAAGTGATCTTATTGTAAAAGGATTACAGAAAACAAACTGGAAACTGATTTGAGGGGAAACAATGCTTAAGTATTTCTTGTAACTTTTTTCGGACCATATAGCTACTATGACCAAGGTAAGGCAATTTAATGTACTTTACATCTTTACTAGCAGTACTCTACACCGGTCTGGGACAAAACTTTTCATTTAAAAAAATTTTCAGAACTTTGTAAAATACAAAAATGGGATATGAGTTTACAGAAAAATAATTTTGATTGGGGAAGCTACATATAGCTCTTTATTTGCTTCAGGGTCTAAGCCTGGTTATTTGTACGGTCTACCGAAGGTACAGTACATAAAATAGGAGACCCTTTAAGACCTATTATTTCCTCAATTGGTACTTTTAGTTATAACCTGTCTAACTTTTTAGTTCCAGTTTAAAACCCTCTAACTTTAAGTGAATTTAACATCTGTAATTCTTCCAAATTTGTTAAAGAATTATGCTCTTTCAATTTTAACCAAGATGTTGTAATGGCTAGTTTCGATGTAACCTCTCTTTTCACCAATATCCCACGAAAAGAAACAACCGACATTATTCTTGATAATATATGTGAAAACCATTTATCAGTGTTTGGACTTCATAAAATAGACTTGCAAAAATTATTACATTTAGCAACTGCTGATGGCATTTTTACTTTTGATGGTAAATTATATAATCAAATAGATGGAGTAGCTATGGGAAGTTCCCTTGGACCTGTATATGCGGATTGCATCATGGGTTATTGTGAAAGGATTTGGATGTCTGAATGCCCTAGTGCTTTCAAACCTTTGTATTACCGTAGGTATGTAGATGATACTTTCCTTGTGTTTAAGGAATTATCACATGTTGATTTGTTTTTTGAATATTTTCATTCTCGTCACCCTAATATTTCTTTTACTTGTGAGGCGGAACAAGATAATAGGTTGTCATTTTTAGATGTACAGGTATACAGAAATAGTGGCAAATTTAAGACCTCTGTTTATAGGAAAAGTACATTTACTGGCTTGGGATTGAATTACCTCAGTTTTTCGCCAAAGTTGTGTAAGATGAACTCAATACGCACTTTGATAAATAGAGCCTACAATGTTTGTTGTGATTTTAATTTATTTCATCAAGATATGGTTTTCCTCCAGAATTATTTTTCTGAAAACTCATATCCCATTTTTGTATTTTACAAAGTTCTGAAAAATTTTTTAAATGAAAAGTTTTGTCCCAGACCGGTGTAGAGTACTGCTAGCAAAGATGTAAAGTACATTAAATTGCCTTACCTTGGTCATAGTAGCTATATGGTCAGAAAAAAGTTACTAGAAATACTTAAGCACTGTTTCCCTCAAATCAGTTTCCGGTTTGTTTTCTGTAATCCTTTTACAATAAGATCACTTTTGAGAGAGAAGCCTACTCTGCCTGTGAACCTTAATTCATGTGTCATTTACTTGTTCACTTGTTCACAGTGTGGTCTGCGATACGTGGGATCCAGTTTCCGCTGGCTCAGACACAGAATTTTGGAACACAGAGGTCTTTCTATTAGAACTAGGTTTCCCCTTTCCAAACCACCCTTTTCTGCCATTAGAGAACACAGTTTAGCACAGGACCATCCTTTCACTGACCTGGATTTTCGGGTACTGTCTTTTTGTTCAAATAGACTGGACCTTTTAATTTCAGAGTCGCTGACAATTAAAAAGATGAAGCCGGAATTGAACAACAACTCGTCTGGTATTCAACTATTTATCGTGTAATTTCATAGTAGGTACTCAATTAGGTCGTTAAATATTTTACTTTGTGAGTGGTAGTTTGTTGGCATTTCACCTTAGTTTTATTTTCATATTTTTATGTTTGTGTTTTTATTTTTCGTTATTTTACGTCTCACCCTTTTAGTTTGTATTTACTTGTTCCTTTTATATATTTCGTTAGTATTTTTGCTGAAGATTTATTATGACAATTCATTTTATTGTAATTTTAATGATTCTCATCCTTGTCGGTTTTTTCAGCCTGATGATGAGGTTTTATACCTCGAAAGCTTGTACAATAAAGAATGTTCTTCCTGGTCTTGACAATATTATTTATCATTAAGATATATATATATATATATATATATATATATATATATATATATATATATATATATACATACATATATATATATATATATATATATATATATATATATATATATATATATATATATATATATATGTACATATATATATATATATATACACATATATATATATAATCACTTAAATATGTTACTGAGGAAAGAGTTTAACATTTACCGCAATATGCCAACGACACCGGAAATGTTGATCGTCAGCCATTCAGAGCTGCCCAGTAATGAATAAATGCCCACGGGGTGAGGTCATAGACGAATCTTTACTGAGCTTCATTCACTACCTGTTCAAACGAAGATCGAAAGTTAATGTGTTTTGACGTATATTTTTATGAATAATAAAAAAAATCAAGATTTGTAAAAGCACTCATGGTAAAAGCAAAGTAAAATAAAACATAGGTTACAGGGTCTAAGATACAAAATATATATGTTGGTAAAAGGACCTTTGTACTCGTATATACAGCTTCGAGACTACTCAAATGATGTGAAAACTAAGGCATTTAAAGCTAAAAAAAAAGGACTTCTCTATTCAAAAACTGTAATGCCACGAGGAACAAAGATATATTCAATATACTAAACTAATTACCAAACAAATAATCTTAACCAGATGAAATAACTGAGGGCTGAAGGAAGAAGAAGAAGCAGAATAAAAAGAAGAGAGAAAATGAGTCTGGACTCCTGGATTGGCGGGGGACGTCAGGAACCTGTCCTGTCTCGGAACCCCAAACCGAGAGGTAGTCCTTATTCGGGGATTCCTAAGAGGGCTTTTTTGACCCACCACATGGGGTCTTCCTCTTAGGCCTTCTGAGCCGAAAACGACTCTCGGGACACCAAATGTTACAGAGTCTGAAATCGGCTCCATAACAAGTGAAAGCCCCAAGGCTCTTTACTTCGGACAATCCAGGAGTCAGTGAGAGCAAAGTCTTCTGGATTCCTGGAAAAAAATGATTTTGTATCTTGAAAGACTCTTATTTTATGTAATACCTATGACAATTCCAAGAATTCTGTAACTGTTAATGTTTGTTACGTTTACTATACAAGTGTTCTATCGGGCCAGTCACTATTATAACTTGAAAAGTGTTTTAAAGGGTTTATAAGGAACAAATCTATCCATATGGGCAATCACAGTCTTTCACGGATCCTCGAAGCCTCTGTGACGTCATCATGTTGACAGACTTGCAATGACTTCCTTAACACAGTTGGTTGAATGAGCCATTAAATAGTCAATATTTAAAAATAAATTAGCAGTGTATTAAAGGAATATTAAGTTTTATTTAAAGCATAAATAAAATTTCTTTCTAATACAAGTAGTGAAAATATCACTGGTAAACAGAGTCTCATAAATTAACATAATCTTTTCTTATCCGAGTTGTTAAAAAATATCATTCAAGTAAGTACTCACACCAGCGCCGTGTTTCTTCAGAATATTTTTAATCATCATAATTTATATTATAATGGTTAATTATATTACAAACCTACAAAAGGGACTCTTTAAACATGCGCTTAAACCAGGCGCCAGAGAGCAATAGGCTCTCTGACGCCGCCTAGGGTCTTTGACCTTGGTCGTTTGACGCTAGGTAATCTCATCAATCAATAAACATAAGTAATAAATCTCATTCAAGGGATTCTCATCTGGTAGGCTCCCATTGGTGAGTGGGCTAAATGTAGCCTTTGGTTCAACCACGAAATCTTCTCTCTCTGATCTCTTTCTCTCGACAATGGCTTGATGGAGCCAACATTTATTGAGATATTAACTGAAGCTCTTGATTCATTATTCATCCTCGAATATAAATTTTTTTGTAATTGGGTCGTTCCTTGATTTAAAAAGAGAAGCTTCGATATCTGCCTCTTTTCATTCTGAATAGAACGAATGTTTCAATTGACGTGCGGTGTTTTTGGCCAAATATGAATCATTTAAATCTCAAGCAAATCTTACGTTTTTAGTAGATGCTTCAGGACAAAAAATCAGGTTTCCTTATTTAAATATCTTGTTTGTTCTGGTTTTTTATTTGTCTATTTTTATTCCTTCGGTTATATTCATCGCTGTAACTCTTCTTTTTAAGAATTTTCTTACGAATATTATTATTGAATATTATTGCTGCTTCAGCTGCATTTATTTTGTAGAAGACTTTTTCTATTTTCCTTATTGCGGACTTCTCTTCAGTGGAGGTGCGTGCTAACAGCTCGCCTATATTTGTCATTTCATGGGGGAAAAGTCAAAATCTGGATTCTGCTTCTTTATATATTCTATACAGTTAGTTATATACAATTGTTGCCGCGACGCGTTTCGACAGACTCTTCTGTCATTCTCCAGCGGGAGCTAGTAGAGGACTGGCAGATTGCATAGGTCCTTCTGAATTTATACACGGGCTTCAGCGGGGGCTCATGGATGGCGAATTCTGATTGGTTGCAGTCAGCGAACTTCAAGCCAAATTTCTGCGGCGAAGCTCGATCCTGACAGATCTTCGCAACCTGGGAATGTCATTCATTCCAGCGTTCCCATTGGCCTGCCGTTGCGTGATGTCATGCCGGCTGACATCATCGGTAGTTTGGCTGCTATTGGGCTGCGGATGAATGCTGTCATTATCTACTCTTTCTGTCGTAGTCGGGGGATTGTCTCGAAGGGCGCCTCGCTCACCAGGGGCATCTCCATTTTCAGGGTTGTCGTTTTCAGGTATTCGTTGGATTTGGTGGGTGTTCTGCATTATTCTTCTTAAATTCGTGGGTAGGAGCCAGGTTGTCGTTTTCAGGTATTCGTTGGATTTGGTGGGTGTTCTGCATTATTCTTCTTAAATTCGTGGGTAGGAGGCATCGCTCCTACCCACGAATTTAAGAAGAATAATGCAGAACACCCACCAAATCCAACGAATACCTGAAAACGACAACCCTGAAAATGGAGATGCCCCTGTAACCTATGTTTTATTTTACTTTGCTTTTACCAAGAGTGCTTTTACAAATCTTGATTTTTTTTATTATTCATAAAAATATACGTCAAAACACATTAACTTTCGATCTTCGTTTGAACAGGCAGTGAATGAAGCTCAGTAAAGATTCGTCTATGACCTCACCCCGTGGGCATTTATTCATTACTGGGCAGCTCTGAATGGCTGACGATCAACATTTCCGGTGTCGTTGGCATATTGCGGTAAATGTTAAACTCTTTCTTCAGTAACATATTTAAGTGATTATATATATATATATATATATATATATATATATATATATATATATATATATATATATATATATATATATATATATATATATATATATCTTAATGATAAATAATATTGCCAAGACCAGGAAGAACATTCTTTATTGTACAAGCTTTCGAGGTATAAAACCTCATCATCAGGCTGAAAAAACCGACAAGGATGAGAATCAATAAAATTACAATAAAATGAATTGTCATAATAAATCTTCAGCAAAAATACTAACGAAATATATAAAATGAACAAGTAAATACAAACTAAAAGGGTGAGACGTAAAATAACGAAAAATTAAAAACACAAACATAAAAATATGAAAATAAAACTAAGGTGAAATGTAAACAAACTACCACTCACAAAGTAAAATATTTAACGACCTAATTGAGTACCTACTATGAAATTACACGATAACTAGTTGAATACCAGACGAGTTGTTGTTCAATTCCGGCTTCATATTTTTAATAGTCAGCGACTCTGAAATTAAAAGGTCCAGTCTTTTTGAACAAAAAGACAGTACCCGAAAATCCAGGTCAGTGAAAGGATGGTCCTGTGCTAAACTGTGTTCTCTAATGGCGGAAAAGGGTGGTTTGGAAAGGGGAAACCTAGTTCTAATAGAAAGACCTCTGTTCCAAAATTCTGTGTCTGAGCCAGCGGGAACTGGATCCCACGTATCGCAGACCACACTGCGAAAAAGTGAACAAGTAAACGGCACAGGAATTAAGGTCCACAGGCAGAGTAGGCATTCCCTCTCAAAAGTGATCTTATTGTAAAAGGATTACAGAAAACAAACCGGAAACTGATTTGAGGGAAACAATGCTTAAGTATTTCTTGTAACATTTTTCCGACCATATAGCTACTATGACCAAGGTAAGGCAATTTAATGTACTTTACATCTTTGCTAGCAGTACTGTACACCGGTCTGCGACAAAACTTTTCATTTAAAAAATTTTTCAGAACTTTGTAAAATACGTCTCACCCTTTGTATTTACTTGTTCCTTTTATATATTTCGTTAGTATTTTTGCTGAAGATTTATTATGACAATTCATTTTATTGTAATTTTATTGATTCTCATCCTTGTCGGTTTTTTCAGCTTGATGATGAGGTTTTATACCTCGAAAGCTTGTACAATAAAGAATGTTCTTCCTGGTCTTGGCAATATTATTTATCATTAAGCTATATATATATATATATATATATATATATATATATATATATATATATATATATATAGTATATATATATATATATATATATATATATATATATATATATATATATATATAATATAAAAGCATCAAGCTACAAATGTCGTTTAATATCCAATTCACTCTACTATACTTATATATTTACCGAGGGGGAATTATAGTTGCTAAAAAGTCCGACGAGCTTCTTATCAACTATAATTCCCCTTCCGTAAACATATACGTATAGATATACATATATTAAGTCCGAGGTAGAGCGAATTGGGTATTAAACGACATTTGTAGATTAATGCTTGTATATAAATCACGGTGATAAAAATTCATTTTTATATATATAAACAGATATATATATATATATATATATATATATATATATATATATATATATATATATATATGTATATATATATTATATATATATTTATGTGTATATATATATATATATATATATATATATATATATATATATATATATCTGTTTATATATATAAATGAATTTTTATCACCGTGATTTATATACAAGCATTAAGCTAGAAATGTCGTTTAATACCCAATTCGCTCTACCTCGGACTTAATATATGTATATATATACGGACGTTTGTAGCTTTCTGATTGTATATGAATCACGGTGATGTGATAAATAGTCATATACGTATGTGTTTACGGAAGGGGAATTATAGTTGATAAGAAGCTCGTCGGACTTTTTAGCAACTATAATTCCCCCTCGGTAAATATATAAGTATATAGTAGAGTGAATTGGATATTAAACGACATTTGTTTCTTGATGCTTATATATACGAGTATATATATATATATATATATATATATATATATATATATATATATATATATATATATATATATATATATATATATATATATATATATATATATAGCAGCAGAACCTGTGGAATGGGAAAGTGCATTTACTATACTGAAAGATGGATGGATTAATGGAGAGAGGATCCCAGTAACTTTATTTTCGCACAAATTTGTCTTCTTTTAATTGATAAAAACAATTAATCCTATTTCTATTTTGAATGAAAGGCAAATTTTTTCTTCCACTTTCGAGAAAAGACAGTTAAATAAACATTCAACAAATCCGGAGAATCTGAAAGTTTTGCAGTATATGAATGCATTCTGTTGCAGAAACCCGAGGACCGGGTAAGGTCAGTGGAAGATGACAAGACAGTATTCTGAAGGCGTGATATCTCTCCATCATAAGACTCTCTAGAGGTCCTTAGGCACGAATTCCCGATTTTGCTAAGTTCTTGAGCCGGCTGCGAAAGGCGGCTTTTGTGAGTAGAGCAGTTCTGGTATTTCTTCGAGGTTAGGATGGATTTCCATATATATTTTTATTTTCCTCATCTTTCACTATTGATGTAATACTTCCATAAATTTCATTTAATCATCTGAACTGCAAATAGAAATAGCTGTAAAACCAGATATAAATAAGGTTAGAAGCAGAAGATTAAATTATAATAGGATACAGTTTAGAATTCAAAGGTATAACAAAAACTGTATCAACAGAATTATCAAATGAAGATCCAAGTGAAAGATCTACAACTGATAAATAAATAAAATGAATAAATATGAAAGTCAACGTTTATTTCAATAAAAGGTTATATGACAACACTTATAAGACACGTCACCACTGGCAAAAACTTCAGTAATAACAATACAACAACAAAAACAACAACAACAAAAGTAGGATCTCTAAAGACAGAGTCCGAAATCGTTACCGAACTCAAAGGACCCTGACAAGCATGAGCCTCTTCCCTGGGTGTAGGGGAGGGCGGGTGGAGATGGGCCTTTCGCATAGGGGGAGTGGTGTATTTGGGCCAGGGGTACCTTTGGTGCTTCGGCCTTCTATTTGGGAAGAATTATGTACACGTAGGACCCGGTGTAACATCCAATTAGCCAAAAAGCTGAAGGGAGAATTGCGGTATAAAATGTTCTTGATAAAACACCGCGAGTCCGGCGGGCGGAAATTAATCTCAATTGGCTGTTGCTGCCGCCGGAGTATTTGCTAAGCGCCGAGGCAATATGAAGAGTACAGATATTTCCTCAATGCTATCAATTATTTGTTCCCACGCGCTGGGTAAGATTCCTCCAACGACCGGTTAAGATAACGTATTCGGTTTCAAAGTCAATAATACTTGTGAATGAATTGCCAGGTCTTCCGAAGAACCTGGCAGATTCTGTCAAATAGTGGCGTTTTTATTTCTAATCTATTTGCTCCATCTTTTAGACGATGTTTCCTCTCTTCAGTTTAGAAGTATCCAGTTACAAAGAAATTAATCAAATATGGCAGTGCAAAAGATAAATCGGCCTTTCAATGGTCGTCTATCGATTTTACTACTGACGCTTATGTACGAAATAAAAGTGAACGGAGAATCGATCACTGCTGTGACTTACGGGCTTTTCTGTTGAACGTAATTTATCCAGCGAATATGCAACAGCAGGTAGATTACTAGGAAATTGACCCATTGCCATGTAATTGTGCTTCCAGGAAGTGAAGAATGAGAGAATTTAATGATGTTTATCATAAAAAGCTTTAATAATGCCTCGTTGCAAGAATATATGCTGATCTGAATACATACATAAAAACAACAGGGAAAGTCATCTTGAACATTACTTAACAATACTTTTATATGAATGGCTCCAGTATCATCAAACTGAACGATAACATTTGACTCTAGAAGGAATTCCAAAGAATTCTGTTCACTCTCGTAGCATCTACTCGAGTCTCTCTCCACGTTGCAGTTAAACAAACCTTGTGTAAAGACGCCTTTCTTATTCAGTCAGCAAATTCGCGGGACCACGTAAGCTCCTCTCATGGACGCGAGAAGCAGCATCTTTGAAAAATATACGACCATATAAGGAACTTCATTTCGTTCTTTCCGTATGCTGGGCCTTGTTCAGCCTGTTGACACAGCTGCGTTCATAACACTTGTTTTGCCCTCGTTCAAGGCATTTTTCAAAGCGCTTTGCAAATTTGGTAACACTTGTTGTAATCAGGATGCTTGTGTACACTAGGCGTGCTTTCATTTTCTTGCATTTTCAAGTATCATTGTGTAACTGTAGTGTTTTTATATATATAAAAAAATATATATTTTCTTTGTCTGTGAGAAATGTCGAGTGTGACATCCGCCTTAATATTATGGAAAGAATGTTGGGGCTCAATATCTTGTGTAAAAATAGTCGAGTCTGAACAATTGTAGAAATCGGTAAGATTAGTTAAAAAGGATTATTGTTGTTTACAGCCGCCCATTGATAATAGTAACAACAAAGATGATTAATATTATAATTATTATCTTATTGCATAAGATGCTGATTTTTGGATTATCTAAATCAACAACTCTCAAATCCAAAGCGCGCTTCATTAGCCTACTGAAAAGTCTCGTCAGCCAAACGTCAACCTTTCTCACATAAGGGCATCGCTAACACATCCCAGGTTCCTTTTCCTTCTTGTAAATTAAACTACCTTCTCTCCAATTTACCCTCACCTTAACTCCAAGTGAATATGTCCTAATGGCTATTGTAATCTAATCTATTTTTTTAAACGTCACAAACGTTTAAACCGCATGTTCGTCGCATCTAAAAATATTTTCATAATAAATACGGTTTTTTTTTACTACAGTATATGATAGCTTAGCCTTCCACTTACGAATTGACTCAATAACTACATTATACATTCTAACTTTTTATACATCTCTTGCATGAGAACTTCTGTTTTCATTGCCTCTCCACTGCAGTGTATTTCTGCCATAATGAGCCATTTTGTCTTACATATGTAAGCTGTTCTCTTGTCCATTGAGTCTGCATGTAAGCCCTCGTCTGTTCCTCTTAATCCTCTTATCGATCTGTCCTTTGAAATGATCAGTTGACCCTTCAATATATCTACATTGAACATTTAAATATTTATTTCTATCATCATTTTACTTATGAGAAATAGTTTTAAAATCATCGTGCAAAGGGAACTGAGAAGTAAAACAGAAATTTCAAGAAGGTAATATTTACTTGGTAAATTTGTTTCTGATTCCAGGAAGGTTTTTTAATCTTTATAAGCAAAGTGAAGACGGTCAGGGCCTAAGTTGAGCCAAGAGAAATAAATGGAAAAATTTGATTTCGTAGTTACCACAGTGCCTTTAGCAGTGAACTGCATAAAACCTCTTCGTTATCAGCTGAGCTGGGGACTAAATTCGTCGGAAAATTCCGTTCATTTTTATCTTTAATCGACATCCTATCAACATCCTTCTGCAGCGAGGGACAGCCAGTTTTTTGCTTTCTTTTTAGTATCCTTTTATCAATATCCTTAACTCTGAACCATTTTTCCTCCGTGTGCCGAATCCCAATGCATGTTCCATCACCGCCCATAATTCTCTTTCTCTGGAATTCTTCAGAATATAATCTAGAAGAACAGAATTCGGTTGATAAGAGAATTCATATGTCCGTGTTGCAGACCGTGTTGACAAGGCGACGACCCTTTTTTTTACCTCGCTGCAATAAAAGAACCAAAAGGAGAGCAACTGAAGGTTGTGTCTGCATTGGTGAGTCTGCAATAGTCGCGAGGATGAGTCAGAAAAGATTTAATGGTGCTCTGATTTTTTTTTCTTCTATTTTCGAAGAACGTAAATTTACAGAATTTTTGAAATTAAAACTTTCCAGAGTGAAGACATCCACCGAAATAGCAGGAGGACACAGGGTCGATTCTAAGTCGAGGAGGGTGTGATATGGGAATGCTTAGTAAAACACATTGTGTCTGTGTTGATCTGTGCAGTGAATAACGTACTTGATAAGTTTTTTTATTGCTGTGGGTTGCACCCGGCAAGCAATAGCTTCACACTTTTCAATGTGTGTGTGTCTGTGCGTGTGTGTATGTGTGTGTGTGTGTGTAGGCATGAAAGACAACCAAGTGTTACTATTGCAAATAAAAAAAAAAGACTGAAAAGGAGCGTAATATTAGCACTTTACATGTTAATATAAGTGAATGTGGTACAGAGGAGAATTGTAATTTTAGCTGACTAGCAGATCTGTTCATTGATAGAAAGTTTCACAATACAGAATGTAGTAAGACCCAGGAAAAAGAAAGCTGGGTACTCAGAATGAGGAAGGGATGGGATATTTGTGTCTGAAGTGTTTGAGAGACTGCAGTAATGGTATGAATGTGTTTTAAACTTTTTTTTTGCGGCAGGAGGAAAATTGGTTATAGTTAATGTACAGTATATGGTCCTTGAATGAAATATTGAAACTGAAAGTTCAATTCTCAGAATTAGACACGAATTGTGTTTTAAGATACGAGAACGAGAAGTGGTGTTACTCTGAGAGTTAAAACAACAGACGAACAGATATGGGGTGTCTTGGTATGACTGAGAACGTAGTCTTGTGGTTTGATTTGATTTATGAGATTTAGGCTGTAAAAACCAATCACTGGGGTAACTTCAGCCAGCCAGCGCCCAAGACAGTGAAAGAGGGAGCTTGAGTGGTTGGACAGCAAAATAAAAGAGATCCAGAAAATGCAGGAAATGAATTACAAAGATCTGAAGATGGGACTGGAAGAAAACGTTGCACAAAAAAGTGGAGTTAGATGTGTTGGATAGCAAGATCGAAGAAAGGAAGCGAGTGGAGGTAAAGTAAAAGGGTAAAAAAAGTCGATGCACCTAGGTGCCCAAGGGATGCTGCAGACACCATTCAGTAATCCACATACAGTATACCAAGCGAGTTGCATTGACACCACTACCCACCTACGTGGATGCAGTCTTCTTGAATTTGAGTGTTTTAATGTTTACCTTCTTGGAACCACAAGCTAAACACTTGGGGGAGACACCTCCACAAATATATATATATATATATATATATATATATATATATATATATATATATATATATATATATATATATATATATATATATATATATATATATATATAATATATAATATATATGTATGTGTGTGTATTTGTTTCTGTGTATATATACAAGAAAAATATAAGCATGAGCAAAATAACTTTAGCATCTGAAATCTGAAATTTCTGCACAAAAATCTGTTGAAATTTTTAGCCACCTCCTGTCTTAAAGATGGAATATGACAGACTCAATATATTAACCTTAAGAGGAAAGATAAAAAAAAGAAAAAACGTAATATTTACTGAGAATATTGATCGTCGTATCGGATATCAGGGGCCTAAGTCAAATTCTTACATGCAAGTGCCCCATGCCCCTGGCAGAGATGTTTTTGAGTCATCCCGAGTAAATTCAGGCTCCACGAGTGGTATAGTCTTTCAGGGGGTTATGTACAATGAAGGTGGGCTCTCTCTGAAGTGCTCAAGTCTGTGTTACGATTTTTCTGTGGAGATGCAAAAATGACGTCCATCTTAATTCTCTTTCTTGGAAAGATATCTATTGCTTGCTGGAATCTGTTTTACATTATTTTTAATACAGTGATTTACCTTCTTTAGTGGAAGGATCATTTCGCTGCAAAGCGCAGCAAATTGCAATCTGTCATTTATGAATAAAAATTAAAAGCACTTGTTATAAATGGATTATAGTCCAGATATTCTATTTGGAACGGATGCAATTTGTATTCGATCATAAATATGTGTAGACAATACAAATCGCTATTCTGAAGGCTAAAATTTCCTTTTAGAATACATTCGCAAAATAGTGACTGATGTGATTGTATTATGAAGGCAAAATAAAAGCTTATTT
>JANJGK010000041.1:17932081-17939581 GCA_039081455.1 Macrobrachium rosenbergii
ATATAAAAAAAAAAAAACTTTTTGTCGGGATTATATCACCAGTTGGAAAATATTACTTCTTTTAGTTCATATATATATATATATATATATATATATATATATATATATATATATATATATATATATATATATATATATATACCCCACTATTCATATCATCTCTTTTCTCTTATCTCTTTGTTTCCATTTCCTTAAGATTTTCCGTGTTGTTGTTTTGTGTATTTTCCCAGAAAAAAACAAATCCAAGTACAAATAACCATCGTAGAAAAATCAAATCCCTCGACTTCCTCGTCATTCCCTTAATTATCCATGAATAACACTAATTATCCCCCTTGGAATTCATTTACCATTGTATTCCCTAACATTAGACTCGGCCAGAACCGGTTATGTCACCGCAATTATCCAATATCACAAAGTTAAAATTCCGAATGTTTTGAAGGTTTGTATGTTTCCGCTAAAATTCTTCGGCCTCGGTGAATGTCTAATCGTGATTCAGTTACTACAAAACAATTTTGAGATTTTTTTATACGCGGGTCGCTGGGATGCGTCTCCTTAAGTTGCCCAGGTCCGAAGGAAGGTAGTTTTCTCTTCCACCCAATTAAAAAAAAATATTTTATTAATAGAACGTATGATTATTAATATATATATATATATATATATATATATATATGTATATATATATATATATATATATATATATATATTAATAAACATACGTTATGTTAATAAAATTTTTTTTTTAATTGGGAGGAAGAAAAAACTACCTTCAGACCTGGGCACCTTATATATATGAAGAGAGAGAGAGAGAGAGAGAGAGAGAGAGAGAGCGCGCGAGCAAATAAACTGTCGCTCACCTTATTTGATTTCTAAAGGTGGTATGTGGAAATAGGTATTTTTCTTTCCATAGATTTTTATATTGTTTAGACTTGCCGAAAAATATCTAAAATTCTCCATTAAGGTTTTAATAACTGTTGATGTGTTATGAGAGCTTATATCGCATACAATGTTCGTTCCTCGAAATGAAAATGAAAGAGTATATGCGAAGTCTTTTAATACTCGAAATAAACTGGATACGGTGATGAAATTTATTGTTTTTCGCCTAGCGTCCTTTTGATCAATATCATATGGTGAAAATAATTAACTATTGTGAAAGAAGCCGATGAAAGTTTCGCGAGATATTTCATAATGCATATAAGCTGCTGCATTTTTTTTTATTTTATAAATCAGAGAAATTGATCCCAAACTAAAATTACCTATAATAATATGTATTGCTAATGTCGGGGCAAAAATTAAACATGACTAGTCATCCATAACCTATTGTTAAAGTAATTACGATCGAATGAAAAAAAAATCCATTATAGCTTAATTCACTTTATTTATGAAGGTCGAGCATATTACGTTTTACTCCAAGATCAACACCACGACGCCACAGAATAATCATTTATAACGTTTAATTTATATTTAGTCTAGGAGGAACTCTAGCAAAAGTGTGGTGAATTTAAATGTACCCAAATTAAATTATGAAGTGAATCTATGATGGAACCGCACCATTGGAAAGTTACTTTCAAGAGCTCGTTAGGTTCAGGGAATTTTAAGAGATTCTTGAATTTGTTTTTAAGTATTTTTTTTTCTTTGCTTAATCGATGGCTATGGAGGTTTAATCCCAGCTGGAACTCTGTAAAGCTGAACTGTTTCGAAATACATCAACCGATGTACATTATAAAGTCTGTTAGAACTCATATCATTGTTAGCTGTATTCTTCTCAAAAATGTAACACTGAGTAAATTTTTCGGTTTAGAAGATATAGCGTCGATGTAAGAACTTAGTAAGACCATGAAGAACTAATGAGAGTTTAAAAGCACCACTTAATTCATCGCTGCAGTACCAGTTCCAAAGATATTTTTCATACATGAGCTTATGTTCAGCATTGCTCTATGTTTAATTTTTAACATAAACAAGAAAGAACGTTTCGAATATTTGATTGTTTCCTGTAGGCATGTCGGATACTTAACTCCAAGTATTTCTATTTAGGGTACTTATAAATGAGACAAACGCCCGCCTTTGTTGATATATATATATATATATATATATATATATATATATATATATATATATATATATATATATATATATTTATATATATATATATATATATATATATATATATATATATATATATATATGTGTGTGTGTGTGTGTGTATACAGTATACATATATACATACATCTGAGAACCTCGTATATTCCAGTAAATTATATATATATATATATATATATATATATATATATATATATATATATATATATATATATATATATATATATACACTGTATTATACACTCGTACTTTTATAACATAAACAGTACATCAGGAACAAAATGAGACACCTTCCATATATGAATATCTTTCATTTAGCAAGATGAATCAAAGCTTTTTACACTGCTCGTATTTTAGATTCCCTCATTAAATAACGAGCATAATTAATCATCCCTAATTACCTCTTTTTTTACTTATCTTGAGGATGATTTATCAAAAGGGCATCAAAACTATTCCCCCTAGCCTTCTTCACCCCTTCCCCCTTCCCTCCTCCCCCCCCCTCTCTGAAACCTCCCCCTCCCACCACTCACCCCACCCATGAGGTCACGCAGCTGTAATCTCTTAGTGGAAGCCGGCGTGAACATGCCATTAGACACGGGTATCATCGTTTGGGAGTTGTTGTGATGGGCATATACACTCTGGGCATTATATACCCACCGGAGATCAACGTCTGTGGCCCATCCGCAGAGGGAGTAATATCTAAAGTGAGTTTATATCTCATGTAAAACTGTTTTTCCTTTTTTATATATATTTTTTTTCCATCCCATGATGGACTTGGGTTTGGTGGTTTGGATTCCTAAGGAGGTTATGTAAAGTTTAAGGTCGTGTTTTAATCCCTTATGGAAACATGCGCTGCGCAAGTTATTGAGGACGGGCGTAGGAAAAAATATTCAGAAAATGTATTTATATACCAAATGAGTTTCGCTTTATAAATAGCGACTCCGAGTAAACCTATGAACGTATTCAAGCTCAAAACCAAATGAGTTTTTTTTTATTCGTTGGCCGTCGTTTTACACTTGTCATTCATAGATAAAATGCATAACACCAACATAAGATTTGATTATCAAAATTCCATATCGTCACCCTCATAAACTAACTGCCTAAGTCATTTTTCATTGATTTTTGGATTTTTGCCTAAATCAAATCTCCAATATGTGGCGCACTTACTGGTATACTTGCCAAAGTAAGTGGAATAAATTTCCCAAAAAGCTTTCTGCCTAAGTCACACAGCGACTTGGGCATTATTATCACTTTGCCTAAGTCACGATTGTGACTTGGGCAAAAAAATAACTTAAGCAGTTAGTTTATGAGGGTGACGATATTCTTAATTTCTGCCCTCGTTATTATAAAGTGTAGTGATTTTCCCACTAACAAACACGAAAATGCTCTTCTGTTCTTTTTTTGGTCTTGTAACTAGCCTTTAGAGTTTGTGTGAACTTGAGTAAGCTTTATATATGTATATATATATATATATATATATATATATATATACATACATGTGTGTGTATATGTATGTACACACACACACACACACATATATATATATATATATATATATATATATATATATATATATAATGTACGCAGCAGCACTACTTGACAATTTCTTAAGACTGATTAAAAAGATCAAAGTTGTGGGGATGTGAAATTCTGAATCTTCATTTAGCAGCTTACATACTGCATTCTCCTTCCGATGATCAATTCATAAATAATTCAAGTGTTTACGCTAACCTCTATAATTAGATTACCGCTACAACCTAATTAATCTAAATCACATAATTTGCTTAAAAGCTCAGAGGAAATATGTCTGCAAAACGATGGCAGAAGACGGACGAGTTCATCATTATTCATTGCTTTGTTATTGGATGATAATTTTATTATCATCATTTAAGTGATTTCATTCATCATTATTCATTGGTTCTTGTGGTGCGTAATTGAATTGGAGGTTTTAACAGATCATAAACAATGTGAATGAAAAAGTCAGTCGTTTATTGTAGAGGGCAAATGTGAGTTTGTAGGTTTGTGATTTATCGGCAGATTGTGTTCAGTGAAGTGAAAATTCTTTTCAAAGTATAATTTTTTGTCCGTTTTAGTTTTCTGTAAAAGAAAAACTATTGTGCCGGTTTTGTCTATCCGTCCGCACTTTATTCTGTCCGCCCTTTTTCTGTCTGCACTTTTTTCTGTCCGCACTTTTTCTGCCCCCCCTCAGATCTTAAAAACTACTGAGGCTAGAGGGCTGCAAACTGGTATTTTGATCATCAAACATACCAAATTGCAACCCTGTAGCTTCAGTAGTTTTTATTTTATTTAAGGTTAAAGTTAGCCATAATCGTGCTTCTGGCAACGATATAGCATAGGCCACCACAGGGCCGTGGTTAGAGTTTAATGGGCCGCGGCTCATACAGCACTATACCGAGACCACCTAGAGATAGATCTGTTTTCGGTGGCCTTGATTATACGCTGTACAGAAAACTCGATTGCGCCGAAGAAACTACGGCGCATTCTTTTCTTGTTTTTATTTGTATAAAATATAAACATTAGCGAAAAATAATGCCTCTGTCTTTAAAAGAATGATTAAAAGACTACGTATTGCTGGCAAAAGATTTCCTTATTAGTAAAGTCCAGGTGAGGAATTTCTCTGCTACTATTTTCTTAAAGGCTTTTGTTAAAGGGCACAGAAATTAGTTCTTGATCATATAAATTCTCTTATACTCATTAAGGAATCTTAACGGATATCGAACAGTAAAATTTGTGCAAGCGTGCGTTGATAATCTGCATAGCAGTCTTTTAATTTTGCTTATACTTTTACCTAGAGTACAATAAATTTTTTCATTGATCACCTTCCTTTCCCTGCGGGCTTTTTTTATATAAAAGACTTATCGTTTTGAGTTTGTTGCTTATATTATGATATTAGTTTACCAAATGCTTTATTTCCATTAGAAGTAATCAACTCTCGAACAATGTAATTTCAAGACAGAAAAGAAGAAAAACACTTGAAATTTTCACGTAAACGTTACACTTTTCAGTGTGATTTTTTTTTCTATTTATCATACTAGTCTTTCAAGAAAATTCTTAAGAAATCATTTTTCTATTGGGTTGTGATAAAGCACGTTGGAAAAATTGGCACAATATAGTTTTCTGTGTATGAATGATTTAAGCGCATTGTAGGGCTTTTCAAAACATCAGGGTGTATACTGCATAGACATTCTCTCTCTCTCTCTCTCTCTCTCTCTCTCTCTCTCTCTCTCTCTCTCTCTCTCTCTAGCCTTAAACACATCTCAAACACAGGCCATGTGCCACACCTATTGTTGTTAGAGACTCTACCCTGATTGCTGATCATGTAGAATGCGAGGAAGAGAATAAAGATGGAGAAGAAAAGACTCTCCTCCATTTTCTGAAAGCAACGCCGTTTCTCACCCATCAACTTTGACCCCAACTGGTCAGGTGTGAAGAGCCTGACCAGCACGCTGAAATGGATACGACTAAGTAAAAATGGATTGCGCTTCAGATAAGGCATTTACATACAGATATATCTTCACCACCACACCTCACCCTCTACCCGCCACCTCTGACCTTGCTTTCCGGTTCCCCGTCCCTGCCTAGGTCCTCCTCAAACTCAAAATCAGATATGGAAATAACTAAAATATGTCTGACGAGAAACCAAGATGGCGAACGACCTCCACGTCGACGCATGCCTGCGAATTCTCGGCGGGATCGATTTTAATACGATATCTATGAATTTTCTCTCCTTTCCACCCATCCCCGGCGCGAAGAAAAACGGACAAGGTCTTCACGCTTAATTTAATTAGATTGAGAAGAAGGATGGCTGGACCCAAGGGAGTTTATCACGAGGTTTGGGTAAGGGAATGATGCTATCAGCGGGTGTTTACCCCTTCGCCAGCAGACAACATCAGCACACCTGCAACACACGTTGGTATAATGAGGAAAACTACATCATCCCCGTCTTTTCTACCAACTCTATTATGTTCATGTTCTTTATTGCCTTCGTGTTCGCATGAACTTCACCCGAAAAAATTTAGCATATACCACCTAACTCTTTTGGATAGAACAATATTTTTTGCATATTTTCTTGCAGTACTTGTGTTTTTGTTTGTTTCTGGTTTGGCGGTTATTAACCCCGGGAAAAGATGGAAAATATAGTCACTGGGTACTTGAAAAACTTTTGCGTCCTTTAACAGTCTCGGTTACGATGAAAATATTCTGTAGGCTGAGGAAAAACTGATAAAAACTTAAAGCTGGTTTAGGAAAACCTGGAGGTGTACCGATCAAATGTGTGTGTTGAGAAATACTACTTAGTAGTGCATGGAATTTAAAAAGTCTTCCTGATTTCTGTTACTGATAACGAAAGGGCATTTTACACTACCCACAGACCAATATTCTGTAGGGTCTTGCTTCTAAATGACAGTCCATCCAAAATATATAGCTAATTAGATTTATTCATGAACGAAGTGGATGCAGAGTTACAGTAGATGGGGTCTTGTCAAGTGAGTTTGCAGTAAATAATGGGATGCTACGAGGGAAGGTTATTTACCTTTGTTGCTCATCCTTTCTCATACGTCTTATATTGAAAAACAGTGGTCGCAGAGTGAAGAGGTTTAGAGTAAAGTAACGATAGAAAGTTGGCAGACTTAGATTATGCAGGTTATTATTATTATTATTATTATTATTATTATTATTATTATTATTATTATTATTATTATTATTATTATTCAGGCGATGAACCCTATCCATATGGAACAAGCCCACAGGGGCCATTGACTTGAAATTCAAGCTTCCATTCATTAGGAAGAAGAGGTAAATGGAAATCAGATGATGCTGTTTAATTAGCAAAATACCACGAAATTTACAAAGCATGCTTGATGCAGCACATCATAGATCTAGAGAGATCTGACTCAAAGTGAATCTAAGAAAAACAGGAGCGAGAATATATGCCAAGGGGTGAAATAGCATCAGATGGAGAAAGGATTTATGAGGTTGAATCTTTCAGATGCTCAGGAACAATATCCAGTACATGTTCTCCTTAGTTGAATTTAGTCACAAATTTTAAAAAAGCAAGGTAAAAATGGCCAGGCTGAATAGGATTCGGAAATCAAGTAGATCGAAAATGCACAAGAAAGTATTCTACAGAAGTCTAGGGTTATTCTATTGACATACGAAGATATAAAAGATTTTGTTCATACACGAATGATCCATTAAGAAGAATGGTGGGAGTCAGATGGCAAGATAGAGTTAGAAATACCATACGGGAAATTACAGAATTCCCGTTTTACAGAGTTAATGAAGAATATTAAACGGAGGTAGATTGACCATATCCTTAGCGATATGGGAGAATAGGATGTGATAGTACAAGCTGAGCTCATTGTGGGAAAGAGTTGGAAGACA
>JANJGK010000041.1:17942081-17963184 GCA_039081455.1 Macrobrachium rosenbergii
ATGGATGCTGACTTGTCTTACCTGTCCTTTATCCCCATTCCTCTCTCTCTCTCTCTCTCTCTCTCTCTCTCTCTCTCTCTCTCTCTCTCTCCATGGGCATCAAGGTGCAAAATATGTTAATTAAACATGACATAATCCCCTTTACTCTTTGATAGGACTAATAGCGAGACGGCCGAAAAAGCTAGTCGGATTGGACACGCGCGCTTCTATATATGGAACGCGGATGACTACCTTGGTTGCTGGAAGGTGTGAGGGAAGGTAGGTCTGATGAACGCCGAGGTGAGAAGGTGAAGGAATGAAGGACGAATGGAGGATCGGGAGGAGGCTGGAATAAATCAGAATTAGGAGAAATGGATGATTTCGTTGAGCTGAGATTGATGGGAATTCGAATTAATGACATTTAGATTCATTTTCGGAAACCTAAAGCAGCTGTACTTAGTCCATACCTTTCCCGGTATCATTTGGTGTCTTGAGAAAAAAAAAAAAAATATGTAGATAACTCTAAGGAGAAACATTTTATGTCTTCACCGTGATTTAGAAACAAAGAACGGGACAGAGGTACAAAAGCTTTGATACTTTAGTAAATTGACACAGAATCATTCAAAATGCCATTTGATGATTTTTACTGATATGCAAAGACACTTCATCATAATAGGTGGCTTACTGGAGCCTGTGATTCCTCATTATGGCTTTAATATCTTATTTCGTTTGTGGATGTAAAAAGTCTAAAATTATTCAATAATAAAGTCCAGGAGGAAATGGAAATTCCTTGAACAGTAACAAAATAATGTTACCTTTATGTTAATGAAACAGTTTTGATTTCAGCAAGAGACTTTTTTGTTTCAAGTGAAAACAAGTAAAAAATGCATTCACTGCATTACAAGAAACGTGCAACACGTGAAGTCGTGGGATAGCTGACTGCAGCAATCTTTCATAACCTGTTACATAACGTGAAACTCCCCACTTTCCTCTTTGTGACATTAATCATTTAACCTGCTTCAACCTAAGAAACAGGTTTGTCGTCATTAGAGAAGAAACAAGCGGAGTCATTCTCTCCTTCCATTGGCCAACCATATGGAACAAAAATCTTTATCTCGGTCTTGGCACTAAAGGAATATGAGAGATAAATTGAAATGAATAATAATGAAAACTTTTAGTGTTAAGAAGGAAACATTTTGAAGTACAAAAAAAGAAAAAGAGATTAAGAGCAACGGAATGTGCTTTGAATTCAGAAGATAATATGAAATGAACAGACCTGGAAACATAAGAAGAGAATAAACTGACCTCACGAACAAGCGCAACCACAGAGGAGTCAATTACCTTTATCATTGCGCTGACCGAACAAGAGTCGTCACCTCATTGGCTCGTCTTATATGTCATAACTCACATAAGATCTCGCATCTCTGAGCCAGTGAGCAGACGGCTGTGTTTAACAAGGCGCAAAAACTCTTCGCTAGAGACAGATAGAGCATATTTCGTCTCAAACTGGGTTGAACGGAGCCAGCTACATTCGTTGAGTTTTATGATTTACTTGACTGCCGTCAGCTAGCATTGCGCTGACTGTGGAAAGTGCAAGGTTTTAACATTAATGTACTTTCACTCTCTCTCTCTCTCTCTCTCTCTCTCTCTCTCGCATGCGTGCGAGCGCTCCGACACACACACACACACACACACACACACACACACACACACTACGCAAGCTGCAACCCACAACAAGCGATTAACACCTCGGTACATACCTCAATGTTTAAATCAACAAAGGTACACTGGTTTTTTTAAGAACCGCTCCCATGTCGTCCTTTCTCTGTCAAATCGCAAATCAAAAGGTTGTAATTTACTTTGTGACCTGAAGGCACAACCATCTGCGCTACAAGACCGCCGAGAGAGAGAGAGAGAGAGAGAGAGTGGGGGGGCGGTGGCGCCACAGCCGTCTGCACTACAAGACCGCACACAGAGAGAGGGGGGCCCATAACCATCTGCGCTACAAGACCGCTGAGAGAGGAGGGTGGGGGGGCCACAACCATCTGAGCTACTAGACCGCTGAGAGAGAGAGGGGGGGGGGGCGGGGGCCACAACCATCTGCGCTACAAGACCGCTGAGAGAGAAGGGGGGAGGGGCACAACCATCAGCGCTAATAGACCACTGAGAGAGAGAGAGAAAGAGAGAGAGAGAGAGAGAGGCGGGTTGGCACAACCACCTGCACTACAACACCGCTGAGAGAGAAGGGGGAGGGGCACAACCATCTGCGCTACAAGACCGCTGAGAGAGAGTGAGAGAGAGAGAAGGGGGGGGGGCCGCCCACAACTATCTGCGCTACAAGACCGCAGGGAGAGAAAGAGAGGGGGTGGGGCCCACAACCATCTGCGCCACAAGACCGCAAAGAGAGAGAGAGAGAGAGCGGGGTACAACCATCTGCGCTACAAGACCTCAAAGAGAGTGAGAGAAAGGAACACAAAATCTGCGCTACAGGCCGTAAAGAATCTGATAGACAGACAGAGAGAGAGAGAGAGGCATAACCATCTGCGCCATAAGACGCAAATAGAGAGAGAGAGAGAGAGAGAGAGAGAGAAGGAGGCTGGAGGACAACTGTCTGCACTTTAAGACCACAGAGAAAGAGAGAGAGAGCGGCACAACCATCTGCACCACACGACGGTAAAGACAGAGAGAGAGGAGGGGGCCAGAGGGAGAGGGAGAGAGAGATAAATTTTGAGAACAGAGGTTTTCATGGCCGTGACCATAGGTGTTGGAATGAATAATCTCTCTCTCTCTCTCTCTCATCTGTAATAACTATGAGCGTAGCCCTATAAAGAAAAGCATCCCTATACCAAACTAAGAGCACTGGCAGAAACAATCAATGAAGCTAAAAGAAAGGAAAACTTCTCCTTCCTTGGAAGCCAGAGACAAGCATACATGAGCCTAAAAACATCGTTGAAGAATTCTGTATTCGGGGACAATCTCCTTCACGGTCCCTGAAAGCTCTTAATGAAGCTATGAAGTTATGATCGTACTTTTCCAATCAAGGGTAACCTTGATTTTCCTAAGCATTCCCGGACATTAACGAGTTTTGCCTTTGTAAAACCCCTTAGCTATAGCAGAATCTGATGTGTTCAAGAAGCTTTCATTCAAGTTCCTGTCCATTGGGGATTACATGTGAACCGGCTTGTTTGTTAGACAGAATTCCTTTGACTCAGTCTTTACAAGAACGAATCGAAGGCATCTCAAACAAAGCTCGTGCTCTTAGACAACGGCCGACCATGACAGTGTTATTCTACTGTGAATATACAGACTACAAAAAGCTTCAAATAGGTTATCAAATTTGAATGGAATATTTCAAAAAGCAAATGTATCAGTTGTTAACCGGGAATATGAAATCATTGGAAGGATAAACTAGGTTTTGATTATGTAGAAGTGATATTTTATCTAGGTATATGTTCATGAATATCCTTCATAAGAGATTCAGACCGCAGAGGAAAGCTGATCATCTAAAAATTTACTGAAAATTCTCCAGTTTAATGGTTAAGGCAACCACAGAAACTAAGTCCTATTAATTTCTAGAGGACAACCGAGCTCCACATTATCAGAAAGAAAATCTCTTCCCCATCCCAAACCCCCGTTAAAAAAGATAATTTGTTTACACTCTAATCTTGGAGGACATTCCAACTCGAGCTGACGCCTACCCATCCCACAAAGGCCCTCCAGTAGAACACTCATGTGGCCAGTAACGTCAAGCGAAAAGGCAAAAAGTCCTGCAAAATCCACTCATTGTATTATGCTCTTGAAAATACGAAACTTTATTGACCCACGAGTTACTACAAGGACAGGAGGACCATGTTTGTTTAGTAGTAATCCTCAGCATTATCAACCCAAGGGGTCTTGGGATTAACAGGTTTGTTTGCCATAGGGGATGTGCTCTGTTTGCCCTTGCTATTTTTACCCTTTTTACTTCAGTACGATGAATGCTGACATACAAATACTGTATTCCACAGGCACATGAATTTGCATATTGCCTCACCACCACTTGGTGCTGATTTTCGGCAAGTCTTTTGCAGTGGGTTCGGATTGTGTGGAAAAATCAACGTGTGATGGTGGTCGCAGGGTTTTTACTTATAAAATCCTATTTTTATGTTTTTATTTCAATTTATCATGCATTTCTTACTTTTTTATTTGTTTCTTATTGTTCATAAAAAGTATTCAAAAGAGAGTTGAAACAGATTCATCACTGAAATTACACCATAATAATGGAGTGAAGCTTTACATTGTACGTTATACTAGTGTAGCATCAGTTGCGTGTTGAAGCTTGTTATTAAAGTTATTTTTTTAATTAATTACAAGCACTGCAGTATTTTCCTTCAAAATGGGAAGATTCATTAGAAATAATGTTTTGTTTCAAAATGAACTAATTACTAATTTTTTTCATTAGAAAGGTGAATTATTATTCAAAAACATGTTTTACAAAATCCAGAGTATCGGAAGACAAGAAAGTATTTCCCAAAAAATAACAGTTTTGATTTCTCTTCATTTATGACTGAAATATAAATGTTTCCCCAAATTTTCTGTTTCAAAACAATGCCATTCATCCTGTGCTGTTGTGTAACGAGGATATTGGCTGAGGATAAAAGTACCATGACTGAAGCTTATTTATTTCTTGTACCAAACTGATTGCGTGGTTATTCATCGGCATGCATTTATTCCACATGCAGTGTGTAGTATTATGCAACAAGAAGAGCTTTTACTTCATATTCACGATGCCTTGATGAATGACGAGAAGCAATCTGATCCTCATTACGCAATTCAAATTGAGAGAGAGAGAGAGAACCTGTAAACAGTTCATAATGCTTATTCACTAGCATACACATTCGTGGGTAAATTTTTAAGAAGAATTCAATCGTTTGCGGTATTTATGTATTGTTACTTCTTTTGATCTCGTCATTTTGAGTAATTTTTCTTGTATTTTATATCCGTGGCAAATAATAGATATTTACAAAAGAAAACAACAGTTAAAAAAAAAAAATAAGGGCTTAGTGGTGACGGTGATTCAAAGCCTAAGTTTTGAACATGAAAGAATAAAGTTGATTTTTCTTCTTTTACTTCAGAAAAAACTGCCATGCATGACGAGGTCCAGACAAAAACTAAAATAAGGTAATAATTACTTTTGCGTTAATCAGAGTCGTTTACAAATTCCCACTTTCCTATTTCAAATAGAAAGTTAGGCTTTTGTCATGGCTATTTAAAGGAAAGAGTTTTTGTTAAACAAAGCGATTTAATTGAAGATTTTTCCCCAAATGGGGTCCTATTTCCAGACATTATATATATATATATATATATATATATATATATATATATATATATATATATATTGTGTGTGTGTGTGTATATATATATATATATATATATATATATATATATATATATATATATATATATATATATATATATATATATATATATATATATATATAATCAACACACAATCACGTGTGGGACAGAAATAAATTTCTGACTCACATCAGGATCGAACCCAGGTCTTTCAATTGAAAAGCCTGGGTTCGATCCTGATGTGAGTCAGAAGTTTATTTCTGTTCCACACGTGATTGCGTGTTGATTATTTCTATCTTATTCACTCAGAAGGGATATTTCGAATGAAATGCTGTCAATTGGGTCATTGCTGAGTCGGGAAGTTGGTGAAAACTCGCTGGTATGCAAGCAGTTAGCTTGCCCAGGTAATCCCATGGGTGCAGTTGCTCTCAGGTTCCAACTTCTATTAGACTTGTATGGCCTAGTGGGCAGCGCCCTTGCCTTTCAATTGAAAGACCTGGGTTCGATCCTGATGTGAGTCAGAACTTATATATATATATATATATATATATATATATATATATATATATATATATATATATATATATATATATGTATGTTGTATGTATATAATATACTTATATGTATAGATTTATATATATATATATATCTATATCTATATGTGTGTGTGTGTGTGCGCGCGCGCGTATATTTCAATAATATTCTGAATAGGAAACTATCCCAACCGTGACTGCAAATGAGTCGGATATGGGAAAGTTTTTCCCGCTAAGAAAAAATATTGAAAAGTTGGAGTGCGGTTCGATTTCAAATTAAAACCACTTCCAAAGCAATGATAATTGGTTTAATGGCGTGGCATCTGCATGCATAGGCTGTCATTACGTTGATTACACGCCATTTCCTGTGATTAATTCTTGGAAATTCCCTTAGCCCCTAATTTCGGAAATAAAGCTTGATGCTCATTAAGAGCTAGTTTGTCAGGCCCCTAATTGCTGTGCCGAAAGACTTACGTCCTGTAAAACACTTCGCGGGATCTGTACGTGTTTGTGTACCAGTCCGTTTGCACACTTTTGTCTATGAGGTTGCAGGGGAGAGAGAAAGAGAGGGAGAGTTCAGTTTTGATGTTTTTGGCCAATGGGTTTATTCCCGAATATATCTATCTATCTATATCTATCTATCTATATATATATATATACAGTATATATATATTTATTTATTCTATATATATAAAATATATATATATATATATATATATATATATATATATATATATATATATATATACACAATGTATATATGTGTCTTTGTATCTTTAGTTTCTAGCACAACCTTCCGCCTTTCAATTATCTTCAGTATATTATATTACTACGTGATTTTTCTAATTGATTAGAACATCGAAAGCAAAAAGATAAATAAATACAAGTTGCTGCAAAGAAAGACTTTCACACTTAGGTATGTATTTAATAGTTGTGTCGATTCATCTTTGTTACAAGTGTCAGTAAGGCAATTCTTCTGTCCCTAACCTTCAGCAATATTTCTATCGTTTTACAATTTTCTGCTATCACTCCATACTGATCGATGAAGCAATTAAAATACTGTCGTTATTTTTCTCTCGATTATATTAGTTAATACCTCAATATGCGTATAATTTTTTTACAATAAATTACAATGCTCTATATTGGGTATAGGATTCTAAGATATCAGCGTCACTTATTTTAAGCTTAACCCCATTTTAATACAACTGTACGTTGGCCCTTTTGAGAATGGATTCCAGAGAACGAGTCCTTACTTCATGTCATACCAATATTGCTTTCAGTAATGCAGAACGCTTTTGCTTAAGAATTACGTTTTTCGCAAGTTGACAGTAAATCGTAACATTTGTTCATCCACAATATTATCAATCTATTTTACCTTTGAGGAATAGTTTCTATTTAAGTAAATTTCATTATCCTCACTTTAGAAGTCTGCAGTACCCTGACATGACAATGTGAATCAGTTTATAAGGAACAGGCGATACGGATGTCACCAGTTAAGTTGTCCATAAAGATTATAATGAAAAGAATATTAAGGATTGGAGATGATGATTAATTCATGATCACTGTCTACAAGGACACATATTTCTTGTCATTTACATCGCTTTCGGTCCACTGTGTAATAAAAACAAGCAAGTGAAATAAAAAAAAAATTATAAATTAAAAGGAAAGAAAACAAAGCATTATTGTTGAACGTGCCCCATTAAGCAGTATTTACCTAAACCCCTCTGTAATCTTTTGCTAGCTTTTAAGGACAATATTTTATTCTTTACGTGGATCGTGATGAAGGACAGAGCAGAGACTAGAAGAGGGAAAAGAGGCAGGGATAGAAATATAATAAGAATTAGAGATGGTTTAGGGAAGTGATGAGTAGAAGAGCATAAAAGAAATATATTAAAGGTTAGGAGGAGTGTGAGAAAAAGAATAGAGAGAGAGAGAGAGGAAAGGAAGAAAACTGAATATTAAATGGACGATGAGGAAAGAAAGTAGGATGGGGGGATTGGGAAGAGGAGGAGAAGGAGAGGAAGAAAGAGAAAGAGGAGGTGGGAAGATAAACAGAGAAGGCGCTGGGATTGTAGGGGGTACGAGGATTGTGTGTGGGTAGTTAGGAGGGTATTTTCCTCACCAGCACTTTAACGGGTCGCAAATCACCGTCGAATTACTGGGCATTCCATCGTTCAAATGAAAGTCCTTCGGCGGAAAATTACTCCCCTTGGGCCGTGTGATTTGCGGCCGCCGACGCTTTGCTTGTGTGGTTTATCCACGAGGATTTATCCACGATCTTTCACGTGGTTTGTCTTTTATCACCTCGGCTCTTATCCGCTCTCCCAAGTCCTTGTGGCGGGGTACGGCGACTACCATCAGCAACGACGGATTGTGAATTCACCTGAAAGTTTACGTTATTTTCGCACACTTCGTGGGAAAGTGGCTTTTCCTCCATAAGTTCTCTCTCTCTCTCTCTCTCTCTCTCTCTCTCTCTCTCTCTCTCTCTCTCTCTCTCTCTCCCCTCAACCTTAATAGGATCTTTAGTGCTCGTGAACTAGATATTTATTATGAGAAACCTGATTATTATAGGCAAAATTATTTTCAGATAAGTAGAGAAATGGAAAGACCAGTTAAGTCCTGTAGTTTCCTGTTTGTCATTTTCTGTCTATTGAAGTTCATTTGGGATTTTTTAATTATACAGTTAGCGAAAAAAAATGGGAATATATTTTGAAACAGAGAGAGAGAGAGAGAGAGAGAGAGAGAGAGAGAGAGAGAGAGAAACACATCAAGAAAAAACACACTCATGACAAAGAAGTTTTTTTTTTTTTGTCTTTTGTTTTATAAAATTGGCAAAAGTAAAATCGTGAGTCGTAACTCATGATACCTTTCTGTGTTTGCCATTTTAACGGTCTTTCAGTTCTTGTGCGTTTTTACCCGTTTTGTTTCACCAATTTTTTAAAGCCACTAAATCCGTGGCGAAGTACTGACGTCATAATGTCAAACATGTTACCAATAACTGCGTCAATTCTCATATATCTTCTAAATAAATGATTCCATCTGTTTCCCAAGAATCATCCATGATATGGAAATGTAAGGAAAAAGAACTCGTATCTCATTCTTAGAATCTTTGTCTCAGTTCCTGTCAAAAGATTTTAATGTTTACTTTCTTCAGTACAATGTGAAGTGCCGAACTCCGTTACAGGTGATTGTGTCGTGACAGAGAGTTGTCTGGAAGCTGAAAGTTTGTTGTTTACAATCGAATTCAAAAGTCTTCTCCTCTGACACTCATCCGATACAGTGAAAATAGTGTACTTTCTATTCTAGGAAAGTTAATTAATATTTTTTCTCTTTGATTTGTTTTGAAAATTTCCAGTTTTATCAAACCGATTCCCCTGTTCTCTACTTTGTAATGCTTTCCAAATGCTCAAGATACCAAGGTACATTGTATATGAATGTAAAAAAAAAAAAAGAGAGAAGATTGTAACAATACTACATTTATAGGTACTGGAAATTGTTCTCGTGCCTGCTTACCAGTTGTTCCCAGAACTAATAATAGAGACAAGCTGAGCTGAAGGAGCCGAATCTTTATCACAGTAACGTTAATTACGCTTTAGATCATATTCACAGTTCTTAAGCTCTAATTTGATAGTGGGCGTTACTCACCCTGTAGATCAGTGGTTCTTAACCTTCTTATTACCACGCCCCCTCTAAGAGTTGGTCCTTCCCTCCACGCCCCCCTTTCATCTGTGAGTAAAATTCCCTCCCAGATTTGGAAAATAAAAAAAAGAAATAGAAGGGGTGTTTTTATTCTATTGGGAATGAATTAGTGAGATACTTGACACTACTTCTTAGAGAATCTTGTTAAGAGAATAACGAATATAATTAGAGAATTCTTAATTTTTCCCAAGGGCTCCCCCCCCCCGGGTTGAGAACCACTGCTGTACTGTAGATCACTGCTGTTCACATTTCGTTGAGGGGTCACGTTGTCAAAAATCTTCCCCTCCTTTTACTATAATATCGTGAAATGTCATTTTGACAGGATCATTGATGGAGATAATCGTAAGTTTAAGAGTCTGAGACGCTTCTTTAAACCGTAAAGCAGCACCAACTTGCGTCATATGACTTGTATTGGCATTTTTGTAGCCGGTATAGGTTTGAGCATTACTTTATTGTAATTTATTATTGATTATTTGGCCCTTCGTGTTTTATCTTTTTTCACATATGAGCATTTTCTCTGGGGAACCATCCTTTGTTAGTGAATAATCTTGCTCGTTCCATGTGAACGTATTTTAATTTTGAATAACAGTTATACTAATAATAGGAACTCTGTCACTAGAGATAAGGATTAAATCTGGAATTATTGTCCCTTGTAACGAAAAGCAAAGTCAGCCGGTAGTTAGTTTCCTGATAATAATTTTTTTCTTTATATTTTCACCCATTAACGAATTCTCGAGTAAGTAACAAAGAGTAAAGTTCCTTAGTTTCATGGATTATAGTTACTTATTAGAAGATATATGTCTTTTCCCTGACAATAGGCATAAGCCGGTCTTGTCCCGAGTGTAAATACAACCAAACATCTATTTCGTCTATGGTTAAGATGCTAATTTCACTTACCCTTTTAACCTAACCTACCATTAGGCTGAAGAGGCGATCTCGTTTAGCATGGAATGTTACCTGAGGCTGTTATTTATTCTTTGAAATTCGTAATGACAGACCAAGGAAAACATTTCCTGTTCCCCACCTCGTATTATCGCTGGCCACTCACGCCCAAACTTGGATTCTGAAATCTTAGCAACGACGCCTAATGCCCGGTCTAATTCTCAATTTATGTGTCACTGGCGTCGGGTAGGAGTGACCGATAGGTCTTAAACGGCCAATTGGTCTTCGTATGGTCTGCGCCGTTGCCACAGTTCATCGAAGTGGTCGTCGAACTGTCCGTGCGCTCTACAGGGGCACTGATAAACGAGGCTTGCGGGTAATGATCTGTGATAACCTCCAATAGATGCTGGCTCCTCTTCCTTTTATGAATGGGGGCGAACTGTATTCAGAGGATAATTAAGAGCCGATGAAAGCGTGCTTAGTCACGTTACTAGCTGAAGGATTTTGGGGTTCTCACTTGAAGTTTTCTCGTGTAGAGGCAATCCTTGTGAATGTTTCTTGTTTGAGAAGGAATTCATGCTGGTGAAGGTCTTACTACGCGAAGGAATTTATCATAACTGGCTCTTGATTAAGGAAGAGTTGATGCTTCTCGAGATGTTTTGTGTCACATGATTTTTGCTTTGAAGATTTTTGTTGATGAGGTCTCGTTTCGAGGATTCGACCTGGAGATTTGTTTTTTGGGCGTTCTTGATTTCAGGCGACTTCTGTGAAAATTTCGTACTTCACGGCAAGATCGTGTGAATACTTCTCTGAAGGTTCCTTCTTCAGGAAGATATTATGTGCATTTTGTTGTTGTATTTTAGTTATCACAATAAATGTTGTTGATTGGATGTTATTTTACGTTATAAAATAAATAATATATTACTAGTAAATGGGGACAATAATTTATGTTAATTTTTTTCCTTTGTAATAGTGCTAATGCATAACCTGTGAAATATTTTACAGCAAATACGATTCCGATGGATATTTTATTTACTTCCGCATTAATAAGACCTTCTCACAGAAAACATTCTCTTTAGCGTGTAAAAAATAACAAATTTCAAAATAAAAAACTTCAGTGTTCTATTACTTATATTTATTGTTAGAATTAAGTAATGGGATTATTGCCTTATTTTACATTTCTTGGAACGTATTTATTTTGGTTAAGTGTCATCTAAAAACTTGTCTGCTTACCAAATGCTTTAACAAAAAAGTGAGTAAAATTTATCACTTATTAACACCAACTTTCTCTCTCTCTCTCTCTCTCTCTCTCTCTCTCTCTCTCTCTCTCTCTCTCTCTCTCTCTCTCTCTCTCTCTCTCTCTCTCTCTCTCTCTCTATATATATATATATATATATATATATATATATATATATATATATATATATATATATATATATGTATATATATATATATATATATATATATATAGATGTATGTATATATATATTATATACAGTATATATATATATGTGTGTGAGTGTGTGCGTGTGTGTGTGTATGTGTGTGAAAACCCTCCTAAGCTGTTTAGTATTTAGTATTTACGGCGATGATCTGCAACCAATACGAATATCGTCCTAAAGTAACTGTGTTTAAACTAAGCAATTATGCAGTTGGATTAGAAGATTAAACCTCGACTTACAATTTAGATACTCCATCTACTAAACTGGGTACCTCGCCCACAACAAACTCCATGAAACGTCTAACAGAAGGGGCGCAAAAGCACTAAAACGCGCAGACAAAGCCCTGACCTGCTCCGGTGGTACAAAAGACCGAAGACACGCCTGCGCAAGCACTTAAAAGCACGGCTTCGAATGTCTGTGCCCCTGCGAAAATCCTTTAACGTCCAGTCAAACCACATAATCGTCTTCAGTCCGCAAATCCCCTTTCCCAAATCCAAAGGGCCAAGCGAAGAGCTTTGCCAATCACGCCATCCAATCGCCAGTCAATCGGGCGGATGTCATGGGGTATAATGCATGTCGTGGCTGAGCAATACCCCTCTTTGGCACTTCGGGGCACGGCTCTCTCTCTTGGACACCCGCCTCCATAAGCTTCTTTAGGGCTCGTTACGCCCGGATCAAGAGAGTCCTCGGGACCTCGGAGGTAATGGTCTTCCTTGATGCGGAGTGATGTTTGTTTTTTATTTATTTTTTTTTTATTTTCACTTTTGCGGATTTTCGAGACAGATGGAATCCCTGGGAAGGATTGGAGATAAATAGTGAAGTGGTCTAATGAAGGAGACAGTATATTGAAAGGGAGGGAATGTTGATAAGAAAACAACCAATATCATATTCAGATAGAAAGTTTATTTACTGAGGGCTGGAAATACGCACGGCATATAGAGAGAATTACTGCTGTGATATGAAATGAGATATATATATTTTCACCTTATTTTTTGCTTTTTATAATTGCATATGAAATTTGTGCTACCTCGCTAAAATTCAGTAACGGTGAACTTAACGGAAACATTCTATACCGAAAATCATTTCGTAAAAATGAAGTGACAATTGATTTGAGGAAAACTGTTTTTTTTAACAGTTTTCTTCTATTAACTTTCTAACCGAACAAGGTAAATCCCCTAATAAGAAAACCTTTTAAAAAATTCCATAGTGTTATGTCATATATATATATATATATATATATATATATATATATATATTTATATATATATATATATATATATATATATATATATATATATGTGTGTGTGTGTGTGTGTGTGTGTGTGTATGTATGTATATATATATATATATATATATATATATATATATATATATATATATATATATAAATTTAAGGGAATATGATTTTTCGAAGGCAGATACTAATCATTAATAAAGCTATTTAAGCATTCTGTATTCAGTAATCTATTTTATATGGGTTCAGGTGGACATTATATTCTTACGCTCCTGCAGGGCCAGTGAATGTGTTCCATTCACAAAATTTAAATGATACTGTGTCGTGCTACAGACTTCATCAATGGGCAGTGTTAGCACATGTTCACAATAGCTTATTTTAGCTGTTAAAAACAGAGGTAGGTCAAGTTCAGGACCCAAGGTATACAACTCTCTCTCTCTCTCTCTCTCTCTCTCTCTCTCTCTCTCTCTCTCCTGTTAGTTTGTTCCATTATCCCTCGTTGGTGGCTTTAACCCTCTCTCCCTGCCCCCCCACCCCTCTCTCTCTCTCTTCAACGTTGTTTGTTAAAAATTTAAATGTCTATCGTCGATGGATGAATAAATTCAAATGGTGAGAGAGAGAGAGAGAGAGAGAGAGAGAGAGAGAGAGAGAGAGAGAGAGAGAGAGAGAGAGAGAGAGATTGAAAACCACTGACCAAAAATCGAACCAGAAAACGCGTGTGTGGTATACCTAGAGGAGACAGACATCTCCTGTCTGGCTGTCTGTCTGCCTGTCTCTCTCCGTGGCACACACACACACACACACACACACACACACACACACACACACACACACACACACACACACACACACGAGCAATCCATTGCTGGAGCTTCAATCTTCCGTGTGACAAGCGACTGGAAGATATTGCTCTCAGGTCGAACTTTGTATCATTATAGAGGAGTCTGCCGGACACCTCTTTCTTCCTTCCCCTTTGGAGATCCTCCGGCTGTCTCCATAAATTCTCTTTCGTCACTTTATCACCCACATAAGTCTCATGTGGAACAAGTCCTCCGTGTGTGTCAGTCATAGGCTAATTGCCCTTTTCGTTACTGGAGAGTCTTGTTTAGCGCCTGCATAATTTGCCGTCGGAACATCGCAGTATATCAGGGCCGAGAGGTGTTTAGTGATGCGATGTTGATAAATTGGATGAATGGAGGGAGACAGGCAGGCAGAGAGACGTACAAATAGACAGGGGGACAAATAGGTTGGGTGGTAAGCAGTCAGAGACTAAAGCAAATATAGCAGGAGAGAGAGAGAGAGAGAGAGAGAGAGAGAGAGAGAGAGAGAGAGAGAGAGAGAGAGAGAGAGAGAGTTGAATGGATTAAATGCACATAATTTTATTCAGGGTTAAAAGTTAACAAATCTGTGATTCCCTTGACGAATTATTATATAAATAATTATTTTTTTCGTAAGGATATCAAAAGGCTAAATTTGAAACAAATTACAACATTGGAACATTGGGCTTGAAGAAAATACTTCGCACATCCCATCTTAAACAATATGGGTTCTGGCATAAGCAATGGCGATTTATTTTGGTTCGTAAATATTTCCTTTCGTAATTTTACGAGCATATAATTTAGACCGAGACCAGGAACCTTACAATGTTAAGCAAACCGACGCAGGTGAAGAAGGTTCACTGACATTACATTAGTGTCAAGATTCATTTAGCATCTTTATCACACAAAAATTATCTTGCCCATTTCGAGAATAATTTTTTGTGCTTAAAAGGTGGTCTAACACGCACACACACACACACATTATATATATATATATATATATATATATATATATATATATATATATATATATATATATATATATATATATATATATATATATATATATATATATATATATATATATATATATATATATATATATATATATATAATAGATATATAATTAAAGCAAACTCTTACCATGAACTTGATCACTTGATATTCATAGGGACTTATGCACACTATTAGTCCTTGCTTAGCATTTTGTAACGAAAAAGTCTACAAACAATTTGCAGCAGTATTATGTTTGCATTTCCTTATAACTCGGCAAAAGAAAATATTTTAATGTTCATCTTAAATCACGAATTAAAGACTTTTGGCATGGTTTTTTTTTTGCTATTTTTGTCTATATATTCCTTCAAATAGCTATAAGTTAAAAATACTTTACCCTCTTAAGGATTATCCATGAAATGCAGTTTTGAGAAAGCTAGTTGATCATAATATATCCTGGAGATGTTGCCAAATACATCCCTTAACAAAATGTTTGGTGTAACCGTTTCGTTCTTTAAAGTATACTCACCTGACACAGTTCACTTAGAACTTGAGTCACTGGAAAGGGAATTTTTGCCCCTATATGCTGATTTTTTAATATGCTTAACCTGGCTCTCTTTGGATTTAAAATAATGATGAACTTGAGATTTACTGTATTTTTTTCAACATTTCTTTCGGCAGGATACCTCCTCCAAAGTAATTCTTATTTTAATGACCTTTAGCTTTTCAGATAATAAAGTGAAGGAAGCTTAAGAAACCTTAAAATCCATCAGGATTTTTTCTGAGGATTTCCTTAGGCTCTTTAGTAACGGTTTCTAAACGTTTAACGTTTAATCTCCCATCTAACAGCCGAGGTCTTTTCTTGATAGCGTATAAAAGGAGCAAAACCTCCCCGGGTCCCAGATTAAAACCCGGCAATTTCTCAGGTTTTTTCTCTACAGATCGCCTTACGTTAATCACATGCGATATCTATACAGGCTCTTTCTTCTTTTCCCGCGCGAACCTCCGCTTTCGCGCCAAAAGTCTCCTTCGCGCCAAAAATCTCTTTCACGCCCAAACAAAACTCAATGGATGCAAATTGAAAAGGAAAGAGTGTGCACAAACGGCGCCCCTATGAGTGCCCTCTAGACAGCAACAGAGACGGATGGCTGCTTTGTAAAGATGCCTTACACCTCCGTGGACGACCTAAACTGATGTTCACCTGAAGGATCTGGAACTGGCCGTGGTTTAACAATGTCCTGGGTCAAAGTTACCGGCCCAGATAGAGCGTTGTCTTCTTTTCGAAAACCCGTTCTTTATCTTACTTGCCTTGGCATTTTTGTTTAATTCTATTCCATGAAAAGGAATCCTTGATGTTATTCTAGTCTAAACAGTATTGTCTTCAATTTTTACAGACAATTAGCCTTGGTTTTTTAATGGGTATATTTAACAAGAAATTACTTTTCCAAAAATTGTTTTCTGGGAGTGTTTTATACTTTTAATTATTCATTTGCTTTTATTCTTAGGCGGTGTTCCTCAATAGTGATGTTCATTGTACGTTTTCAGTATATTTAGACTTCTCTTTAAATAGCTATCTTTGATCGGAAATAAACATTTTGTCATTTGTTTGTTCGACATAATGGATGATGACAGATGTGAAAGACATTTGTCATTTGACTATCATTGGTGTTCGACCCTTGTACCAACCAACAAACTGTAGAAGTAAGACAAAGCGAAAACAAACAGATGAGGACTGAATGAGAGAGAGAGAGAGAGAGAGAGAGAGAGAGAGAGAGAGAGAGAGAGAGAATAAAGAGTTGATTGTGCTAAGCATTCTAAACTTCTATCATTAACTTTATAATGTTTCTTTCGACGATTTCTGAAAGAAATATATTTAAGGAAGTAGGTTACTTTTTAGGTGATAAAATATTTCTGCTTGGAAACATATAGTTTGGTGAAGGTGCAACTCCTCTTCTTCCCTCCTCTCTCTCTCTCTCTCTCTCTCTCTCTCTCTCTCTCTCTCTCTCTCTCTCTCTCTCTCTCTCTCTCTCTCTCTCTGTAATATATTCACTGCCCTTTATCGCTTTCGATCTTCTCACAATCTTGGTTTCTGCCAGTCTTCGCCAATTCTCTTCCTCACACGGAAAAAATTGCTCCTTTACTCAATGATCTTCCTCAAAATAAAACTCTCTCTCTCTCTCTCTCTCTCTCTCTCTCTCTCTCTCTCTCTCTCTCTCTCTCTCTCTCTCGCAGTGTCAGTCGAATTTATTTAGGTGTGATAAACCTTTTACACGTGTGTCATGTCTCCCTCGAATTTACGGGGGAGGCATGACTAAGGGTTTCATTTTGAAAACTGGTCGGAAGTTTATGAGGCGAGAGTCCCATCACTCGGGCTTGCATTTGCCTTCGATCTGATCGGGACCGAGGATCTCCGTGTGTCGTGCTTGGTGGGAGCAAACGAGCAGCTGCTTGCAAACGTATGTCCTCGGAATCCTGTAGGAGGAACGAGAGATAAAATTGCGGGAGGAAAATGGGAACGTAGGCACGAAAAGGAAGACTTAAGCGCACAGAAGGATTTGAATAATTAGAGAAACAAATGCACACTAGATTTAGGGGGCAAAAGAGAATAACATAAATAAAATGTATTGTATTATATATTGAATATTGCATAAATAATGAAATAAGTCCTTGAACAGAGTAAGGACTAGAGGTCACAAAACTAACGAGGGGAAATGAATTCATATGAGAAATCTGCTTTAAAAAATAGGAGGGGATGGGGGCGGTGCGATTGGTAATTAGATAAATACATAACAGAAGCAATATGATGAATAAGAGAAAAAAAGATATAAGATTTGGAGGCTTTCTGGGCAAGGAGGTGTGAACAGCACGAAACAGGGGAACCCATTAACAGAAAAAGAGAAAGAAAACTGATGCAAGACGTATCCAATAGAGAATTAGGAGGTATTTCTGTTAAACACAAGTAAATGCACAGAATATGAAATAGAGGAAAGAAGAATACAGAAAATACATAAAACCGACGTTTGAAGTTGAAAACGGAAATAGGTAGAAACATTTACATAAACACCAACAGCAATAAGCACGCTTACACACCCACTTACTATACACTCGCGCACGTAGAAAGCGAAAGAGAGGGAGAGAGAAAGAGAGAGAGAGAGAGAGAGAGAGAACGGAGAAGAAGAACACAACAGTAATTAACATATCTCGGAGGTTTACACCAAGCCGATTTGCTCAGCGTTAATAGTTCGACGCAAGAACAGGGTGGGCAGGTATTTGTGGGTTTCGTGGCCACGATTTCTTTTGGTATCACACCTGGCGGAACCTCCCTCTCGATGTCGGCTGAATACGTGGTGGGTTTGTGTTAGAAGGAAATGGCACCTTCGAAGGGAACGTGGTAGGGGATCGGATGGAACGCGGTAATGGGAATCATAATCATTGTCAGGAGAGCATAATACTAGTCAGAAAATGCTGTGGCACAGTGGGACAAGGTTTTCTTAATAATGATAATAATAATAATACCCTACTATTATTACAGAAAAATCGGGAAAAATACTAATATAATGATACGTCTTAAACTCTTATCTTATTGCGAAGTATCAAAGATTTCATTTTATTATTATTATTATTATTATTGTTATTATTATTATTATTATTATTATTATTATTATTATTATTATTATTATTATTATTATGTAAAGCAAATAAAAACAAGCATCTGATGATGATAATGATAATGAATGCTCAAGTCCCAACTAACAGTGATTGCAATATTTAATGCTTATAAAAGATTAAAGATCATTTTGACAGCCTTTTTATTACTCAGAACAGCTGTTCTGTATTAATTCTTTGGAATTTTCTCTCTCTCATCAACATCAGAGTTCTTGACGTTTAGTTAGTGGAATTCTAATGTCGTATTCAAACATGGGATTCCCAGAGGAAGAGAGAGAGAGAGAGAGAGAGAGAGAGAGAGAGAGAGAGAGAGAGAGAGAGAGAGAGAGAGAGAGATGGCACCTTGCTATTGGAGAGCCATAAAATACCCAAATCCAAGCCTTGACAATAAAACAAATCAGTTCTCCCCTACCCTCCCCCCGGAACAACACCCCAACCCTGGCCCCCCGCCCCACCCTGCCCTTCCCATCTCTCCCAGCCTTTATCAACTTGAGAAAAAAGGAGAAAAGAAAGGAGAGAGAAATCATTGTCACGACCCTTGAGGCTCTGCCGAAGAGCGAAACCTCCTTCGCCCCCTCCTTCAGATGTTATCGAGACGAGGGTCGTGCTCGCCTATCGCCTCGGCCCGCATAACAAAGGAGCTGTTTCTCCTAGAGGCGCCGCCGACGATTGAAGTCCTTCCCACACTTACACGACGGTCCCCTTCTGAGGTGGGCCGAGTCCCGTGATATATTATGCGAAGGATATATATTATGCATAAAGGACTCTCTCTTCCCTCAACGTCACTCGGGTCAGGAGTGAAGTCCTTTCCTTCAGTTCCAGTGGATTAATTGAAGGCTTCTACTCCATTGTTTGGGAGGGCCGTTGAGTTATCATTCGGTTCATCACAGTTGTTAGCGGCTAAGGTTATTTTCCCGGGTGAAAATGATTTTTTGGAGAGGCGCATACCATCTATTTATTCATCAGTATTATTTGAAGTTAGGATTATTTCAGTGTATTATTTAGCCTACACTGCTTAAAGAGGAGTAATTCATTATTTTGCTTAGCAACAGAGCGTAGGTCGTGATTTCAGTTTGCAAAACTTCAGAAAATTTTATTGTTTATTGAAATTTTTTGCTCCAACAATTATATTACGAAAGAATTCTTTTAGTAGTTCTTTAAGATATATGTTTTAAGTTGATAAAAAAAAAAAGGAATCCGAAATGAATCAGGCATTTATTTTATTCAGGAACACCTAAAAATATGCCTAGTAGGAGGATTTTAAGTAATGTTTTAGAAATTCGTGTAGGTCAAATATGTTCTTGTAAGAAAAAATTTTGCTCTGATGGCTTATACAAATTTTTTTATTCGTTTGTTTACGAGGCACAGTAGGAGTCACAGCAAAAGAAATTGAGTAAAAGGATTATAGCACCATTTTTTAAAGAAGATATTGGATATGGTGGAAAAGGACATATTACTTCAAGTATAATAAGGCACTTTTATACTTGAAGGCACTTTTTATACTTTTCCAGGCACTCTTCGAGGCTTTCATTTAATAAGAGCACATAACTCATGACTAAACGTAGAATGTTAGATTATTCTTTGCTTACGAATAGATTTTGTCACAACGCTGAGTATTAAAATTTCCTTAAGATAACTGTTAAAATTATTTGCTCTCAAATGCAATTAAAAGTTTCTCCTCATTTCAACTGAAGTATTTTACTTAGGGAGAAGGCTTGGAAGTTTAACTGGAGATTGTCATTGTCATAGCATTTTTAGCAAATGCATAAAAGTTATTTGATAAGTATAAGGGTTGGGTAGCCTTTGAAAAAGATCTAAAATAGTTCGGCCTGAAAGGAAGTAAACACTTCAGCAGAGAATTAAGTCACATATGTGTATTTTTTAGGTAATTACACAGATGTTGTAATAGTATGAGATATAGTGTGTACTTTCTGGTTAGTGTGTTAGTACGAAACTAGGATGTTTTTAATCCTCAGCGTTGCTCCATCGCAACATATAACAACTTTGCAACTATATTCGTGATTATAAACCCGAAAACACTCCATTACAGCCAGTCAAATCATATTTTTCGGAAAAAAATGTGAATTAAAAAATATATATGCAAAATCAATCTATAGAGAACTGAGATTTAATAAAATGGACATAACTCTTTTAGTATTATATCCATTTCAACAACTTTATCGCTGAGGGTCGAAAATGTAAGGTATTGAAGTACATGGTTGTTAGGTCAATATAATTCAATATTTTTATGATGATATATAACACCATTGCTAAAATTGTAACATTCAAAGAGAGGTAGTTTATTCATGACTGTATACTGTGGTTTTAAAGTAAATGAATTTTTAGAATTTAATATATATATACAAATACATATATATACACATGTGTAAAGTTTTATTTTTATATATATATATACAGTATATATATATATATTATATATATATATATATAGATATAGATATATATAGATATAGATATATATATATATATATATATATATATATATATATATATATATAT
>JANJGK010000041.1:17963284-17968284 GCA_039081455.1 Macrobrachium rosenbergii
ACTATTGTCCTTAGTTCTGGTACCTCTGTTAGGGCATGTTTCTTGTTCCGTAGATCGTCAACATTTACATACATTAAGGTGATGTTTTATGTAAAAATCTCTTTGTTTTACCTGATCCTGCACACTCTGCACTTGAACCCTGATCTCAGTAAATGCCAAAACATCCAAATTGGCTCTTCAAAACAAATCAACTGCCATACATTTCTTTTGTGTACCCCCATGCACGAACATTCCAAAGCACACCATTTTTTTCTATTTCAAATATAATAAAGGGCAAGGGGGTGCTCTATCCATGCCCTTGTCATTTTTACAGCATCCAAAAGAAAGTGAAAGGGTGGTGTTCTTTAGTCTCAGGAGAAGAGGCTTGCCCGTCTTTTAGGGACATACCCTTCTACCGATGAGTCTACACCCGTTCATTAGGTGATTTCTGTCATAGGACAAGTTATAATTGTATCCGAAGCTATGGGAAGTTCCTCGAGCATCAATGACCAGGTTTTTGTGCTCTCTACCACTGTACTTATAGTTCCTTTAAATGGATTGACCCTGTCTGGGGGATACTGTTGACTTCAGACCTTACAAGAGAAATTCACATTTGCCATTTAAAAGTATATACTTCCCCAAAATGTTCACAACTCTCTACTTGGTGTTACTTTGCACCCCTAGGATGTTGCAAAGGCTGAGGCATACACTGCTACCACGTTTGTGGTAAGCGGTACACCCAGATTTTACACATAACTGGGTTTCAGTGTGTAGATGAAAAGGCTGTGTAACATTTATCCAGAAGAGGATCAACCTTCAAAGAATGGCCCAGGAATTACACGCACACATATGCATACAAACACATAGATACATATACATGTGTATATATATGTGTGTGTATGTGTATGTATTTAATAGATTTCTTGTCATGTGAATCTACACCTGACTAATTCTCTCTCTCTCTCTCTCTCTCTCTCTCTCTCTCTCTCTTTCTCTCTCTCTCTCTCTCTCTCTCTCTCTCTCCTGTGCGTCCTTTTTTCCCAGAAGGGCATCTGAGTGATGAAATTAGAAGATACCCAGTTTCAATAACGCCATAAAGATCGAGATTTGAGCCTCATCCAGTTTTACTGCCTAAGACACCACCATTACACCATAAAATTAAAGGGAAAGAAAAAAGGCGAACAAAAATAAAGTCTTATATCAGATTGGGCCTCCTTTTTTTCATGAAGAGTGAACTTGAGGCCTACTTTCACGAGTAATCCATTATTCATTTTCGTTTACGCGTTTCGTGTTTTCCAACATCCCTCTTGCGAATGGACTTTGTCTCGTTCTTATCAAGGTTACTTCTTGTATATAAATTGAGAAAAAACTTCGATACCAGTCAGCAAATCGGAAATGTATTTTATTTAATATATCATTCTTTGCAAACAGATGTTAATGAGTAATTCGGAAATTTATCTGTTGTCCCAATACCAAGAAAAATTGTATTACTAGACGCATATTAAGGTGGATATATATTTGTATGGTATCTAACTCATAGTTTCATAATAAAGATTTGATTGTGATTTCAAAATTATGAGATTGAAAATTTTGATTGTGATTTCAAAATTATGAGATTGAACATTTTTAAATTCTTATATTCCTAAAAGTAAAAGGATAAACACTAAAGAGCAATCTGGCATATGCATAACAATTATGTAATTAAAATTAGAAAAGGTCCGAAACAGAGTCCTTGGGTAAGCTGTCTAAAATTAATGACCTTTAAGAAACAACTTGATCCAAGTTTTATTACCTTCTAAATGGAACCGATAGGGGCAGTTTTCTCAGTTTACCTCCGACTGTCTTGATAAACAAATATACAGAAAATAAGACGTTCATTTAAATTTACCCCTTTAGATCATGACGAAATTATTTCTTGACCTAAGTTTCGAACTGTACGAATAATCAGTTGCCTGAGGGTGATGGAATGAGACTGTCAAAATACTTTTCGTAGCATTCTAGTCTGGATTCTCTGGTTAAGACAGGGGTCAATGTCTTATGGATCGCCAAATTTATATCACTAAGGGATATCAGACATAAAGTTAAACATTTAAAAGCCACAGGACAATTTGCACTAAACAAGTTACATCATCTTATATGATTTAATCATTCACATGATTGAATAATTGCTAGTTTTAATAAAATTATATAATAATGCTTCGAGACTTAGTACTGAACGTAATTAAATATTTTTGAAATCTGTAATTGTTCTCTTCATGGAATGTTAAGTAAATATCTTTGTCCTAAAGCACATGAAACTAGATTTTCCATATCCAAGCTCTTGGCTTCATCAAGTCCCGTCTAATTTTTCTAATTGGGTCAAAAGGTAACCGATTCATGAGCCTCTTGGCTATGAATAATATTTCACGACTATGTATTTTGCAACTGTAATTTCGTTCAGGGGCCACGGCTCATACAGCATTATGCCGAGACCACCAAAAGATAGAACTATTTTCGGTTGTGGCCTCGATTATACGCTGTAGCAGCTGTACAGAAAACTCGATTGCGCCGAAGGAACTTCGGTGCATTTTTTTTTACTTTTTTTTTTTTTTTTTTTTTAGCTTTCTTCTGGCTTTCGGTTCATATGCCTACATTGTGCATGAACGGCGTCTAAGATAGTCTGAGTATTTTGTTCAGCTGATTTTCGTATAGAGAAAACGAAAGAAGTTTTGAATTAATTATACACTGGTGTACTTCGAATATTCATCAGTATCTTTACCATCACAAAGGGAAAATTTTCAATTAGTACGATCGTCTGCTATGACAAACTGTATCAGATTACGGTATAGGAATTGTAGACTGTTGGTGATCTTGATATAGGCCGTGGATACTGTTTTTGTAAGTTTTGCCTTATATGGAAGATTATATAGAAAACTAATGATATGACATAATTATCGGAAGCAAAAATACTCAAGAAAATGAGACTTTTATGATATTGCATGAAAACTGAAATAAACCCATTTTATTTTCAAATTTGTAGAAATTGCCCAGGCATCAGTATCTCTCTCTCTCTCTCTCTCTCTCTCTCTCTCTCTCTCTCTCTCTCTCTCTCTCTCTCCTCTCTCTCTCTCTCTCTCTTTTGAGGCTGGCAACCTTTAGGGTTGAGAGCCCCAGGAAAGCCATAAATCAATTTAGCAGTTGACTAGATCAGGTGGCAGATAGGGAAAGGTGTAAATTGCACGACAGACACTAACGTCGGCTCCACTTCAATATACGAGAGTGAAAGGAATTTGAGGTATTTCTGCTGATGGATGTAATTATATGTGAGGGCACCAGGTTTTGGGGAAAAAGGTTAGAGAGAGAGAGAGAGAGAGAGAGAGAGAGAGAGAGAGAGAGGAGAGAGAGAGAGAGAGAGAGAGAGAAGAGAGAGAGTTGGTCACCGTTCAGGAAGGTCTACTGAGATTATTGATCAATTAGGTTTATTTTACAGAGAGAGAGAGAGAGAGAGAGAGAGAGAGAGTGTGTGTGTGTGTGTGTGTGTGTGTGTGTATGTTGGTCATCGTTCAGAAAGGTCTACTGAGATTATTGATCACTTAGATTTATTTTTACAGAGAGAGAGAGAGAGAGAGAGAGAGTTGGTCACCGTTCAGGAAGGTCTACTGAGATTATTGATCACTTAGATTTATTTTACAGAGAGAGAGAGAGAGAGAGAGAGAGTTGGTCATCGTTTCAGAAAAGCCTACTGAGAATATTGATCGATTAGATTTACTTTACAGAGAGGGAGAGAGAGAGTGTTAGTCATCGTTCAGAAAGGTCTACTGAGATTATTGATCACTTAGATTTATTTTGCACACACGCAGAAAGAGAGAGAGAGAGAGAGAGAGAGAGAGAGAGAGAGAGAGAGAGAGAGAGATTTTAGACTAAAATATGATACACTATAATCCAAAGATTCCCCGAAATTTTTACTTCAACATTTTTTAATGTGGCATTTATGCCGTATGAATGCGGACCAGATCTGTATATCTCTTGGAAGAAGGAGTCGCTTATCGTTATCAGTCTTATCTTGGGAAAGCCAATAGAAAAATAAAAGAAAAAACGAAAGGATAAGAGTGAAGACTTAAAATGAGGGACGCAACTGCTCTTAAAAAAAGATAAGGATGTATTTAATAAAATGTGATTTTGTAAATAATGTTAAAAGGTGTTCAGTAAATAGCGATTAATCACTGTTTACTTTGCTTCAAACGGCATCATGAACTATCAACTAATTGATTTCGATTTTGCTTAATGTAAAACACCATCGTTGTTGACTTTTATTCCTTAGTTATTGTTCTGATCATCATTTTATTTATAATTTTTGAAAATGTCACTTGCAATCTTCAATGCGCATTAGAAGTAACGAATTCGTACTGTGCACTTCAGCTACGAACTGTTGTTCTTCAGTCACTAGCGGCTCTCTTTTGATGAGAAAGTTATATTCGACTTTTTTGTATCGCGCTTTATAAACTTGATAAAGTCCTTAATCCTCTGATAAGTCAAGATGTATAGTGCCAGTTGTGTATGGATGTCTCTTTATTTGCTTAATTGCTTGGCTTTCGCATGAAAAAAAATAATTCTTGGAAGGGGAAAGAAAATGTATAAAACCATCTACGTCTGGAAAATTGATAAATATTGTTGGTGAAAATGTTCTGAAAAAGCTGCTGTAATAGTCAACTTTAAAAAAAAAAAACATGAATAGGCTAAAATCTAGCTAAGTTTGGTTAGAGTTTTTTTTATTCGATTATTGGTCTTCCATTTTCTTCGGAATGTCGTAAATCTTTGAGATTTATTTCCTCCATGTGGATCGCCGTTTTGCTAAAATCCAATATCACTACGGAAAAATTGTCGACCCAAATATTCATCATAAGAAGGTTTTGGTTAATATCGCCATAAATCATTTTAAATCGAGTCATCCTTTATAAAAGAACAAAAGCCTTTATTCTCATCCTGTTTTGCATTTTCCTTTAGATTGATGTTTCATTCAGATATATTGAATGATGATGGAA
>JANJGK010000041.1:17973284-17995784 GCA_039081455.1 Macrobrachium rosenbergii
AGTGATAGATCACTGGGTCCCTCTTCACATAAGTCCATGGTTCGATCCCAGCCCTCTGCCACCAGTCGACAGTGACTTTATTCCAAGGAACTTGCTGAGAGCAGAACTCTATACCCTTCCGGCATCTAAACCTAAATAGAGGGAAGTTTATTAAGGATGTTAGGTCTGAGACAAGGGTGATTTATGTCCTCGTGACTGGTGAATGTCGTGTTTTTTTTTTTTTTTGCTTTTTTTTGATGGAGTGAAATCAGAGGTCGTAGAGAGAACTGAAAAAAAGTGTATATTTCCAAACTCACAGGAGAGAGGAATTTGGGACGACTTAATAAGAGTAATTAGATCTTAAGAGAGTTCGACACGGTAGTCAATAGCCATCTGTGTAGGTGCATGAAGCGTTAAATTTTGAGAAAGTTTTTGAATGTGGGCTTATTCAGTTAGTCAGTATTTAAAAAATTAATGTCGTAGTAACTACCGACTTGTTTTTCTTTTATGGTGCCGCTCCTCATTAGAACAACAGAAATAAAATAAGATAATTAACAGGAAACGTTAATCCATTACAAACCCGTGTTATCCATGTTTACGAAAACAAGATTAAAAAAAAGTTAACGAAACACGAATACCACACACGTTAACTTTCCTTTACATTCAAGCGCTCATGTTAATATTCTTCATTTTCTGTTATTCCCGACACCGCGGCCATCATCAAGAATGCTCCGGCCGTCGCTAATGGCAGTGGCTTTGTTGTTCTTATCTGCGGGGCGCTACTTCCAACGCATTTGCAGTTCGCAGCACAAAAAGGTGAGGGAAGATTCCTCTTGTCATTTAGGGCTGAAATTTCGTATGCCGTACGAGTCTAACCGTTTGTTTTCGACCGTAAGGTCTAGTTTGCCCTTTTGACCAAAGATGGCTGCGATCTTACATGCGACGGGGAAGGCTCCGAGGCTGCATTGGCCTGACATCATGATTAATGTCAACCCACGAGTGAAGAGAGTCCAGTGTTTGGGTAATGAGACTCGGCCGCAGCGTAACCTGGAATTAGTGGAGACCGTCACTACTGTACGGTTTTAGGAATGAGCAGAATGCCGGGTCATTATGCGATTTGAGTTTGATTGGACAGGTTCTTTGTTTATATATCTTCATTCTTCACTCCTACTTTACCTTTGGATTCTTTTTTCTTTATAATTATGAAGTTTTACTTTATGTATATCCATTTATCTATTACTGAGGTTTCTGTCCGGTGTATCAAATACCCTCACCTCTCTCTCTCTCTCTCTCTCTCTCTCTTCTCTCTCTCTCTCTCTCTCTCTACATATATATATATATATATATATATATATATATATATATATATATATATATATATATATATATATATATATATATATTTATGCGTGTCTATATATATATATAAATATATATATATATATATATATATATATATATATATATATATATATATATATATATATATATATAATAAGTATATATACTATCACCAAGTGAAGTCGCATAAAACTTTGGGAAATTTTAATACTACTTTAAAATATTTTAGACAGGTTTAGACAAATGCGATTTATTACCGATAACCGTATGCATAAGATATCTGACACATATTTCCGTCTTACTTCCATAATTTTGATTATTCGCTCGTTTCTATTTCTTACTACTTTTATTGTTACAGATTTACAAATCTGTATGTTTCTGATGTCAATTTCTATTTTGTGGTTTACGATTTGTACTGCTGCTGCTAATAATAATAATAATAATAATAACAATAATAATAATAATGGTATAACAGTAATAATAATAATAATAATAATAATAATAATAATAATAATAATAATAAAAAGACAATGACTAAAAGCGTTAATAGTACAATTAAAAAGAGTAGTTATAGCAGTACTAATTCCGTATTATTCTTGATAAATTTTTATGTTTAAAGTATCTGTATAACTTTAGGCTTTCTGTTTAACTCACGCGAACACACACACACACACACACACACACAGTAAACGTTATTTTCTCAAACAGACGATACTATGACAATACAACAGGAAAACAAATTGATACTACCGAACATAGATAAAAAGCATAACTGAGCTTTACAACATCGCAAAGACAATACATCAATGAGATCTTTTGCCTTGGTTTATTAGTTTTATTTTTTCTTTTTCTAATTCGTACTGATTACGTTTCACAATAAGGAATGGTGGGGTATGGATGTGTGTCCTTTTTTTAAAATTACTGTTTTCTCTTATATTCAAAACTATGCAATTTCTTTTCCATTTTGAAATAATTTAAAATTATTTTATTTCTTGTCTGATGCGAAATCCTATGAAATAACTCATATTCTTTTCTGTTTCGAAATCCTTTAAAATTATTTTTCCTTTTCTGTTTAGGAGTCATAAAAGTACTTTATTTTTTTCTGTTTTGAAATCCTGTAAATTATTTATTTTTCTTTTCTATTTCGAAAACCCTTTAAAGTTATTTATTTTTTTTCTCGAATCGAAATCTCGTTAAAATTATTTATTTCCTTTTCTGTTTAGGAATATGTTAAAATTACTTATTTTTTTCTGTTTTGAAATCCTTTAAAATTATTTACTTTCTTTTCTATTTCGAAACCCTTTAAAATTATTTATTTTCTTTTCTATTCGAAATCTCTTTAAAATTACTTATTTAATTTTCTACTTAGGAATCTTTTAAAATTACTTATTTTTTGGTTTTGAAATCCTTTAAAATTATTTATTTTCTTTTCTATATCGAAACACCTTCAAAATTATTTATTTTCGTTTCTATCTCGAAATACTTCAGAATTATTTATTTTCATTTCTATTCGAAATCCTTTGAAATTATTTTCTCCTCCGTTCCGAAATCCATTCACTCTTTGTTCTCGAACCGTTCTTTTCGTTTCGCAAGGAGCCAGGTGTCAGATCCTGAGTGGGATTTAATGTAACAATTTCCTTGTTAGTGTCTTGAAGTGCAGAGCGAAGAAAAGAAACCTGAGAAAATAAAATAAAAAAAAAAAAGAGTAAGACACTTCTCACACGCCATTTCTCTGCCATATAATTATCCTCTTTAACCGTAGTCGTAAATCAAGGTGTAATTGTATGGTGACTGCGAGCTAGAATAAATCTCATTCAGATCCGTACAGAGATCCGGATTAGCAGTTACTAATTCGGCCTTATTTGTTTGTTACGCTTATCCGGCGCCCCTTTGAGGGGACTAATTTATAACGAGAGAAAGCCGAGTGTGAATGTGCCGACTGGTGATTAAATCATGTGATTAGGGTCATTTGCATTTCACAGTTACTTTGTGGTGAAATGATCTGATTAAATTCTTGTGTACACAGTGTATTTCTCTCTCTCTCTCTCTCTCTCTCTCTCTCTCTCTCTCTCTCTCTCTCTCTCTCTCTCTCTCTCTCTCAATGTTCCTCTGTATTTCACAGTTCGTTTTGGTGAAATGGTCTGATTGAATTCTTCTGTAAACAAACTTAGCATAATTTCTCTCTCTCTCTCTCTCTCTCTCTTCTCTCTCTCTCTCTCTCTCTCTCTCTCTCTCTCTCTCTCTCTCAGTGGTCCTCTGTATATCACAGTTCGTTTTGGTGAAATGATCTGATTGAATTCTTCTTTATACAATGTTAGCATCATTTTTCATTCTCTCTCTCTCTCTCTCTCTCTCTCTCTCTCTCTCTCTCTCTTCTCTCTCTCTCTCTCTCTCTCTCTCTCTCAATGGTTCTCTGTATTTCAGTTCTATTTGGTGAAATGATCCGATTAAATTCTTCTGCATGCAAAGCTAGCATAATTTCTCTCTCTCTCTCCTCTCTCTCTCTCTCTCTCTCTCTCTCTCTCTCTCTCCTCTCTCTCTCTCTCTCTCTCTCAGTGGTCCTCTGTATGTCACAGTTGGTTTTGGTGAAATGATCTGACTGAATTCTTCTTTATACACTGTTAGCATCATTTTTCAATCTCTCTCTCTCTCTCTCTCTCTCTCTCTCTCTCTCTCTCTCTCTCTCTCTCTCCTCTCTCTCTCTCTCTCTCTCTCTGTATTTCAGAGTTCGTTTTGGTGAAATGATCTGATTCATTTCCCATGTATATAAAGTTAACATCACTTTTCTCTCTCTCTCTCTCTCTCTCTCTCTCTCTCTCTCTCTCTCTCTCTCTCTCTCTCTCCTCTCTCTGATACTATGTGTGAAACAGGCGTTATTTATTCACATTATTAATCGTTCTTTCTCATGGATTCACTTGTGAAAGGCAACACGAAGACACCAGGTTAATAAGTTATTATGTATGGTGTTGAATAATGTCATTAATAATTTTTAACAGATTCCTCACGTACATTTATTTTAAAGCAATGTTTTGATGGGGCATTAGGTGAACAGGACTCATTCAGTACCAAAGAAGTGATTTGATTAGTGACCTTTTTCATTTTTCCTTATATCATAGGTAAAAGTGACCACACTTTTCCCAAATAGAGTTTGAGTTACGCAAGTAAAATGGGTAAAAGAAGTGAACAATAGATTCTAAATACTAAAATGGCGATGGTGTGTCTTCTCCAGCTCTGACAAAACCCATCTGGTTTCGTTACACAAACGTATGAAAGATCGTATGAGCATACGTGTTCTCGTGGTAGAGTGGTTTAGGGTAACCTCGACATAACCTGTTGTTTTGGTTCGAAACCCACCAATGTAGCTAGTATTTATTCTTTGGTTTCTTATTCTGGGTTCAGTGCTCTTTTGATAAGCATATCCAAAAAAAACTATAGTAATGAACAGTCAAGAGGTCTCTGTTTATTACCATTACAAGTATATAAACACATATACATATATACAGCATATATATATATATATATATATATATATATATATATATATATGCACATATATATATACATATATATGCATATATATATATATATATATATATATATATATATATATATATATATATATGCTGTATATATGTATATGTGTTTTATATAAGGGTTAATCGTTCTGACTGCCTTGAAGTATTTGTAGGCCTGATTTGTTTAGCATGTTGATAGAAACGAGGAAATTCAGTCAGGATAAAACACTAGAACTATTATCAACAAAACTGAAAAGGAGAACTTGAGCAGCAATCTTGCTAATGTAAATATTATGTAAAAAAATTTGTTCAATATTTCGAACTGCATTTGGAATAACGTTTATGAATAGGAAGTTTAGTATTTGGAAAAAATCGGTTTACTTGAGAAATTTATAAATTGAGAGAGTCATGTAAAGAACTAACCAGTTAAATAAGGACAGTATTGATATGCAATCCAAAATGGAACGGTACGAAGTAAAAAAAAAAAAAAAAAACTAACTAAAGCAGCAAAGTAAGCGACATATCTTACTGAAATGGAACAATTCAATGGAAGGAAATAAATACAGAATATGCGAGGATGTTCGTGTTGTGTCACTAGGGCATGTGATTCACGTTGCTCCCTTATCGCAACAGCCTTATTTCCAAGGTCCCAATTTTATACCTGTTGACAGGTTGTGAGTGATGGGGCGAGGCCCCCTGTTGTGCGCAGAGTGCCTTTGATGGGGCGGTATGGGCTGACAGCGATCATGTGAGCTTATAGGTGTAGAGAAAAAAAATAAAGGCATCTGACGGTAGAAGCGAACGTTTGGGAGTTAAGTCACAACGGAGTTCTCCAGGGCTGAGTGTTTGTTAGATAGGTTCTGATAAGATAACGTTAGTGCCAGGAACCAAGATGTAGGGAGATAACTGCAATTTGTTCCGGACTTGTGCATTAAAGTGTGTTCTTGCCGTTCTAGGATAAGGTGGCCATATGCCAGCACGGGATCTTGCTCATGATATTAGCCAGCTAGCGAATAGAGGAATCACTAAGTGAACATTAGGCTTGGTATGGACGTCTGTGCCAGGACGTCAACGGCTCTGAATATGAATATACGAACATCTTTTCTTATAAGACGAGACATGTAAATCAAAATGAGTGAAAACCAATAATTACAGAATTTATTTTTACTTTCCTTTCGTCAACTGAGAGTGATCAGTGAATTGTTCGATCCTGTTGAAATGGCGTTGTCGTTTTCTTTTCCCCTTTTTTTTTTTTTTTGAGGTGCAGTCCTTATAAAAACTCATGTATATGAATTGCTTATCAGCACCTAACACTCAACATTTTCGTAATAAAATGTGTTTTCACGCAAAAAGTCCGTAAAGAATATTATGCCTTTATCTGGGCTATTTTCACTGCTGCTAAAACTGGATTTGCAAGTTATTTCTTTCCAAGAGTCAGCTTGAGAATTGGTTTACTCCAGAGACTTCCCAATATGTAGTCTTACTAAACAAATATGTATTAGGAAACTCAGTTATAAAGCCACCATTACACTAAAAGATTCCAAAACTGAATTGTATGTTTTACACTATCAACTCTTTCATAGTTTTGTGCAAATTAAGTTTGCATGATGCTTCCTCTGCTAAAAAGCGCAAACGACATTTGAACAAGATATGTTTTTTTAGATTAATCATTCAGGTGCGAATTTACTCATTAGAATATGCATAAACAAGTTTCAAATTGTAATTTTCTTACATGTAGTGCTGATTTTTGTACAGTAATAATACACAGTAATCGGTATTTACTTAATTCATCTCTAATTGGTGAGGTTTGGTGACTATTCCCGGGTTTCAGTATTAAACGGATTGTTGTCATTATTTGTCATCATTTCAGGACGATGAGTGACTTCTCCTTTTCTCCTTCTCCGAGGAAATTTATAAGTTTTCCATGCTTTCAGTTTATAAGTTTTCCATGCTTTCAATTTTTTATTCCAGTAGCATCCGGTTTTTATACTCTTACTGTAGATGACAATGCAGTTTTCTTTTTTTTTATATATATATATATATTTTGACATGAGAAAAGAGAGGTATATCTGAAGTGCAGGAAAGGCTTATATCAAAAGTAAGAATCTATTGGAAGGGTCAGAGGTGAGGTTGTCACAATCATTTAAGCCCTCGGCTCTATAAGGTTATAACGTACACATGCAGCCAACCTTCGCATAAAAACAACAATGATAAATCAGGAAATCGCCCAACCTTTCTACAACAATCCTTGGTAGAGAATTTCGATTCATTGGTCGTATAGGAGCGATTCTTATTTATGTAAATTTTTATTTTTATTTTTTTTTTTTTTTTTTTTTGTTCATTGTCCTATGGCTTTATGTATTGTTTTTAAACTTCCAGTAGCATCAAGCCCGGCAACTTACGGAAATTTGGCAGGTATCACGTCTGTGATCCAAAATTAGATATATGTTTCTATAATGTCCTTCCGTGATCTAGAACGGAAATTTGACAGGTATCACGTCTGTGATCCGAAATTCAATATATGTTTCTATAATGTCCTTCCGTGATCTAGAATGAATTTTTCTAATTGATACCAACATACAGCCCTGGAAACCCAACAAAGTTTTCTAAGTACATTACCAGTGGTTTGGTGGCAAAAGAGGGCAGATGTTGAAAAAATTCTAAGCTTTTGCTGAAGACATGTATACTTAGGGTTAGTCCAGGGTCGGCAGCGGATAGGGAAAGGGAACAACTTTTTCGCTGAGAGTCTTAGATAACTTATGCCCAGTCAACTGAAAAGCTACATGGTGTATGAGTATATGCAAGAGAGAGAGAGAGAGAGAGAGAGAGAAAGAGAGAGAGAGAGAGAGAGAGAGAGAGAGAGAGGGCCAATAAAGAAGATGGACGCTCAAGGGATGAAGGGGGTGAGACGGCGTCAATATGTGGGTGCCGTGGGGCGCCCATCAAGGGTGTGAGAGGACTTCCAGAGATGAGATTCGGACGGCGCCCAATCATAGACCTGAAGGTGGTTGAAACAAAAATATAACAACGATTGAGATCTTGTCTAGCAGGACCGGTGTTTGATCTTTGTTAATAACGATGGTTTATGGAAGCATAAATAGTAAATCATGTGGGGGGATAAAACAGAAGCATCATCATTTTTTCCTGTTTCTTTCTACGAGAGAGAGAGAGAGAGAGAGAGAGAGAGATTATTTTTCATGTATTCTTAAAGAGTGTTTTGAGCAAAAGTAGGAGAGAGAGAGAGAGAGAGAGAGAGAGAGATTATATTTCATTTACTCTTAAAGAGTTTTTTGAGCAAAAGTAGGAGAGAGAGAGATGTTATTTTTCATGTGTTCTTGAATTTTTTTTTTTTTTTTTTTTTTTTTTGAGAATAAGTAGGAGAGAGAGAGATTTAGTATTCCAAACTATTCTCAAATAATTTTTGCAAAGAAGAGATAGAAATTTTTTCACTTTTGCCCAATACTGAAGGACAGAAAATCGAGCCAGACAGACAGGCAAATAGACAGAGGAGTCTACTCTCCTTCTACCTGTCCTAGAATCACCCTCTTTTAGGATATGTTAAAAACCGGTATTTCGCCTCCAACCCGCCGCCGGTCCCGCATCTGACGTCGTAAATACTTCGTAATTACAGTAAAAATCGTTTAGTTCCACCGGGGTTTAAACTCGCTGGCGATCGCTAATAATTCATACATAAATTCAGGAAGGAACAACTTATAAATTATGGAGATAAAGGACTGGCTGACATGAGGATTTAACCGCTGCTTGCTGATGTAATGCGAGTCAAACACCCGTTTGTTTTGGCATTAACACCATTTCGTATCTGGAGGCCATATTTTACGGGGAACTGACTTTGCGATTATTGGCTGCCGTTACGAAGAGAATGGAGGACGAAACTAAAGAAATGAATCGGAATTTAGAGATTCTCTCTCTCTCTCTCTCTCTCTCTCTCTCTCTCTCTCTCTCTCTCTCTCTCTCTCTCTCTCTCTCTCGCACAAATACAACTTTTTCCTCATTCGGTACATGTTCTAAAATTAGATTCTAGAATTTCACATTGGCTTTATTAATTTATTTCTTCACTTATCTCTCTCTCTCTCTCTCTCTCTCTCTCTCTCTCTCTCTCTCTCTCTCTCTCTCTCTCTCTCTTTCGCACAAATACAACTTTTTCCTCATTCGGTACATGTTCTAAAATTAGATTCTAGAATTTCACATTGGCTTTATTAATTTATCTCTCTCTCTCTCTCTCTCTCTCTCTCTCTCTCTCTCTCTCTCTCTCTCTCACTAATACAGCTTTTTCCTCATTCGGTACATGTTCTAAAAATTAGATTCTAGAATTTCACATTGGCTTTATTAATTTATTTCTTCATTTATCTCTCTCTCTCTCTCTCTCTCTCCTCTCTCTCTCTCTCTCTCTCTCTCTCTCTCTCTCTCTCTCTCTCTCTCTCGCACAAATACAACTTTTTCCTCATTCGGTACATGTTCTAAATTAGATTCTAGAATTTCACATTGGCTTTATTAATTTATTTCTTCATTTATTTATTTATTGCGTTAACTGTCCTATGCACTTCATTTTTTATGTCATTACCGGTATACGTATAACGTAAATTACTTTAATGTAATAAAAGAGAACACCGAGACGACAAGTCCTGACCTTTGGACGTTACATACCTTCTTGAGTCTCGGATTAATGTACCTTCAGTCTGCATCCTTATCCAGGGGGCTGTAGTGAAAGAGACTGCCCCCGACATGAAGAATGGCAAGTGTAAAAATCAAGTTCATTAGCCGTAGACTGACTTTGTACATAATACGCTATTACACATATCGTCTTACATGTTAGGATACATATACAGTATATATTTTCACGAAGAACACCCCATATTAAATTTTGTTCTTATCGTGTAAAGGTGATTTATATTTTCGAACGACTTGTTCTTCGATAATGCAATATATTCTTAACAACTTTGTAAATTTCCAAGACAGTTTTTAACTAGAATATTTATATTACATTCTTTGCAGTAGACTCTAAGAAATCGGCCGTCACTGATGTCTTGGTTTTATCTTCGACACCCGTCCTGCCGTATGCGAAATGTGAAAACTAGTTTTCCAGTACTTGCACTCACAGAGGGGAGAGAGAGAGAGAGAGAGAGAGAGAGAGAGAGAGAGAGAGAGAGAGAGAGAGAGAGACTCTGAAGATCATCAATTGAATCTTTTATAATGATGAATTTACTTTTTAATTCCACTATTTCCATAAAGTTCCTATCACCTAGTTTCCAAACCAAACTATAATTATAAAAAAAATATTTATAAATTATTAAATAGTCTAAGCGGTACAACCTTTGAAAGCAATTGGGCAATTATTGATATCCTGGACTTATCTCCAACGCCCTTCCATCTTGTTTGCTAAATCTCAAAGGAATTTTCTCCTAATTAGCAATTTCCTCTCCTACCTATTACTGCTCTTACGCGCGGGCCATAAGAAGTTATCCCCAGGGGCTCTTGGAAGCAGGATAAGGAGTCTTCTTTTCAGCAGTTTGGAAGTTCTTCCAAAAAAGCTGTTATTTTTGAAAGCTGGATTTTAATGCTGTAATGTTTCTTTGATATTGTTTTTCTAAGTGTGCTGTACCTCTGTAAGTGATGTTTTATTTTATTGTATTGGGTAATCTTTTGAAAATCCATCTTTTCCTTTGACCAATAAACTCTCTTCGTCTCTCTATCTCTGTTTTCAGTTGCTTCACCTTTATCTTCGTATTATTTTACATCTCTTTTCTTTATCTGTTTCTCTTTGTTTCCTTTAGGTTCCATTGATTTAATTCTCTGGTAACGTTCTTTCCGTAATAAACTTAAAAATATTGTAACAGGTACTTTTGCACACAACTTATACTTTGAAGAAGAAGAAATATGATCAGATCAAGTAGCTAAATTCTAACGAACTACAAATCAGAAAACAAAAAAGGGGCAAAGAAACAAAAAAAAAGTAAAAAAAAAAAATGAAAAAAGCATTATAATTAGCTTTAACCAGACTGTTCATTTTTTACCCATTTTTGAGCGCCCATCTCCTTGCAGCCGACGCCGCTTTATGTTCCGTGAGACAATGAACCGCGTCAAATCAAGCTTCGAAAAAGAGGATTGTCTGTCCTCGTAGATAAGGGAAATGAATTATATGGAAGTAAAAATTTTATCAGGGGTGGAAAATTAGCAGTAAAATATTTTACGCCCGCGGAAGAGGACGACAGTAAAATATTGGATCGGTTTAAAAGCGGCGTTGTAATACAAGACATCCCTACCAGGGAGGGGAGGTTTTAATGATTCAATGAGGGTTCGAACCCTTTCTTGGTTGCTCGAATTATCTGGATGGTTGAGGCTTTGCCCGTTCTGGGATATCAGTGTACCGATTTTTAAAAACAATAGTTTAGATTAATCTAAAAACAGTTCTCAATTGTTTTGAAATATGATTAAATATTTTATATACCTTTTTAGTTTTCTGTAAAATAAAACTATTGAGATGGCTTTGTCTGTCTGTCTGCATTTTTCTGCCCGCCCTCAGATCTTAAAAACTACTGAGGCTAGAGGGCTGCAAATTGGTATGTTGATCATCCACCTTCCAATCATCAAACATACCAAATTGCAGCCCTCTAACCTCAGTAGTTTTGATTTTATTCAAGGTTAAAGTTAGCCATGATCGTACATGTGGCAACGCTGTAGGACAGGCCACCACTGGGCCGTGGCTGAAAGTTTTGTGGGCCGCGGATCATACACAGCATATTATGCTGTACAGAAAACTCGATTGTGCCGAAGAAAAACTTCGGCGCATTTTTTTCTTGTTTACCTTTTAATTTGCAGTTCAGGAAGTGGCATTTTCTGAAAGAAAGATAATTTTGTGTTTTTGAAAACAATATAATGTAATTCAGGTTTCAAGTTTACATGCAAGTTTACATTTACTGAAGAACATGGTAACCTATTTGCCCTTTGCCTCTACTTCAGTACCCCCTAATTTGCATACAGTTGACAGTAACAATATCAGTACGGCTTATTAGATTTTGCGTACCTCCTGCTCATTTTACAAGTTATATATCCTAGGGTCCAAAGACTGCAGTTGACCTATTCTTTTTCCTATTCTCTTTTCTTTCTTATCATTCCTGTGTTTAGTATTACTTTAGTATTACTATTTTTCATTATCAATACTGGAAAGACATTCAAGAGTTTTCCTGTATATGGGTTTTAATCACATAGATAAATGACAGTCTTAGAATACTTTGAGTGACGGTCGGTATAGAATGTGTCAACGGATACATCAGTAAACATGGTATGCTTTTGTCAGCAATTACTTTCATTATAAAGATTATAGCTTGCATTTTAAAACATTTAATAACTGCGTCTTGTTCTTTGTAGCAGCTAGGTCTCGACTGCGAGCAGTTAGCTGGATAGTATTTAAACTATAGTTTGTACGGGATAAGATGGTTTTTTAGGAATTTCCAAGTCGTAAAAATGCTGAGAAAAAAAATATGTATGTTTTTCACTCTTACAGACGAATAGTAAAAAAAAAAAAAACACACCATTAACTTTTTATGCCACCATCATTAATTTGAATAGATACAAATAATTTCGTTCAAAGCCGCAATAACGATCTACTTCTGAAATAAAACAACGCTAAAACTTACCTTGAAATAAAACAAAACTAACTTACCTTGAAATATTGCACTCAAACGGTCATCAAGCACATTTTACTTTGCATGTTGAAAATGAGGTGATAAGCGCTTTTTACGACCTCCTATCACCTGGGAATAGGTGTTTCAACAGCGCTCAAAAAAGGCGTATCATCGGCCCAAGAGGTACGAGTGGGCGACATTGCGTGCCACAGTAACTCCCCAAAAGCCCTGTAGACCCGCTACAGGTGAGGAATTATACAGGTGTTAGTAAGGGGATCACCAGCCACTTGCGGTCAGGTTTTTTTTCTCCGGACTCTGCCTTCGGCCGTAGGCTGACACCTTTCTCTTATTCATTACCGGCTTTTATTACCGTCTTTTTTCTTTTTTATATTGACGGGAACAATAGCCGCTGTTTGTCGTTGTTTTGTCTTCTCTCACTTTTCAGAGCCGTTCACCTTTTGCTCTGGCGTGTTCGTCACCCCTCGACTTCGACCTCGATTATTTCTTGCTATGATGTCATGGGGCCACTTTTCTCATACTATGAAGTATTGTTGTGTTTATGGAAGGTAGTTTTGCCTGTATGTTTGCGTTGGTTTATTATTATTTAAAATTTTGTTCAAAAATAGTAAACCCGTTGAAGTGATTTTTTTTTTATAGAAATACAACATAAGCCACTACCACACACACACACACTCACAAACACACATACACACATATGTACACACCGCTGATGCATGATGTATATAAATTACTAAGTCAAATTATAAAACCTTTTACAGTTTATGGTTAACAGTGTCGATCAAATTTATCATTTGTTTGCAGCGCAACCAATGACACGAGGTAACAAAACTGAGTGTACTTTTTAATAGCCTCTCAAAAACTAAGCTTCATTACCGTTCATAAATCGGTTTGACAGTCTGTTATTAAATTCAAGGCATGGCTTCCATGCGTTTCATTTCTTGTTAAAACTCAAGTTGCTTTTCTTGCCTCATCTTATATATAGCCTATTTTACCGTCGTTAATTTGCTATTGATAAATGGTTGATAAAACAGAAGTACGGAAGCTATAGTATATGACTAAGCATTAGCGTTGATTGTAATGAACTTATATTCAGAACTGGATATACAATTAAATACTTGTAACTTCATCAACGCATTCAATTTCTCGTCAGCAAATTAGTTTATTGTAAACAAATGTCTTCCGTAAACAAATTAAGGTTGACGAAGGGCTTTTGTTTATTCTTAATGCATATTTTTTCTGTGGATTGAGTCTCAGGGTATAATATTTCATATATTCAGTAACAATATTAGTAACTGATTCGCGTAACTGCACTGCACGTGCGAATGTCGTCCTCAGAGCAAATATATTTCATTTGGAAATGAAATTGCCCGCTTTTGAATTGAACAAGATCTCTATTGTTTCTTGACCGTTTTGCTTACTAACAGTTGCTAACTTTTCTCATAACTACTTGGTTTAGCATTCTATGTGATTTTTTTAATCCAGTCAAGAAATGCATTAATTAGGCAAGACTCTCTCTCTCTAGCATTAAAGATAGTCTTCTTTTCTTTATATTTCAGAGAGAGAGAGAGAGAGAGAGAGAGAGAGAGAGAGAGAGAGAGAGAGAGAGAGAGAGAGAGAGGCCCACTGGGGATCTAGCATCGAAATCAAATACGTAAGATGCAAAATAGCTATTCAGATCTAACTACCATTGCATCTGCCTATTACATCTAAACGAACTTTCGTCTTGTGAATTGATATAAAGGACCCTCACAAGCGCTGCAAAACACAAGACGCAAAAAATTGCAATTCCAGATGTAACCTCTCCATGCATATACGCCATAAATCTTTTTAACCGACCGGTTAAATATACTTCTTCTCCCGATGTTCAAAAGTTAAGAGTCATCTGCGCTCATTAATGAATCATAAATGAACATGTCATTTGTCTTTCCCTGCCAAAGTGCCCTTGGACACGATGAGGTAGGCTATTTGTGGAAGATGAATTGACCGGCATTGTTCCACATGTTAATTGCTTTCAGAAATGTTCTGGTATGATGTCTCGATTTTTCCTAAGGAGGGGTTCTCTTATGTCTGTCCATTTTCAGATAGTGCGTGTTAGTAAGACAGACTACTGTCTGTCTGTCTGTCTGTCTACTGAATCAAGAAAAGGACACAGGCTTGACAACACCTGTCACGTCGTCTTGCTATATAAAACGAGATGTGCATTCATATAAATTCTCCATCCAACAGGGATAGCCCACGGGTAATAAACAAAACGTTTTAACTTACTGTCGTCGTCCAGCATGAGTGTCTGGACAAGATTTGCCTTCTTGACTCTCACTTACATTACCGCAATTTCTTTAATGCATGGGTGCATTGTTAAGGTAATAATTTATCAGCCCTGGTGTTTAATACAGCAGTACGCAAATGTACACAGCTGCATCAAATTTTATTCCACTATACCGAAAAAGACATTTTGCAATAGGATGTGTAATCTTGATAAAGTTCCTCACTGATATAACAAACAAATAAACAGAGAAAACATTCTCTAAACAGGCACGATGAAGGAAGGGAAGAGGAAAATATACCTTTTTCTGTATTCAAATATATTCGCACTTTTTATGCTCGCCCGTCATGATAGCAAAGCCCAAAATTCATAAAGAGATAATTAAAATCAAAGATCAAAGCGTCTTCACGAGGATTCATCACAGGGAACCAAGACACTAAAAATATATATATATTTTTTTGTTACTTCGTGTCATGAAAAGCAGTGGGGAGAGGTCTCTATAATAACTATTTGAAATAATAAAAAAAAATAATTTCCTATTATACCCGAGAGAGAGAGAGAGAGAGAGAGAGAGAGAGAGAGAGAGAGAAGGGGAGGGGAATACTATAATTGTTTTTAAGATTTGATATGAAATGAATCTACATGCCAGTTCGTTTGTCCGTCTGTAAAATAACTGGAGAGAGAGAGAGAGAGAGAGAGAGAGAGAGAGAGAGAGAGAGAGAGAGAGAGAGCGAGAGAGAGAGGGGGGTGTGGTTAGAACATCAAACAATTGTTATCATGATTTGATATGAAATAAATCTAAACAATTATTTGTTAGTCTTTTGTAGAAATCACGGGAGAGAGAGAGAGAGATGATTTCCAGAACTGTTGGGAATCAAATCTGTATCTCTATCTGTGAATATCTTTACCGTGGAGAGAGAGAGAGAGAGAGAGAGAGGGGGAGGATATTCAAATTGTGTGTGTGGTATCTGTTGCAGTGGCGAGCCTCGCACTCACAGCAATGCAACTTAGGCTCATATGGTTTGCAAAATATGATACATCTCTTTAATGGACTGCTTTTAAGAGTACATGATTTATTCCGGGTGGTGGATTATGGTGAAGGATTCTCTCTCTCTCTCTCTCTCTCTCTCTCTCTCTCTCTCTCTCTCTCTCTCTCTCTCTCTCTCTCTTTTATCTCCTTCTTTCTCCCCCTCCTCCTCCTCCTCCCCCCCATCTCCTTCCATCCCTTCTTCGTTACCCATTCCTCTGTCCTTCATCCCTCGTTTCTCGTTCTTCCTATTCTTCTTCGAGTGAGTGGGGTAATATAAGATAACACGAGCCACTTGGGAGGATCTTTATGCATATTTTGATGGCTGCAAAAGAAAGAATGCGAGAGGGCAGATGGTTGGGGACGGACTGCAGTATTAACAGGAGGTCCCTGAGCTAATGCCCAGGAATCCCATTTGGGGGTTTATGAATGCAAACTCTTAGAAATGCAACAGGTAGCGAATTTCATGACACTGAATTCTAATGTACACCTACGAAACGCTTAGACCAAAATAAACAAGCGGGGTTTTGTTTTTTTCTTATCAGTTTATTGTTAATTTTTTTCCATTAGTCTGTTGGTGAAGTGAAGTTGATGGTTTTGTATTTTATTTTTAAACTCAGAATTTAATTTTATAATATTAACTCAGTGTTTATATTTGCTATATTTTAAACGTTGCATAGCAGAGTGTAATCAGTCGTCCCGTCATTAAAAAAATAAACGCAAAATTTTTATGTATATATTTATATAAATATATTTGTGTGTGTGTCTGTATGTGTATATATGTATATGTATAATATATATTTACACATAATGCACACGCACACACACACACACACACACACACACACACACACACATATATATATATATATATATATATATATATATATATATATATATATATAGTATATATATATGTGTGTGTGTGTGCGTGTGCACTTATATGGATAGATAGATATATAAACTTTTTTCTTTCTTTTTTGTTAAAATGTGAAGTAAAATTGGTTGCTAAATCTTTCCCTATTTGTAACAACCAAACAGGCATAGAATCGAAGAATTTTAAACACAGCATGTTCTTAATCATTAAATTAAAACTAGTTTCACACATTCATGAATGACACTATTAACTTCTGTCATTATTCCTTACGTTTAGAGGGAGTGGGTTGGCGTCATGCTTCAGGTAAAGTTGTGTTAATTATCATCATTATTCAGGTGTGCATTTGCACATGGCCGGTGCTTATGTTTCCTCAACAAGCGCCTCCACATTATATAAGCGAGATTCTGTCATGAATATGCGTGGAGATACAGGAAGAGAAGATATTGTAGACTTTTTTTTATTTATTTATTTTTTTTTTTGTGTGTGTGTGTTCTTTACAGTATACTCTCCGGATGGTGGAAAAGAAAGTTGTCATCAGAATGCAAGACGATTTGGTAAATATATGGTAAGAAATTCATGGCATGCAAATGAAAAATTAAAGTAAAAAAACAAATATTACGCATTTTGGAGAGGAATATGGTTAAAATAATCGAGGTCATAATTATGAACAATAAAGATATAAGTGACAAAATTAGTAGGAACCGTTCAATTTTATCTAGAGAATCTCTAAAATGAAAAAAAAAAGCGCAAATTACGGCATGATTAATTGCCATGTTTAATGACTTCGAAGATAGACTAAGACCGCGAAGGGAACAATAAGATAAAAAAAAAATATTTTGACCCAAAAAATAAAATAACAAGAAACTGGAAAGGAAAACCACCATCCCATCGAAATTAGCCCGGTCCTTTCCCAAGGTATTTTAAGCATTTTCGTTGGCCTCCTTATCTCTAAGCATCTAACCTGCCAGCAACTGTTCTCCCACCCGAACCTTAACAGTGGTCGGCCGCGACCGATAATGAGACCATTTCTATGGCGTTAAGCTGGCTCTTATCTCAGGCATCCCCTCCGCTAGTGACTCGGGCCCACTCCGCCGTCACACAGACTTAACTCTGAAGAGGATTCGACAGCTCAATTGTTTTCTTATTCTTCAAACTTTTATGGAAATGTAAGCACAACTAATTCACATGTTTTAATGGGTAATTTCAAAGGGCATTCGACAGCTTTATAGCTTTCTTATTCTTGAAACCTGGATGGATATACGGGAAAGCCAATCCGAATGCTTTATAAAATAATTTTAAAATAGGCTCGGTGGCTTAATTTCTTTTTTAAAAGCAGATCTAATCCATATGTTTTAATAGGTAGTCTCAAAGAGGAATCGTTAAAAAAATTAAATATGATTTCACGAACGATTCCCTAGCGCCACTGTTTCTTGTTCTTTTACATTTCAGTAAAAAATTCAGTAGATTTAGGTGAATTAAAGTAAACAATATAAAGGATTCAATTACAATTCATACTTTTAAATTGGTTGAAAATAGAAGTAAAGTTAGAGTGAAATCCTTAAAAGATTCATATATATATATATATATATATATATATATATATATATATATATATATATATATATATATATATATATATATATATATATATATATATGTATATATATATATAAACATTTGACTATTTAAATATTTTCTTATTAATTGACGCTTGAATAGAAGTATAAGCAAAAATTTTAAAAATCATTAAAAACAATGTATATAAAAATTTATACGAATGATTAAAAATGTAGGTGTAACTTCGAAGACGAAGTATAAGTAACTTTATAAGTAGTAGTTACTTCCGGTTTATTGAGTTTGCCTTGATTCGAAATATTTCAGAACAACTGTTTACAGATCCGAAACATTTCTGAATTATTTTTCACTGATCCGAAATACTCTTGAACTGTCGTTTATTTTGATATGATGAGAGGAGTTCCTTTTCATCTTCTATACTAAAATTTATTGGAATTCATAAGCATCGCAAAGGATTTACATTTAAATACGAAATTCACTGAAAATATAAATAAATTTACAGGTAAATGGTATAAAGGATTCATTTAACACTATCAGTAAATTTATAATGATGCATTAAAAATTAATATATAGTACTAAGATGAAACCGTTCCGCATGTGCATCTATTTAGCCAAACTTATAACAAATAGCTTAGCTTGAACATTAAGAGTAGTTGTCAGTTTAAACAGCAAAATTAGGCACGAAACCGACACTTTACTTTAAAATGTCCTCTAGCTTATCTCACCCATAACCAAGCGTTTTATTAGCAAAAATAAAGAAAAAAAATGCCTATGGTATTTTATCTTTTAACCCTTCTATTTTTATCAGTACAATAACTGGATGACTGCGCAGCCTCCAGCCTGGTGTGCGACGTTCGGTCTTCTTCGTTATCTCAGGGAGAGGTGTTACACTCTATCACCTGTTTACACCTGACAGATTTATGCCCCTCCCGGCGTGTGTTGTGGCTTACTTCATTTTGCCTTTTAGACTTCACACCTCCGGACCTTCAAAATTGTAACCGAAGAAGCTGGGGCAGAGTTATCTATCAGCCGCCTCTGTCCAATCCCCCGCCCGCCCGCCCAAACTGACTCTGTCCTCTCGAGGGCTTCCAGACGTGTAGCATCCATTAAAATCCGTTGCCTGTTTGGTGGTACAAGAACTTCAATACTTTTGCACGCGGCGTTTGCCTGGTAGCTGCCTGATAGCCGCCTGATAAGCAGCGCATAATCTGACGTTTCCTAACATACTTGCGAGATTGTTTTTTTTTTCTCGGAGCAAGCTGGTCAGGACGGGACAGTTTTCAAGCATGGTTTCCACAAAGAAATTTCCTTTTGACCTTGTCTTGTTCTTCTCATGATGACGCATCTACCCAAGTCATTAGAAATTTGGTAGCACAATTATCCTAACCTACCTCTCTCATGATTTGTGGTTGCTATTTTTCAATATTCTTTTGTGAAGTTATTATGCATAATGATAACATTTATGGAAGATAAAATGAAAAACCGATTTTTGTCAGTTGGAGAATATAGTGAATTTTGAAATTATAACACAAAGATTGTGGGATTTATCGTTTTTCCCAAGTTTATATCAGTTGATGGCATTTGTTATGTGATCGACTGTTTTTTTCTATTGGGCAGGTTTGTATTCTCACTCTGTTTTAATTTGTATGACTTTAATAAGACTGTTTCCTTTAGGAAAAAGGTCTATATCCCTTTTCGTGTTTAAGTTACACCTTTGTTCCCTCCATTACTTTTCTCCTTTTTTTATTTTCTTTAGGACAAGGCTAGAAAGGGATTTGTCTCGCTCTTTAAGACGTCTGCCCGTTTCATTTCATTTATGATTGATTCAGTGTATCTCTCTCTCTCTCTCTCTCTCTCTCTCTCTCTCTCTCTCTCTCTCTCTCTCTCTCTCAAGGGAAAGTAAAACAATCCAGAAGCGACAAGGAACCAATTCAGCCGGTCACTCGTGGCAATATTGGAGTCACGCTTCTGCAAATGCGATCGTTTGTTCATGCAACAAAGCGCTATTATTCTGCCTCGTCAATTGACAATGAACAAACAAGTCTCGCAAACTCTCATCGCTCGCTCCCGGAAATTAGCGTCGCAGTAATTTTATAAGAGATATAAAGATAAATAAATGGACGGATAAATATGCTAATAATTAGGAGCAGGAAAAAAGAGGCGATGTAGGAGACCAGTTAAACAAACAGACGAAAATATAATGAGAAAACCAGAACAAAATAAAAGCAAATGCGTGTGAAATAGAGAGATAAAAAGAGTAGTGTTATGGCGTACAAAAAGCATCCATGAACATGAATAAGCTTGCAATCGCTTGCGCGTGCACACACAAACGCATACACACACACACACACGTGCGTGTCATATGAACGAATACGTAAGCGCATTTATCCTATGTTTTTCTTATATTACTAATACAGATACCGTAAGACATTAATCATTAGATCAATATATCTTACAGGAAACAGACGGAGAACAAGATACGCATGAACGCGCAGTCGATGCGTTGGGTTTACGTGATGGTCAGACAGAAATTTCTTGGAACGTATTTGAATATCTACGATGAATAAGTCTTACCGTCGTTTTCTTGATTTGGTGTGAGTTTGCGTTTTGCGACGATTAGCTTAAAGATAATATATTGTTTCTCTCTTTGTAGGATATTGAGATAAATAACGAAAAACTAAATTAAAACATTCATAGCAGTTGCTTACAAAAGGTAATTGTCATGTCTAGGCTCTGCGAAAAGTGAATGGTAATTTCTTTTTTTATGCATTTAGCGAGAGTTCTAGAATTCTCAGTGCAACGCGTTACCTTCCGATGAAAATACCTCTTTTTTTTTGTATTTTAGGCGTTAAGATATTTGCTTTATAGTTATTGGAAAACAATGATGAAAGTATTTTTGGTAATTAATTCTTCCCTGAGCAAAATATTAATATCTAAGTCTCGTGCAACCATTTACATTTGCATTTCAGACATTCAAACATTCAGATATTTACGCCTTAATGCATGCAAAGCAATAATGATTGGCTCTTTATACGGCGTTCCGAGGGCAGTATTTTATTTTCGAATGCGCATACTCCTAATTTTTCCATTTCAGACTTTCCAACGTCCGTTTTTCACATTCAGAAGATATTCTTAGAGTGATATGTTATTTTCCGATGTATGTACTTCTAATTTTTCCACTTAGGACATTACGACATTTGCCTTGTACATTGAAAAGAATTATATATTTTTTTTTTATCTTTTTTTCCATACAAACGATTAAATGCTGGAAAAGTGGGCTCGCAAATAATAAATCAAATGGGACAAAGTCTCTTAAGAGTCAACAGGACGGGCGAGTCCTAACACACCCTTGTTTCCGATGACCCGTGACGGTAACATGTTTGTTGGAGGCGTCAACGAGTTGGAGGAATCTTAAGCTGGAATACCAGGTTTGCATTTTCCCCTTGTCCTGGTACCCTTGTCCCTGTACCTCCTCCGTCTGTTCCTGTATCTCCACCTGTCCCTTTATCTGTCTCTCCGCAGGGTGAAGAATTTAGTGTGTGTGTGTGTGTTTTTTTTTTCTTTCTCTCTCTTTTCGTTGCATTCTGGATAATCAAGTAATTCGTTTGTACCCTCAGTTGAAATTCCAGTTTTATGTTAATTTACTCTCTCTCTCTCTCTCTCTCTCTCTCTCTCTCTCTCTCTCTCTCTCTCTCTCTCTCTCTCTCTCTCTCTCTCTCTCTCTCTCCTTTGTTTATGCTAATGATGAATAATGTTATGATGATGTCGGGAGCAATACAATCACTTCCAAATTCAACTTTCAAAAGAGTTCAATATCCCTTCCAAGTTTTCCACGAAAAATAGTAGGACGATTTATTTCTATAGGATGCTTATGTTATTACTTTTTCATTGAATAATGATAAGGCAGTCAATATACTGTTTCCGTAGCCAAATGTATGCTGATTGGTAATTAAGGTACCGTTTCCCGAAAGCTAAAAGTAGTGTCATAATAAACAGCAGCGCCAACATGGTGGTTATGAGGTCGGAATTTTTGCCCAAGTGAGGAAAAATTATAAAACATTCTGCACTAAAATCCTTTATCTGTTAGATGAAACGTCTCAGTATCAGCGGTGAGGCGACAAGTGCTATTTATTGAGTAGTCGACTTGTTTCGAGCTTGTCATTTTGTTATCGCCGTTTTATAGGCGAGCAAATAATCTCTCGAGTCAGTAGGAAATCGATGACTACGGGATTTCCAACAAATGGGCATAAAATCTTTAT